>JALBCR010002309.1:0-456758 GCA_030710515.1 Abscondita cerata
TACCCATAGAAGATAAGATATTATAAATATTAAATAGTTACTAAAACAACGCATTATTCATACTAATTTAAATTTAAATACTCGTATGTCGTTTTTAAATTATTTAAAATTATTTTTCATAAATAAACGATATATATTTTTATAAAAAGGTAATTACCAGATTCGATTGTGTGGGTCTGTTGAACAAACGGACGAATAAAACTGTTCATCTGATCAAACCAAAATACTTTTGGCTTGTATATGTCATCTGTACCTTTTCCAGACCTTGCACTGTCTGATATTTTTTCTAACTCCTGACAGAAAGAGCTTCTTAAATTTTTGAATTTTGATACAACTTCTTTTGGTCCAAATCCAGGAATATTTAATTCACGACTTATTCTCTTAGCTGCGGCGGCGCGTAAATCTCTATCACGGTATTCCTCCAAACTCGGATCATATAACACCTTTTCCATAGAATATAACTCCAAAAAACGCGTAGTTTCACTGTCGTTAAACTTAATTCCACGTTGCTGTGACGACATCTCGGCTTCACGAACGGTATATCACGAACAAAAAACATCAGCGTAATTATTATTCGCTGCTAACATGAAACTTCGCGAAGAAGGAAATACATCAGCTTCAAATTTGTTAACAGAGGCAACTATGACTACAGCCACAACAGCAAGTCAAATATTGAGTAGTTGGCGAAAATCTTCTAGTACTCCTCTCTCTCGCTATTCATTAGAAGGATCGTTAATTATTTCTAAAAATATGACAGTGGATCTATACAAAGACTTAAGACGTGGGGCCAAAAAACATGGATTTGATCTTTGTCCTCCATACCACAAAATATTGGAACTCAAAAAGAATCTTTACCTATGTGATATTTTCATATCCGAGACGAAATGTGAAGTTCCACTTCAGACACTATTGCATAAGACGTGTGAAAGTTTACTCAAATATGTTGCCATATCCGAAAAAAGCACTTTTTGTTTAATTTGCAAATGGGGGTTTGACGGATCTTCAGGATATACATCGTCCTTGCAAATTCGGGAAGGACAAAGTACTCGTGCTGACGAAAGTTTGTTTACAACATCTTTAGTACCTTTGAGGTTAATTGATGAAAACACAAACGAAATATTGTTGAAAAATCCTCGACCTTCATCCAAAAGTTATTGTCGTCCAGTAAAATTGCAATGGCTGCATGAAACAAATACAATATCAAGGTTAGAACAAGTTGACATTGAAAAGCAAATATGCTTATTGCAGCCATATCTCTCAAGTTTTGGGCCAATTAAGTTTGACTTAATTAAAACTTACCATGGTAGATGGAAAAGTATGTAGTGCACTGACTGAGATCTCTAGCATGACATGTTATATTTGCCACGTTAAAATTTCCAAAATGAACGACTTGTCTCCACGCCCAATTAGTCAGGAAGGTCTACAGTTTGGTCTATCAGTTCTGCATGCTTACATACGATTTTTGAATGCCTTTTACATGTAGCGTATAGGCTGAATATCAAGAGTTGAAAGGTCACGAAGGAAAACAAGACTGCACATGATGAAAGAAAAAAGAAAATTCAGCAAGATTTTAGGAGTAAAACGGGACTACTTGTGGATATCCCTAAACAGGGAGCTATGTCCACTAATAATGATAACATTGCATGAAGGTTTTTTTTAAATCCAACATTGTCATCAGAAAATACTGGTATAGACGAAATATTGATTAAAAGATTTGGTATTTTTTTACGTGTTTTAAACAGTGGTTTTTCTATAAAGATTGACAAATTTGAAGAATATTGTATGACTACTGCAAAATTATACATATCGTTGTATAACTGGTACTACATGCCACCTATAGTACATAAAATTCTCATTCATGGCGCTGTGATAATTAAGGAATTTTTATTGCCCATCGGTGAATTATCAAAAGAGGCGCAAGAATCTAAAAATAAGGATATAAGGAAATATCGAGAGAGTCATACCCAAAAAATTAGTCCTACTAAAATCAATGAAGATTTGTTCCACAGGCTGTTATTGAGTTCTTATCCTCTTCTGAGTTCATGTCAGCCAACAAAGATACGTCATAAAAAAAATGGATAAGGACATGCTATCATTACTTAACCTTAGAGACAGCGAGAAACTACAACTCAAAGAGGATGATGAAAACAATAGTGAAGAATCAGCGGATGACTCAAGTGATTAGTTATAATTAAAAATAAATTATAATAGTATTATAATACGACAATACCTACCTGCAATAAAGCTAATTTGCTAAAAATTAAAAACTCGTTTAAATTTATGATATGAAATTTTCTTAAATATTTCACCCCCAAGAGGTGGAAACTGAATAGAGCGCCTTTTATTGTTTATACATGCTTTATGTATAGATCCACCAATAATTCATATTCTCAGCTAGATTGGTTTCATTCTTTAAACGTAATTAATTTTGATCACAAATTCGCCTATTTTGAATACTGTGCATCGCCTTCTACGATAGCGTTTATCTCAAAACAGTCCCCGTACGCACTTAAAAGCTGTAAGTTTTAGCTGAGTTTTTCGAAGTCTCAAGTAAAAAATTTTAGCACAGTAAGGGCAGGTCAGTAGTTTTTAAAATAAAGTAAAGAAAAGGAAAAATTAAAAACTTGAATTTAACTTTGTTACCTTATTTATGTCAAGAAAATCTGCCTTAAAAGTGGTTTCAATGAGAAAAGGTCCTTTTGAAGATTACAATCATGTTTATGGGTTTCAATAAAGCTCTAGAATTATTATTTTAGCATCTAGATTATTGGAATTTCACCAAAAATTGCAACACTACAAGCACAGCAAAAGAGAAAATTAATTCTAAAAAGGACAAATTACACATAGGTATTTAAACGAAATAAAATTCCAACGGCGTGTACGAGGTGTGTTCAAAAAGTATCGAGAATTTCGAATTTCCGCGAGCTACGTATATTTGATTTTTGATTTTTTGTAGCATTATGTTAGTACTCATGTCCCTTACTTATGCTGACAAGATCGGCCATTTTGAATGTTTAGTTAATTTGTGACAGCTGTTTTGCTTGAATGTGTTTTGGCTCGTCTTCGATTTTTGCCTATTCCAAAAAATGGATCAAAGAATTTGTATTAAAAAGTGCGCGAACGCATTCCGAATGTTGACTGTGGCATATGGTGAAGCTACCTTGGACCAAAGCAACGTTTATTGGTGGTACAAAATGTTCTCAGACGGCAAAGAAGATCTGAACGACGAACAACGTGCCAGACGCCCGAGCACGTCAACAACAGACGAAAACATTGATAAAGTGAAGAAAATAGTATTGGCGAATCGTCGAAACACCGTTAGAGAAGTTGCTGAGGACCTAAATGTATCGATTGGCTCGTCCCATTCGATTGTAAATAATGATTTGGGCATGAGTCGGGTTTTCGCGAAATTCGTGCCAAAATTGCTAAATTTCTACCAAAAACAGCATCGCGTTAACATTGCTCAGGAGACATTGGACTGGGTCCGCGACGACCCAAATGTGCTCCAGAGGTTCATAACTGGTGGCGAATCATGGGTTTATGGTTATGACGTGGAAACCAAAGCTCAATCATCCCAATGTAAGCTGCCGCATGAGCCAAGACCAAAAAAAGCGCGCCAAGTTCAGTCTAACGTGAAGGTTTTGCTCACAGTTTTCTTCGATTGCAGAGGCGTGTTGCATTATGAGTTCTTGCCACAGGGTAGTACGGTCAATAAGGAATATTACCTGCAAGTTATGCGGAATTTGCGCGAAGCAATCCGCCAGAAACGTAGAAGAACAAAAACTGACTTTTGCACCATGATAACCCCCTGATCACACATCGTTGCTTGTGCGCGAATATTTGTCTAAAAACAACACAGTAATGGTCCAGCCACCGTATTCCCCAGACCTGGCCCCCTGTGACTTTTTCCTGTTCCAAAAACTGAAGAGGCCCATGAAAGGACGACGCTACGCCACTATTGAGGAGATAAAGACGGCATCGAAGAAGGAGCTGAACAAGATCATGAAAAATGATTTTTTTAAGTGCTTCGAGGATTGGAAAAAATGTTGGCACAAGTGGATTATATCCGAGGGGGATTACTTTGAAGGAGACAAAATAGATATTCATGAATAAATAAATACTTTTTGGAAAAATACAAAATTCGCGATACTTTTTGAACAGACCTCGTATATTATATTGGCTTAGATAAAAAATATATAAAAAATAATGTCTAGATAACGTTCAGAGTATTGAGTTGTTATTAGGTTTGTGATCAGAAATCGCCGCTAGTGGTCTAAGTTTTTATTAATGAATTCAATATGTCGTCTATTAATTATAGACTTCTTCGGGAATCTAAAAGTATAATTTATAATTACCATTATTTGAAAGGTAAGTGACACCTTTACAAATTGACAGAACAATCAATAGAGAAAAACAAACATACTGAAAGGTACTTAGGCGCATGGCATATACAGGGTGTTTCATTAATCAGTACAGAAAATGAAACTGGAGATTCCTTGCAAAATTTAAAGGGGTTTAACATAAAAAAATTTCCTTAAAGCCTCCCTGAAGAGTTAGACAATCTGTAGCAATGCTAGGTAGCGTTAACGGAAATTTGTTCAAAAGAATAAGAGCCTGTATTCAAGAAAATGGTGCCCATTTTGAACACTCTCTGAAATAATATTGTTAATTTAAATTAAAAATGATAGTTAATAATAATATTGTTATTTATGTCAAACTTGCATACGCAACTTATTAATTAAAAATTCTGCAAGTTCGCTTAATTTATTTTTTGGTGAAAAAGTATTGAGTTTACGTGAAATTTGTAAGAGACAAAAAGTTTTTAATTGAATTGTCCCTCCAAAATCTGAATTTTAAAATTGAAAAAAAAATTAGTTAAAAAGTTCTGGTAAAAAACTCTAAGGGGTAGTAAGACTCACCCCTTGCAGAGAACAAGGGTGAATAAAATTATGAAATTATGGAGGCTTCTTAGTAGTAGTATTTGAATGTTTAGATTTCTTTTTTATTTCAAGTCATTTCAGAAAAAAATCGATTAATGTGAATTTTTACACATCTTTAAGGGGCTGTAACTCTTCAGGGGAGGCTTTAAGGAAATTTTTTTATGTTAAACCTCCTTTAAATTTTGCAAGGAATCTCCAGTTTCATTTTCTGTACTGATTAATCAAACACCCTGTATAAATAAAGTTGTAAAATTTCATTAAATAAAAAGAGATCATCAACATTACTCGACGCAAGTGAATTAACATTGTAAAACGTAGTGTAGCTTATTGAACCAAAATTTATCAGTGTCGATGTGTAAATTTTGATAGAATGAAACATATATTAAAAGTGCAAGCGCAAAAATAATAATCGTGTGGTTATGAAGATCAATTAATAGTATTTTAAACAACAAATTCTTAAGATCTATTGACAAATAAAATTAAAATCATTCGTTTCAAGTAGAGTTCTCACGCGCCCGAAAGTGCCTTAAAAATTGATTCTGTAGGCATTCAAAGACTAAAAGCTAAAACTTGACCAAAACAATAGCTTTTATAAAAGTAAACTTCCAAAAAAAGTTGTCCAAAAATTGTCTTCTGTAAAAGGATGCTATTCAAAATTTTTGAGTTATGTAGTATATTAAATAGCTGAAGCTGAGATATTTCTTTGGTAAAAATTTGATGATGTTCTCTGTAGCTGTTCGGTCGTAAAAAAATAAAGTATTTCCATAAAAGCATTGCTTCTTGTGGAAAATGTAAATTTTAAACGCCTGTATCTTTGTTTGACGCCCGCGAGAATTTAATTAATTTGCCGTGTTTTTATGTTTCTCACTCCATTACTAAGGATCAAATAAAAAAAAGTTTTTGTAGCTGCATTAGTTTTTTAATCATAACCAAGTTATTATTTTACTACAAATTATTTTAAAATCACTCTTTAATTTATAAAGAATTTTTTTTTTATTTGATCCTTAGTTTACGAATAATGGAGTGAGAAACATAAAAACACGACAAATTAATTAAATTAAAAATTGAATTTGTCATAAGAAGCAATGCTACAAAATTAAAAACAACAAATTAACAACATACATTGAATTAAAACCGAATAGAGTAAAAACCAGAAAGTATATAAAATTAGTCATTATAACACTTATTAACAATTACAATTCCTTAATTAAAAAACAATAAATAAATTAAAGGCGTGGAACCAACATACTCAATTATTTGATTAATATGTATGATAAGAGTTAACAAACCATTAACTGTGGCGTTTTTTGTCAAACTCTAATAGCTATGAATAAATGTTATGTAAATTCTCAATGTCTGACCTGAAATTGATAGTGTTTCCTAGATGTTGATTTTGCACATCTCCAGAAATGTTAACGTATATTTATTGTCCAAAAAGTTAGGAATTGTCACATTGTCAACATCTATCTCATGATGGTTGTTAATAACGTGCTGTGGTAAAGCACAACGTTGTTTATTAGTCTTAGGCTTTTGTGTAAATTAATCCTAGTCTTTAACCAGTTTGTAGTAATTCGATATAGGCAAGTTTGTTTTGTCTTTCAATTTAGAAAAGAAATTACTTAAAGGTAAGGGATTATAAAAATACAATTCTAATATTGTCATTAGTTAAAATTTAGTTTAGTTGATTCTTCAAAAAGGGTATGTAGGGAAGTTTAAAAAAAGAAAACTTATCTTTCATCATTGTTCTTATACACTATCCTTCATCAACAGATCTGCAGATGTTACACTATCCAACTTTCTTTGTTTTGTCATCATACGATTTTATAATGTGTGGTCTTGGACTTGACGGTTGAATTAATCGGCCAATTTTTAAAAATTTTTTAAAATAAAGGTGTGTGATCTTGTTTTTTAAGGCTTTTAGTGAGAGAGATGATTGGAGTAAAAATTGAAAAATCTACCCGAGTGTATAGATTTATTGTACCAATCCAAAATTATTCTGTTATCGTGTGTGAAAAGATAGAACACTCTATATATTTTTTGTCAGATCAATGTACAATTAATTCTCTGCAATTTTGCTATGCATGTTGGTAAACCAAAATTCCACTGTTAGCCGTGAAACTGAGTTTTATCGAAAATTATCATCAAAAAATTAAGTAGGCGATGAATTGCGAACGTCAAAAATGTATTGTTGTGTTAGTAATTGTCCAATCTATCACAATTTTATTGTATCTTTGAATTTTTAGTAATCATGAGTGAGTTTTCGACAGCAGAAGTATGGTTTATTTCACCAGATAATCGAATGGAACTGAGATTCATAAAAACTACGGCAATTGACTAAACTATAACAAAAATACTAGGAAACATGTTTGTACTGAAGAGGATATGCAATTTGACATCCTAACTTTGGAAGGAATACGACAAATAGCAGATAATGTTCAAGCTTCGAATACCCTTGTAAATAAGGTGTTACGAAAAAACAAATTCCATCCTGATCGACTACAACACCATACCAGTATCTAACAAAAACAGCTTTTGAATGCTGACACGTTTACTAGATATTCTTTTCGTATTTGATATTTCCAGTTTATTCAGATATTCCTTTCGGCTATTTAAAATAATCTGTACAGCGATTTTGTTGTAAATTTTGATGATCTGTTTTACAATTTCGAGTTGTCAATAAAAATGTTTTGATGAAAAGAGTATTTAAAAAAAAACGCATTTCAAGGCTAACGGTTGAGTTTTGGTAGACGGACATTAATAGAAAAGTTGTAGAGAATTAAATTTCACATCAAGAGAAAAATATACAGGGTATTCCATTTGATTTTATCAAATTATTCATTATTCTTGGTTACAAAGTTCGACATTTTTTTTCGTGTAGGTACCCTGTATAATAGATGTTTTAGATCATGGGTAGATAGGGTCGTTACCGCCCTAAGTGTAAATAAAATTTAAATATGCTGTTTCAAATAATAACCTAAAAAACGTGAAATATCAAAGTTCGATATTGACCCAATTAAATGTTTAAAAATAGATATCTCGAAAAGTATCATTTTTTGAATATGCATAGTCACCATAGTTTTTCAAGTAGATTCAGAATAAAAAATAAAAAATATATATTTCTATTTAAAAGATCAACTGTGTAATTGGAAATATTTTTAAATTGTACCCATTAAGGAATCTAAAAGAATCGTCAAAAATCTCCTCTCATCTCCTTTTTAAATGCAATATCAAAGGTCCGCGTACTACACGGACGGGTTGTATATCAAATAATTGAGTATGTTGGTTCTACGTCTTTAATTTTCGTAGTTTTTTTTTAATTTAGGAATTTGTAATTGTTAAGAAGTCTTATAATGACTAATTTTATATACTATCTGGTTTTTACTTTAATCGGTTTTAATTCAATCTATGTTGTTTATTTGTTGTCTAAATTTGTTTTTGATTTTGTAGTTGGTTCCTTTCGAACGAATGATTTTAATTTTATTTGTTAATAGATCTTAAGATTTTGTTGTTTAAATTACTATTAATTTATGTTTATAACTACCGATTATTATTTTTGCGCTTGCACTTTTAATGTACGATTTATTCTACACATCGACACTGACAGTTGTAAGATTAAGATTTAGTTCAATTTGAAGATGGTTTTGTATTATGTGTATGACATTTGAAAATTAAAAAAGCACAATGAACTGCATCAATTTGTTACAATACTCTGAAAAGCTTAAATCTATATAAAGTTTGCTTAATTAGCACATAAGCGTTCCGCGAACGAAGTGATTGATCTAAAAACATTAGTAGTGATTTGTAGTTTTATTTTTAATAGTGAACAGATGGAACCTACACATTTTTCAGAATTGCAATTTTAGCGAACGTGTACAAAGAATACTTAAACTTTTATTATTTTAACACACATCTTAAATTCAAGAACAGGTTATTTACAATGACCACTTTGTAAATTATAAGAAAGACACAGATGTTGGAAAATCTCCAGAAAACCCCCGAAGTCGATTGGTGTGTGCAAGATAACACTCACTCACTCGAATGTTCTTCGTACCTAAACAATTTGCTTAACTGCAGACGAACGAAACTGTTGCTTCAATTTTTTTAATAAAATACGAGGAGTTATGCGACAATTTGAGAAAAAAAAACCTTTTGATATAAACACAATATCTCAAAAACCGCTTAAACAATTTTGATATAAAGTTGAAAGATAAAAAATGTTGGTAGGTCTCTTTCCAAGCACGTCCAAATATTGCAATATCATTATACAGGGTGGCGCAAACTTCTAACATCGGAGGATAACTTAGTTAATAAAAAAGATATAACTTTCAAAAATTGTCACGTTTAGTACAGTTACTGAGTCCACATTTTAAAAATATTTTTGATTATACAGGGTGTTCCAAAGAGTCGGGACAGCATAAACTTACATTATCTCTCTGAGGGAAACTACAAACAATGTAGGCCTGCATAGGACATCAATAAGTAGGCCAACATGGACCTGCGTAACCCGGGTAACGCTGGGAAAAAATCAACAATTATGCTATCAATTTGTAAATTGCAATTTTTGCGAAAACGGTGCGGTTTATCGAATCATATGTAGAGTACCTTTTTTGTGCACCATAAGTCATTTAATCCACATTTTGTAACGGTTGTTGTTTACAAAATAACAAAAAGAAGTGACGGCTCTAGCGGAACAACCTAAAAAAAACTAAAGGGAATTTAGCTCGATGTAGCGCACTAAGTTCGTGGAGGACAAAATATTTATAGTAGTTAGATCAGCAGCGTCCGGCTTCGTCGGAGAGTCGCGGAGGTCCCTGAAGAAGTTTAAGAAATTATACTGCTGGATAAAATTGAACACAAACTAGAGAGAAAGACAGACAAAACAATACAACAAACAAATCTTAAAATACTAGGAGAAGGTGACAGAATGTCGAATTTCAGATAAGCTTTAGTTACCCCCGAATTAAAGTTATCATTCCAATTGAGGATTGGCTACTAGTAAGGCTCTGCGTACACATATCACTTACACACGGCGATTTAAACTAAACTTAAACTAGGATTAAAGGGGTAAGTACCTCCCGCAAACCCAAAAGGCCTTTTGTGTCCGCGTCAACCGCTCTAAGTAAAGCGCCCGAGCCCGTATTGAGCTGATTACAACAAACGTTCGGTTGTGGAGTTTACACCGAATAAAAACTTACTTAAATATTAGAGATCAAGCCGTTGAAGTGGCTTAAATACTAAAACTTAGCTGTAATCGGTAGGATGTAGTTCCGAGAATGAAGTTGTTCTGCTAGCGACGGTATCGACATTTCGGGAAGTTAGATAGTCCCAGGATTCCTCTTAGCGGATGTGTGTGGAGAGGAACAGAAGGCGATTGGCTCCCTCGATGAAGTTATGAAGCATAACCAACCCCTGTAGACGTAGTATCCAACGGATGTCAGCAGCTTAATTAATACGAAACCGTGGTGTTGTATTTAATTGATAGGGAAGGTTCTAAATCAGCCATTCCAGCACCCTCAAGAGTTATCCAAGTATATTTTGGATGGTTTAGACAATGTTATGTTTGAAATAATAACACACTCTGGACTTCCATTGTCTATATATATATATATATATATATATATATATATATATATATATTTAAAGAATAAACATTATATTAAAAAATATATAGACAATGGAAGTCCAGAATAGTGTTATTATTTATCCAAGTATAATATACAACGAGAACATAAGGTCAACGCAACGTGCTAAAAGCATACGTAGCAATTATAATTAATACAACCAGGAAAGAAAAGAAAACAAAATGTACTCACGGTGAATTTAGCCGGATTAAACTTAAACACCAATTTGAATTGGAAATCTTGAATCCCACATTAAATAATTTTTGTGGAAATTTCAACTTCAAGAAGTACGCTAAAACACTCGCATGTATGAAACGAAATAGAAGATATCCGCTGTACGTCTGGAAAATTTTGTCGGATTTTATTTTCCACCAATAGAAAATTAGTAAAATGCGCGCCAAATACGACACACGTTTTAAAACTGCTCTCGACATACGTCCTACATTCGAAAAATAAAACCGTAACAAATTGATAAATAAACCTTTTATTTATCCCTTGACGTACTGTTTACTTAATTATTACAAAACCCAATCTCTCCTCCAATGGGTTCATTATCGTCAGAATTGTGACATTTTCTGTGTAAACGTTCAAATTTTAGTAAAATCGCTTAAGCTGTTTAAAATTGATATCAAAAAAACCATTATAATTGCAGCTTCAGGACCGTATTGCACCGAAGCTAAGCAAATTTTTACTAACCTAAGTTTTGTTAAATCGGCTTATTTTGGTCTGAAGAATATATGGTACAGTTTTGTAAAGACCTTTTAGGGACACTCTGTATAAAAAAAATATATTTTATAGCTGCAATCAAAAAAGTTATACATAAAGGACAACAGCAATCATTTAAATATGTTACTATTAGAGAATAAAAGAGTATTATTTCTACATTAAAATAAAAAATATTTACGGATATGCCATGATGTAGTAAAGTGTCTTGACTTTTTCCCAAAAAAAAGTCACTGTGATATTACAGTAAAAATTGAATGTTAGTAGGTATACTTTTCTTAAAACAGTTACTTTTTATTCACGTATTTTTTGGGTAGGGAAGCGCAGAATTCAAATACAAATCGAAAAGGATATTGAAATTACATCCAGTCGTGTAGGCAACCTTTCATTTTACATTGCAAATATGCTTGCACAGTTAGTTAGCAAAATTTTTAATTCCAATTCAAACTTCGGTTGGTTATTGATTTTGGGGATTTTTGATTTTTTGATCAATATACGTCGATTTCCTTTTCTGTTATTTAATTTTTAGTGGTGACGCAATTTTTCGTGAAAAACCTCGTCAACGAATTGCCACTTAAAATCAGTTACATCAGTGTATTTAGGGGTCGTATTTCTTCAAAATGGTAATTTTCCAGTAGTGGTGAAACCCTACTTAGATACCAAAGCACTGCCGTAAATGGGAATTTTGAAATTTGTGGCGAGTCTACTGCAGGTAATGGAAAATAAAATACGAGGCTTTCATATTTGCAATACACACCTTGGTTTCTAGGGAGGTTCTTTCTTTTCTCTTCTACTCTTTTTCTTCGTCTCTCGTCCATTACTTCAGGCGTTCTGGACTCATTCTGGATACGATATTTGGAATTGCTACGTCGTGGAACCGTCAAAGTCTTGCGTTACCTCCCTGTCTGCTAGTCGTAGGGGACTAGTGGAGTGGCTACAAAATCGAAGAATTGTTATTGGCACCTCTAACTGTACTATTCTGGGTTACTCAATCCTGGTTGAATTCGCCAGACTCCTACGATAAGGTCTTTATTATTTCGTGTTTTAGACTTTTTAATTCGCAAATTTCTTATATGTACGCTTAAAATGATTCGTGTTTGTCCTACGCCCTCAGCAAACCTTCTTCTACGAGTCTTGTAAGTTTAAATCATTCGAGTTAGTTATACAATAAGCCATGCACTTGCTGGTTTCTTTCATCAGAACACGGTTACAAATAGATCCATTCATAATTTGTTGTCCTTGATTAACCAGTAGCTCAAACACGAGTGTTTCTGTATTAAATATTCTAGGTTAAAATCATTGGCGTACTGTCATATGTACATTTTCATACGCGAATTAAACAGTGCCGTACTGTGTATGATTGTTATAAATCAGTGTGATGGTTTTTACTAGTGCGTGATATTAATTGTGATAACTATAACTTCTTTTCTTTTTGTTGTTTAGTGTGTTTAGTCGTGATTTGCGTTTTTTGTTTCGTAATCCTGAATTATTTCGGTTGCTACATTTGTTCCGTACAGAATAGCTGCTCACGATAGTTCCTTGGCATATTTCTCGTCAGCTATTGGAATTTGGCGCCCTTATTAACTGACTCAGGACCATTTTTGTATTGATCTAACCCCACACCCTACTCTTCGCTGATCGGGCACGACTTTTAACTTCTGACCGTAACAAGATTCCTAAAAATCATTACGTTTTTTGTGTTTTTGATTGATATTGCCTGAAGAAGTATGAATAGTAATAGTGAAATGGATTTAGATTATATTGAAATATCCGCCGCATTCGACGAAGATAAAGCTGCTGAAGAAACCACGAGGGAATTGTTTTCGGCAAAATCACTACAGATTTACCAAGTAGTTTATTAAATTGCGCAGCTATAAAAACATCGAAAATTATAATGAAGCAGCATTCTTGGTATTTTTCAACGAAAATAAAAACCTTTGTGCTTCTACCTTATGGGCTCAGTACTATATGTTGACAAAATGTTCAACGTAAAAACAATATTGACATTAGCAAATTAAAAAAGTTATTGCATTGTTGAAACAAAAAAATGAAGATTACAAGCCAAAAAAATCGAAAGTACTTACCATGGAGCATGTGTACCAGTTCTTAATGGAAGCACCCGATGATGTCTACCTAATGTTAAAAGTAAGCTATCGCATACTTTTAAAAATTTTTGATACTAGATACTACTTGCACAATACGACCTTTGTTGTGAAGAATTCGGAAAGTAATGCTATCGATTTAATAGGATTGTGTCACAAATATATTTCGTTACGGAAGGCAGAAACTCCACTTTCCAACCTGTTGGCAAGAACACATTCTACAAAATTCCACAAAAATTGCAGGTTTTTTGAAAGCAACCTATGCACATTTGCACATTGCTTTTTTGTTGACCAATTGGAGCGCATCTATTGATATTTTGAAAAGACATGGAGGATGGAAGTCGACATTGATGGCGCAACGATACGTCAATTAAAAGTAACGAGGGAATTGTAGACCAGATTTGATTGATTAATCTCCATATTCAAAACTTCTTGACCTCTACAACCCCCGCAGTAACCCATAATCAAAACCACCTATACAATAGAGCGATAAATGTGGAATCCTTACAATTTAATGCAGTACCTTATGTACAAAATGTTCTTCATCGGACGCATTCTTCAAAAATTTTACAACGTCAACCCGGCTGAATACTTTACGCTTTTTTGGCTCATATTCTCCACAGTTTCGTTTAAGAAACGTTCATGAAGCATACTCTCATTTGTTTTATTATAAATTGTCATCATTGATTTTAACGTTGACCACTTAATCCACAAAGAATTAAGATCCGATTAAGTCCGATTCAGAGTGTAAGGAAAATAAATCAATACTAGAATTAGGAAGAATAAATTCATACCAGATCTTGAAAGTAGGCCAACATTATGGTTTCACTTACGTTTTTGTTTAAACGCGGTTAACTTGCAGGCACTGCACAACTTTGTCATATTCCTTTTTTAGTTTGGTTCCGACTTTGTCTGTAGTAGTGCTAATCGAGCTTTCTTAGCCTTTTGCAACAAATTACACGAAATCTAACTTTTCTCCAGGTTTTCATTCATTTTCACAAATTAATAAATTCGATAATTGTTATTTACAAACTTGTCAGTTGATATCAGGTTGATATATCAAATTACAACTGTTATCGGATAATTTAGGTAATTAGACCTAAATAATGTTGAAATGGCCATTATGTTAAAATCGATACTTGGTAACAAAAAGAAATAATCGGGAACGGCATTAATTTATTCAAAAATTTATTATATACAGTGTGTTGATTTATTGCGGTTTCTTATGCTAACGCTTAAAATCTTGAAAATGAATTTTGAGAATGGTAATAATTTAAAAAATTAACTGACATAAAATTAAAATTGAAGATTATTCAATGATGTTTACGTTTACAATATAAAAATTCTAATAAACAAGTTAAAAGGTTTCTTTTTACAATAAGACAAAAGTTCAAAAATGTACTTGCTTGAATTATATAGATGATGCTCCTCTTCAAATGACCATTAATGTAACACTCGAAAAAACAAACACCTTCCAAACCTCAGTCAGTAAAAATTTTCCAAATCTTGATGATACAAACTTCGTAAACAGTTAATTTAAAATCGTTTTTGTAGACATACCATTATAATTCCATATAATTTTGATTGACGTATGAAATGTCAAATTTTAATTTAAAATTCATACAAATCATCAAAAACATGTGTAATTCAATAAATATTTACATAAATAATTGTATTTTGTAGAAAACCATTATTATTGGATGTAGAAATTGGTTTTAAGATAAAAATGATCGTTATTAAGTTGGTCGTAGAAAAAAACGTTGATATTTTTGATGAATGAATATTTGTTTTTTTTTGTAAATCTATAACAACCATTTTTAAAAACATAAACAATGATCTTAAAATTAATAACAATGAACAAAATTACATAAAATTCAGTAAACAATCTTCAATTTAAAAAAAAAATGTTTAAGAAGGGTTCACGGCGTTAACACACCGCCCACCAAAATCTATTTAGAGATTTTAATGCAATGAATTGAACATAAAATAACAAAAGAAAAAATTTAAATATGTAAAATAAATTGAGAAATGACCGCAATCATTTGTTGCTGTCTGTTGTTGTTGATTCATCAACGGGTTCAGGTAACAATAAAGCCAATGAATGAACAGCACGTCGAAGAATGGTGCGATTAGGAAGAACAAGAGTTACAACCCGTATTATTCCATCTGTTCCAGGATGGCACTTTTGAACCCTAGCTACAGGCCAGAATAATGGCTGAGTATCTACTTGACGGATAATGACTAAATCTCCTTCATTATTGGCCTTGAATGTTTATACGACTTCAACCTCTGTTGTAAAGTGTGTAGATATTCCACACTTCAACGACGCCAAAAATGTTGAATAATTTGTGTGATATGTTGCCATCGATTTAGTCTATTTGAACAAGTGTCTGTAAAATTTTGAGATGGAGGTGATGTCAATGATGAAATGAATGATAAAAATTCAAAATTATTAAATGAAGACGAAATAGGGCACAACGGCCGTGAATTTAAAATAGCTTCGATTTGACACAGGACTGTCTAAATTCTTCAAAAACAAGCTGTTTATCACCAATGGTACGGATTAAATGATTCTTAACTGATTTTACACATGCCTCCCAAAGACCACCAAAATGTGGAGAAGATGCAGAGAAAATGACCAATTAATTCCTAAATGTGATGTTTCATCAAGAATACAAACTTGATTAGACGATGAATGATACCATAGATAAACTTCCTTTAATTGACGAGCAGCACCAACGAAATTTGTTCCACAATCAGAAAATACATCCTTTGGCAACCCTCTACGTGAATAAAATATTTTGAAGGATGCTAAAAAGGCATCAGAAGACAAATCTGAAACAAGTTCCAAATGTACTGCTTTAGTTATAAAACAAACAAAAACGCAGATCGATGACTTCGAAGACTGTGAGGAACGAAGTTGAGATGATTTCAGACTAAAAGGACCCGCAAAATCTACACCGACTGATAAAAATGCTCTACCAATTGTTACTCTAGATTTTGGAAGATCTCCCATTAACGGCGTCAATAATGGTGGTTTAACTCTGTAACAACGAATACAATTATGTATTCGCGAACGAACTAATGTTCGTGCTCCAATAATGTAAAATCGTTGTAAAACAAGAGCTAAAAGAGACTCGGCGCAAAGATGATAATTCGATGTATGAAGGTAATCAACAATGAGTGTAGACAGATGAGATTTGCGCCATAATAATATTGGAAATTTTGTTCTATCCGGTAAATTAGAATGACGAAGGCGACCGCCCACCTTGAGGACACCAGATTCGTCAAGAAAAATATTCAAACGTCTAAGTCTGTCTGAAGTAGGTGATGATAATACAAAATTATACTCTTAACTAAAATCCACTTTTTGGAATATACGTACAATCTTACAAAGTGGTAAATGAAATTCTTCTGAAAGTAATGACCCATAATTCCTGGATAACGAATTGATGTTACGAAATCTCAAAATCCATGCAAAAGTTCTAACCAAACGTAGATATGATGAAAAACGAAGACATATTTGATATAGCGGATTAGGAATGTTAGAAGTGATCAAAAGAAAATGTGTATGTGAAGATTTTAATTCAGGGAAATTGTCTGAGACGTTAGGTATTGAAGAAGGCCATTCAGAAGGATTTAAAGACAACCACAAAGGGCCATTCCACCATAATGAATGATTTATAATCTCTGCTGGTAATATCCCTCTAGAAGCAGTGTCAGCAGGATTAGATTCTGAAGTAACGTGACGTGAAAGAAATTCGATTAGCCGTAAAAACTTGAAGACGTGAAGGAGACATGTTAATCCAACCTAAAACCACCGTAGAATCAGTATAAAATATCAAGGAAGCGATAGGTATACGATTTCTAAAATTAGACAATGAATTGTATAATCGAACAAGAAGATGAGCTCCACACAGCTCTAATCGAGGTATAGAGATGGTTTTCAATGGAGCTGATTTTGTTTTAGATTTCAAAAGTCGAGATAAACAAGATCCATCTGACAAAACTGATACAAAATATACTACAGCACCAAATGCTTTTGACGAAGCATCTGAAAAACCTATTAAATGATGTTCTATAACCGAATAATGAAGTAAATATCTAGGAATTCCAATTGAAGGCAGTAAAAAATTTGATCAAGAAAATTAGACCATGATTTAATGAAATTTGAGTCTGGTACATCATCCCAATTCAAACCTTTAGACCATAATTCCTGTAATAATAATTTGGCATATAGAACAACTGGTAAAATAAATCCAATAGGATCGTAGATACGAGCAATAACAGATAATACGTAACGCTTTGTAATACGGGAACAATTTACATTTACAACTTATGTAAAAACATAGTCACTTGGGTTCCAATGAAGTCCTAATATCTTAACTGAAATAGGAATATCATTGGGTGAAAATGAAATATCAGTTGCCCGACAATCTGCAGGTATTACGGACATAAACTCCGGTGAATTAGAAAAAAATGTATGCAACTTAAATCCACCACGAAGAAGCAATGAAGATAATTCGTCATAAAGTTGAATTGCTGATTCCACATCTGCAGCTCCTGTCGCAATGTCATCAACATAAATGTCATTTGTCAGTATGTCTGAAGCCTTTGGAAATTCTTTACCATCTTCCAGAACTAACTGTTGTAAAACCCGAAGAAATTGATATGGTGATGAAGTGAGACCGTATGTTACCGTGTTCAGTTGATATGTTTGAACTGGATCTTCAGGATGAAATCTCCAGTAAATATGCTGATAAGATCGATCAGAATCATGAATTTCAATTTTTCGAAACATCTTGCTGATGTCTGTTGTGAAAGCAATTGGATGAAGTCTGAAACTGCTAAGAACATCCTCAATGTTTGACTGAAGTCGAGGTCCACGATGAAGAGTGCAATTTAATGAAATTCCAGTTGTGGTTTTAGCAGAAGCGTCAAATACAACCCTAAGTTTCCTAATCACTCCAGATTGTTGAATGACGCCGTGATGAGGTATTACATAATGTGATTTTTGTTGAGTCAAAGACATGTAGCCTAAATTAATATAATCAGAAATAAATTCGTGATATTGAAGTTTTAAATCGTGATTCCTCAATAATTTATATTCCAAACTTAAGAATCTTTTCATTGCGTGAGATTGCGAATTTCCTAAATTTGAAGGATCCCTTTTAAAGGTAATGATAATGAAAATCGACCAGATTTATTCCTTGTATAAGTATTAATGAAATGGTCTTCGCAATGTTGATCATCTGGATGAGATTCTAGAGATGGTATTTCTTCCATTGTCCAAAACCGTCAAATAAGATCATGGATGTTGTCATCGGATTGTTGATGATGCGATGAAGAATCACTAGAAATAATTGTTGACAAACTTGGAGAAAAAGTCACTCGAGAAGAGTATGAAGACCTTTCTATTGATGACGATGTTAGATCATCATTGTTGATTGACGATGACAACAAAGCATGATAATTATCTGGAATAGACTTTCCCATTATGACTAAACCAAAAATCGTTGAAAGAGTCTTTGTTTTGCCATTAAATTAACAGCACGTGATGACAAAATATCTAAGAAGACATCACTACCTAGAAGAATATCTATTTTGGATGGTTTCCAGAACAAAGGATCAGCAATATTAAATTGGTCTACTTCTGACCACAATAGTGGATCAACCTTTGTAGGTGTTAGGGAAATTTTCGTTTGTGTGCGATTATTAAATTTATGTATGTACGTGCAATGGAAGATAAGCTTTAGTTTTATGCCAAATGTCTTACATGTTAAAAGTGTACAAGTGCTGTACGAGTAACCCATTAAAGAAACAATTAAAATCATCTACCTATATAATATTCAAGGACCAGATCTTAGGCCTAAGTGAAAGTCGGCGAATTTATGTAATACATCGAATCATTAAGGTAAGATTTATTTCTGTTGGGTTAATCGTATAAATCAAACAACAATTAATACAGTCCATTTTGCCAACATTAAATTTGGTCCTGTCAAGCCAGATGCCGTAATTTTATTGTAATCGTAATTAATTTGCCGGAGAAAACTGTATTTTCCATTGCACGTACAATTTGAGATATCGCGCGTTGTGTGTTTTATCAGTCTTTTGTGACTTTGCATGCGCTACGATTAAATTTCTTTTCATTATTAATATTTAATATTCAATAATTGTAATAATAATGCCGAACACCGACAATTCTGATCCTGCCGTAATTAATAGAAATAAATTAATCGCTAAACGCGAGAAAATTTATGCTAGTGTACAATCCATTTTCGATTATTCCTTCAAACTATCTAAAGATAACGTCCACGCATTTACACCGCGATTTGAAAAGTTAAACCGACTGGAAGAAAGTTTTGAGGACATTCAAGATATTATTTTGGAATTTAATTCTGAACATGATCCGTCGTTAATGATTGAAGTTAACAAAACGCAAACGTCATTTGACGATTTAATTTACGGTGCTAAAGCTCCGTATTTAACTCTTATGAGAGAAGTTCCTAAAGCTACTGGCGAAAAATTATCTGCCACTTCTTGTTTGAATTTGCCAGAGTTGGAAATTAAACCCTTCAAGGGCAAAATTTCTGAATGGCCCACATTTTCGGATTGTTTGAATCATTGATAGACAAAAACTCTTCCCTTAGTATTATCCAAAAATTTCAATATTTGAAAACTTTAGTTCTGGAAGAAGCTGCCGCAGTCATCTCTGATTACCATTTGTCAGAAGAAAATTATCAACTTGCCTTAACTGCTTTAAAACACGATATCAAAATAAACGAAGGTTGGCTCAAATGTATATCGATTATATTTTGAATTTCGGTAAAACTTGTCCAAAAATTCCGCCAACTTGCAAAAGTTTTTGCAGATTCATTCCACTTCGGTTAATGCCTTTAAAGCACTTGAGTTGCCAGATCAAACTGACTTTCTTTTTTACATTTATGCCTTCAGAATCTTGATAGTTCCACACGGAAAGCGTTTGAAAATAAATTCAGTAATGTTTCTGTCCCCACTTACTTAAACTTGATTGGTTTTGTGTCAGATTTATGTAGAACTAATGAATTGATTAATAGTTCAAATGAAAAAGAACCACAACCTTCTGCAAGAAAACCTCGAATGTCATTCTTAACTCAAGAATTAAATACCAATCAAGTATCCAATACTGTTAAAAATCGCAACTCTCAAAAATGCCAACCTGTCCGTATTGTGATGCTAGCCATACCTTATCGTTATGTTCTAAATTCAAAACCGTACCTTTGAGTACAAAATACGAAACACTTAAAAGAAGTCATCTGTGTTTTAACTGCTTTGGACCTCATTTAAGGTCTTTGTGTAAATCCAAATACACATGTTCGCATTGTAAAAGCAATAAACACCATAGTTTACTGCATCCACCTATTGAGCAAACAAGTATTCCGTCAAATTCCCTTTCGACACAAATTGATAACGTCGACCAACCAATATCTGTCACACCTACCCACTCATTATCGTGTAGTGTATCTGATCCTACTCCTAAACATCGAATTGTTATGTTAGGTACCGCAAAAATCTTATTAAAAGATTCTTGGAATCAGTATCAAGTGGCTAGAGCAGTTTTAGATTCTGGTTCACAGATTTCCGCCGTAACCTCCTCGTTAGTTCAAAAACTGGGCCTAAAACCATTTTCTGTACCGTTTGAAATTGTAGGAATTTCTAGAAATTCTTCAAAAACCTATGGCTCAGTGAAATGTGTCCTTTCTTCTAGATTTGCGCCTGACACAAATATTCCGTTTTGTCCAGTAGTGCTGCCCGCTATTGCTCAACCTCTACCAAACGTTCCGTTGCCTAATCTCAAACAACATTACCTAAATTTTCGCTTAGCCGATGAAGAATTTTATGAACCTTCTAATGTTGACGTTCTGTTAGGAGCTGATGTTTATCCGTTTATCTTAAGACCTGAAAAATGTCCTATAATTGTGGGAGAACCTAGTCTATTCGACACAATTTTTGGTTTCGTCTTAACTGGTCCTGTATCCGCTGAGCACGCAAATGTGGACCGGTCATCCTTGTTGTTGTTAAGTCCCTCTCTGGAAGTCACTCTTAAACAGTTCTGGGAACAAGAAGAAGTATCTAAACCCTTGCCTGAAAATCCTGAAGATACCCAAGCCGAACTTTATTTTAAAAAACTGTGACCCGTAATAGTGATGGTAGATATTCAGTTGCTCTGCCATTTAAATCTGTAAATTTTAATTTAAACAATAGGGAGATAGTCAAAAGGACATACTCTTATTATTTGGAAAAACGATTAAAGAAAATGAGTATTTAATAAACTCTTACCATGATTTCTTAACTGAATATCTGCAACTGGGTCATATGAGCGCTGCTAAACTAAGTGCTGATTATGTATTGCCACACCACTGTGTAACAAAGTCGAGTAGTAGTAGTACCAAAGTCCGAGTAGTTTTTAATGCCTCTGCCACCGATAAATCAGGCCTTAGTTTAAATGATCTTCTTTATCGAGGTCCAAAACTCCAAAAATCTCTACCTGATTTGATCAATCAATTTCGAACCAAAAATACGCTATTTGTGCAGATATACGAATGATGTATCGACAAATATTAATTCATCCTTCCGATAGAATTTACCAACATATCTTTTGGAAACGTCCTGGTTCAAATGAAATACAGGAGTTTGAACTAAATACTATAACCTATGGTTTAAAACCTGCCCCGTTCCTAGCTCAAAGAGTTCTAAGTCAATTAGTAGACGATGAAGGCCGTAGGTTTCCGCGTGCTAGTCACGCTATAAAGTATCAAACATTTATGGATGATGTGTTAACCGGTTCTGATTCGTACCAAGAAGCGTGTTATCTAAAGAATGAACTGATGCAATTGTTAGCGTTAGGGAAGTTTGAACTACGTAAGTGGGCTAGTAACGATTTAACCCTCTTAGATGATCTTCCTTTAGAACACCGTGAAAAAACTTTAACGTTTAAGTCCGAAGAAAACTTCATAAAAATACTCGGTCTGGTTTGGAACCCTGGATGTGATTTTTTGAGTTTGTAGTGCAGCCATTTGAAGGAACAGTTACCAAACGTTCCATTCTTTCCTATGTTGCACGAATTTTTGACCCGATGGGGTTCCTCTCTCCTGTAATTTTATACATTAAATGGTTTCTGCAACAATTGTGGTTGTCTCAATGTGATTGGGATGCCCCTAGCGGGTGCCCTTTTAAGTGATTGGAATCAGTTTGCTTTGGATTTGCCTGCAGTTTCAAGTATTGTAATTCCTCGATTTATAGGAGTATCTGGTTCAAAGAAATTGCTCGTTGGGTTTTGCGATGCTAGCGAAAAGGTTATGCTGCTTGTTTTTATTTAGTTTCTAAAGTTGAAGGATCTATTCAAACTTGTTTAATTGCCTCAAAAACAAAAGTAGCTCCGTTGAAACCGTTTAACGTAAATCGTCTAGAGTTGGCTGGAGCCCAACTTCTGGCACGATTGTTTAAGTCTTCCGAATTTAGATTTGAGAACGTAGCATATAATTCAGTGCGATTGTACACGGATTCAAAACAACTCTTGCCTGGTTAAAAACTCCTCCACACCTTTTAGGAATATACGTTGGAAACCGTGTCAGTGAGATTCTCGAACTTACAAATCCGATTGATTGGTTTTTGTTAATTCCGAGGACAACCCGGCCGATTGTGCGTCTCGGGGATTGAGTGGCTCTAAATTGCGTGATCATCCTCTTTGGTTTAATGGCCCAAGTTTTCTTACTACTTCTGAATTTTTTGATAATACTCCTAAACGGTTGTTATTTGATACCATGGAAGTTCCCGAGATGAGAAAAAACTTAACTTCTCTTGCAGTAAATATAGAAGTTAGTTGGATTGAAAATTGTATTGAAAAATTTTCTTCCTTTTTTAAACTAGTTCGTACTTTCGCTTATATCAAACGATTTATTGCCCATATGCGAAAGAAAATAAGATTTATCAGTTCTGTTTTGACTGCCGAAGAGTTGCATAATGCTCTTATTGAATTGGTACGTCTTGTTCAATTCCACTATTTTCAAAAAGATATTACATGCCTTAACAGTCATAAAAAGAATAGTTTTTCTAAGTTACTATCTTTAAAACCTTTCTTAGACACTCAAGGCTGCCTACGTGTAGGAGGACGACTTAGCAACTCCTCTTTGCCTCTAAGTATAAAGCACCCATTGATTTTACCAAAACAAAGTCACCTGTCTAATCTAATTGTTGATCACTACCATTGGTTATCTTTACATTCAGGTGCTCAGACCGTTCAATCGCTAATTCAGCGGAAATTTTGGATATTATCTAGCCGTTCGATAGTAAGATCACGAATTAACAAATGTTTGCAATGCCACAAGTTGAAAGCTCAAACAGAACAACCGATTATGGCTGACTTACCTAGTTCTCGCGTACAAGTAGATCGTCCATTTAATCAAGTCGGAACCGATTATGCAGGCCCGTTCACTTTAAAAGAAAGTGCACGACGCAAAGCGCCTCTACTGAAATCCTATTTGTGTGTTTTCGTATGCATGGTCACCAAAGCAGCACATCTTGAGGTTGTCTCGGAACTGTCTTCAAATGCGTTTCTTGCTACATTCGACAGATTCGTTTCACGTCGTGGGCTTCCTAAAGTTATGTACTCCGATTGTGGCCGAAATTATGTTGGTGCGGCTCGAAACTTGAAAGAAGTGAACGCCTTTCTTGAGTCTAATCATACCAAATTTTATGATTATTTTGTTTCTCGAGGTGTAACCTGGAAATTCAATCCTCCAAGTGCCGCAAATTTTGGAGGCCTTTGGGAAGCTTGTGTTAAATCTGCCAAATCCCTAATGAAACGAGTAATCGGAGAAACAATTTTAACTTTTGAAGAGATGACAACTTTTCTTTGTCGAGTAGAAGCGGTGTTAAATAGTAGACCTCTTTGTCGCGTGTACAATGATCCTGATCATGTCGATTATCTCACTCCTGGCCACTTTCTTATTGGACGTCCTTTGCTAGCCTCTCCAGAATCTCCTCTTGAAGAGGCTATTAACCTTCATAAACGTTGGACTCGTGTTAGACTTCTATCTCAATCTTTCTGGAAAAGGTGGCATAGTGAATATCTGGTTACGTTAAACAACCGAGTAAAATGGTCTGCTACAAGTACTGCCGTTGCTGAGGGCGAAGTAGTTTTTTTAAAGGATGCCTCCAGTAATCCTTTAACCTGGCCTATAGCCAAAATTGTTAAAGTCTACCCTGCCCCGGACGGTGTTATTCGGGTAGTAACTATTCGCACGGCAAAGGGAGAATTTACTCGACCGGTTAACAAATTGTTGCGTATGCCTCATTAAAAAACTTTAACATTTGTAAATAACTGTATGTGTGTCTACTTATTACCTATTATTGGTTGCGTATATGAATTATCCTTTTATTTAATTTTTCGTATTACTTTAACCTGTAAAGCCCTTCCGTGCTTTAAAGGGGTGGTGATGTTAGGGAAATTTTCGTTTGTGTGCGATTATTAAATTTATGTATGTACGTGCAATGGAAGATAAGCTTTAGTTTTATGCCAAATGTCTTACATGTTAAAAGTGTACAAGTGCTGTACGAGTAACCCATTAAAGAAACAATTAAAATCATCTACCTATATAATATTCAAGGACCAGATCTTAGGCCTAAGTGAAAGTCGGCGAATTTATGTAATACATCGAATCATTAAGGTAAGATTTATTTCTGTTGGGTTAATCGTATAAATCAAACAACAATTAATACAGTCCATTTTGCCAACAGTAGGCGGTATCTTATTTAATATTGATTCAGTAACCAACAGTTTTATTGAAATATAGAGTTCATGATTAAATCTCGACCGAACATGACAAAAAGTTCTTCCAATCACTTTTGGAAGTGGAGTAGAACCGGCCCCAACTAATTGACACTTAGTAGATTTCAAATGAAGCTTCAATTTTTGCATAGCTGAATTTGAAATAATTGATTCTTGAGAACCGGGGTCAATTAATGAACGAAGTTTTATTGGATGATCATTATTGTCGTAAACTACAACCGAAGCTGTGCCAAGCAAAGCAAGTTCTGAAGAAAACAAATTTGTCATTGTAGTTACTGTAGTTGGTGAAGGTGAAGATGTCGATGCATCAGTTTTAAAATAATCATGAAGAGTAGAATGATGCGTTTCATTACATTCTTTACATTTTTGTTGGGTGAAGCAATTACTGACTGAATGATTCGCGCCTAAGCAGTTGATGCACTTATTTAAGGCATGAAGGCCTTTGCATAATGGGCACAAAATTATTTTAAGTTGTGGAGAATTGTTAGGTAATGATGATGAAGTGATAGGACTTGATTCAACGGATTTGCTTGGACTACTCTTTATTGATGAAATTGAAGATTTGTTTGAAGACATTCAAGATGTAGCCAAGGCATAAGCACGTTTACTCGAAGAAGATGATGATGAGTTTGTAGATTGTGACTTTGAAGAAATTGAAGAATGTGGTTGGAGATTCGCCATGTCTAATGCCGTGCACTTTCCATTGATGAAATTCACTAGTGATTTATAACTAGGATATTTATAGATTTAATCTATTTTGTTCAGTCTCAAACTCTTGACGTGTGCGAGGATCGAGATGCTCAAGACTTAACGTAAGATGCAAGAAATCAGCTTTATTTTTCCGATCAAGTGCATCTATTGCTGAAAAATTGTTAATAACAGCTTTTCTGAAATCTGCTAACGATTTTAACGATTGAGATGTGGCAGGTTTGTGATCTAAAATCCTTTCCAGGTAATGCGCACCAAGCTTCCGCTCATTATCATACCTATTCATCAATTCGTCTCACGCAAGTTGATAATTGTTCTCGGTAATTTTAAATTGTTGAATTAGGATGAGAGCTTCGCCATTAAGCGCGTTAAGAAGATAATGAAATTTTTCTACTTTGCTAATGTGTTGATCAGACTGAACGAGTGAAATAAACATATCCCTAAATGATACCCACTTTGAAAGAAGGCCAGAAAATGAAGGAATTTCAATTTTTTGAAGAATTGACCTAGTGGGGTAGTAATTAGGTTTATTACAATCTCGTTCCTTAATGTTAACTTGGGTGGAAATATCTATTTGAGCCAAAAGCATATCATTCAAACGTTTTAAATCGTCAGACGTTGGATAATATTTTATACCACTATCAGGCATAAAAGACAACGTTATTAAATTGTCATGAATATGATTAAATGAGTCACCAAGCTGAATGGATTTAGTTTGAATGGCTTTTAACTCCTCAATAGATATTTCACTCATGATCTGAAATTGTAGCATTTTTAATTGACTTAATCTAGATGAAAGCTTTGCTCTTTCTGCAAATAATAGTTGAGATTCTTCCTTATCAGTCATTTTAAAGAATAAATCCGGCTCGAAGAACCACAAATGTTGATTTATTACGGTTTCTTATGCTAACGCTTAAAATCTTGAAAATGAATTTTGAGAATGGTAATAATTTACAAAATGAACTGACATGAAATTAAAATTGAAGATTATTCAATGATGTTTACGTTTACAATATAAAAATTCTAATAAACAAGTTAAAAGGTTTCTTTTTACAATAAGACAAAAGTTCAAAATGTACTTGCTTGAATTATATAGATGATGCTCCTCTTCAAATGACCATTAATGTATCACTCGAAAAAAACAAACACCTTCCAAAACTCAGTCAGTAAAAATTTTCCAAATTTTGATGATACAAACTTGGTAAACAGTTAATTTAAAATCGTTTTTGTAGACATACCATTATAATTCCATATAATTTTGATTGACGTATGAAATGTCAAATTTTAATTTAAAATTCATACAAATCATCAAAAAACATGTGTAATTCAATAAATATGTACATAAATTATTGTATTTTTGTAGAAAACCATTATTATTGGATGTAGAAATTGGTTTTAAGATAAAAATGATCGTTATTAAATTGGTCGTAGAAAAGAACTTTAATATTTTGATAAATGAATATTTGTTTTTTTTGTAAATCTATAACAACCATTTTTAAAAAACATAAACAATGACCTTAAAATTAATAACAATGAACAAAATTACATAAAATTCAGTAAACAATCTTCAATTTAAAAAAAAATTGTTTAAGAAGGGTTCACGGCATTAACACAGTGGTATTGCAAAAAATTAAGTTTCAATTATTTCTTATGTGGCTTCAGGTTGTGATCGTGAAAAAGCCCGAATTAGATTTTTGGGAATTAAAAAAAAAAGGCAAATATTAATAACAAACAATTCCATTTATAAAAAGGTGAACTTTACTATATCACCATTTTTCTATATAGTACCTGCTACCAATACTACCTCTCTGAAAACCCAACCTTTACCTCGCAGGGTGCACCAAAAAGACCTTATTTGATTTTTACGTTGACAATATACGAATAAAATGGGGTCTGAAAAAATACTTAAAAACTTTTTCGAACGGCCATGTAGGCAGTTAATTACTCTCGGGTGTAAATAAATATATCTTGTCCCTTATTTAAGTATTTTGAATTAGTAAATTTTTTAATTACACCTTTGAAAGAAACTTACCTTGAAACCGGTAATAAGCGATTACGATAATAGAAGGGGTTGATGGATAAAGCTGTTAACTGACATTTTTGGTCAAGTTGATATTTTTAGTGAATAATAGTGTTAAAGTCAATTCACATCATGTGATCTTCATCTACGAAAGATTTTTGTTATGTTCTTCAAAATACTGAGACGAGAAAGTTGATTAATTTTCACATGGAAAAGGGCGTTAAAGTTACTTATAACACCAATATTGTGGTTATGTTTCAGTTGCTGCAGACTGTTACAGCACAGCAAACTTTTAATTGTAGTTGTGCGTTGTAATTTCGTGCTTTATATTTAATAAGCATGTTACCACGTGGAAATATCATGGTCAAATTGGCAGCTGAAATGCAATGTACCGAAAGCGATATCAAGAATTCAGATATTCGAAGTGTAAGTGCATTTTCGCCTTCACCTCAACATGTCATACTAGAAACCTAGCCTGGACCTAGTGGTTACGAACTCGGACCATGAAAAAGGCAATTGTTGATTGTGTTAATGATTTTTAAAACCGCTCTGAAAAATTTTGCCCAATTCATTTAAAAACTATTTATAACTTTTTTGCTAGATGACGATCAAAATTTTTCGTCTGGTTTAAAATAGCTTTTTCTTCCAAAAGCAAACACGCGAGGAAAGCACAAGACTAGACCTCATGAACTGAAAGACTAGGTACATCAATACATAGTACAACATATTAACCCCTTTTCTGCTGAAGCCTCTCAGTACTGAAGACATATTAACCCCAACAGGAAATATTTACCTGCGTTATTAACAGTGAAAAAAATTTGTTCCCTACACCTTGAACATTGCGAAGGAAAACCAGAACATTTTAAAATAAAAGAACTTCTTATCGACACCTATTTCTTACAAATTTCAACTTGGGATTTGGTGAACCTAGGAGTGATACATGTTCCGGACGTGATTCTGGTGAAGGTGGTGAAGACCACATAACTTTTTATAAAGCTGTGTTTAAAGCTGAAAAAAGATAAATTGGATGCATCCAATAACAAAAACGTATGTTACCTGCCTATGGATATGTAGCAAATGCAGCCACTATCAAGATTAAGTACTTCAAAGGCGTTTTATATTAGACAGACCTGGCTTCACACTGTTACAGCTGATCAATGCGATAAGCCTCTTATGTTTACTTGGACTGAGGATATTGCAAGCAAGGGAAGCAACGAGGTAGCAAGCTGTGTTTACTATTTTATCCAGGTTGCCAATGAATTGTTAAAATATATCGATCACCTAGTAATATGGTTAGACTCCTGTTCAGCGCAGAAAAAGAAAATTACAATGATCGCCCTTTATCAACATTTAATAGTGTTTCTCAAATAATTGATCTGGACTCCGATCGAGAACAGTCGACAAAAAAATCAGGAAGCACAAAAGGATTTTTGCACCGGAACAATATCGACATATTTTAAAAGAAACTAGTGCCAAAAATTATTTCCTCAAATGAAAGAGTTTCCAAATTTACTGCAATTAATCAGTAGGAAAACAACTCAGACAAAATTAAGTGGATACGAGTGGATGAATTTGGCAGTTATTTATATAAAACCACTTACGATTACGACACCTCCTTTAAAAACGTCAAAATTTTATAATCTATAATCCTGAACTGTCTAGAATTGAGCAAAAGACTGAACCATCTCCCAAGAAAAATTAGATAGCATTAAAACCCAGTTGTCGTTTATCGACAGAAAGCACAGATGATTCAATGAACAGTTCTTTACAGAAAACAATGACACAAACTCTCAAAGACCTAAGAAAAACAAAAAAAATGATTCAATTTATTAAATTGTTGACTTATTTTTGACGTTATACCTATTATTCAACTGTAATTTTGATATATTTTTGTGTGAATAAAGGAGCTAATTTCATATGTTTTGTTTTATGAGTTTACAGTAGTAGTTTCGACCATCTTCGTTCACTTCATTTGTAACATCCACTATACAATGGGAAGTCTTTATAAAATTACTTGTCGTGTCCCATGGATATTCGAACATCACATCAAGATGAGGTGAGCAACATAAATTAAGTCCATCACCTTCTTTAAGTCGCATATCCGTTAACCCGACGTTCCGCACCCTCGCATGTAAATGTGTTGTGCGTGACAGTAGACACTATACATGGAACCTACAGGTTAGCGCCGATTCCGAACGGCTGAAGTGGAGAGGTTTACTAGGCAAGTATATTCTCGTTGGTTTGCCATTGCCTTGCGAGAGAGTACGGCCGAAAATTTCGATGTTTACGCCGGGAATCGAACCCGAGGTGCCTGCTTAGCAGCTAACGCACTTAACTGCAGAGCTACGACCGCACTAAGTCCACCACCACCTGTACGTAATTGTTTATATTTTTTATTTGTGTTAGCGTTTCGTTTTCTGGTAACAAAATTAATAACAATTGATGTTGTCATAACACTCATAACCATTCCAATAAGTACGGTTTTATGCAAGGCGATTTCTATCGCGGGGCACACACGTCGAAATTCCTAGTTTAAATTAATGAAATGGGAAACTTTATGCACCAACGCGTTTACATTTGTGTCTCCATTGGAGACGCGTCCTCACAAAACTTATCAAATTGAGTTGTAATTTCAAACATGTATAATAAAATATGAAAATCCCCTGATTTTACGTCACAACTACGTCTTCGCCGAGAATTCACAAAGACGGCTCTATAAAACAGAACTACCGAGCTTGCACAACACCGTCCGTCGACTTAAATGCAAATATTGCACTTGATGTTTTATTACCCCAAAAATCCAAAAGTCGGTGTGAAATGGAATTCAAAAGTTCACTTCCTGGTGCATATCAAAGAGAATTAACGACTACTATTCTGAAAACTGATTTTTGGCGTACTTTCAAAATATAAATCACTATGGTCCATTTACAGTATTCTGAAGTTGTGTTTAATATAAAGCATAATGTGAATATCTTCAAATACTCTAGGTTTCTGGCATTTCAGACCACAAAGTATCAAAAACCTAATCGGCTATCCTACAAGATGATCACATCACAAAATTTATTTATGAAGCCCCTAATCAGAATTACTTACTATTGAAGGAAAAAAAATCTGTTAATTCATAATTTAAATATACGGTATGTAGGTGGCTTTGATAATGGGTGTATCCGGTGTCTGCAGACGAGAAGAGCTTTGTAAGATGCTTACAAGCGACATCGTTTTCAAAGACGACATAATAATGGTAGCAATTTCCGAAATGAAGAATAATGAAAGTGGAAAGTTTGTCGTCACCAAATTTGAATGGGTAGAAATAATTCAAAATTATCTAAAAGGTCAAACCCACAAACTCATCGTTTATTTTACACTTATCATAATAGCATTTTTTGTAAATATTATGGTGGGAATAAACATACCGAGGAAAGTACCATCGAATATTGCTCAATTTTTAAACCTAAAAAATTACAAAGAGTATACAGGACATTGTTTCCGCAGAAACAGCGATACATTGCTGGCGGTTAAAGGAGGCGACATTTTTGCACTAAAAAGAAACGGGGGATGGAAATCTTCAGCTGTCGCCAAGAGTTACGCTGATGACTCAACTTGTAACAAAGTAAACGTAGCAGAAACTTCTTCTTTGCCACTTCCACCATTGCCTCTGCCTACATCAAAATCATCTCTTAACTTTAATCGAACAATAACAGATGTGCAAACGTCTTCTTACCCTCTGTCTCAAGCTAGTCAGTATACAGGGTTACTCACAGTATACGACACGGAATATTACAGCCAAACTATTTAATAAAATTGGGAAAATATATCTGGGATTGATAGAGACCTATAGGAGGAATATTTTAAAATTACTTTCGAAATATACAGGTGTCCCAAAATACACAGAACGTATCAAAGTTGTGTTTTTTCTTATGGAATGCCCTGTATATTAATACATTTTCAGTTTCTACGTTTAAAATAAGACTGCATTTTATAGACGTTTGCCTTACTTAAACCTAAAAGTTTTTGAGATAGTTTGTATTTTATGAAAAAGTCATCACAATTTTACCGATTAATATCTCAGCAACTAATACCTTTTTCCAAACTAAATTCGCACTGGAGTCTATGAATTGATCAGATTTTATGTAGAACTTGTGAAAAATCCACTATCATATACAGGATGTGTACAAAATAAGATTAATTAATGACATGTTTTGAACCGCAATAACTTGCTTATTTTAAATGGAATACCCTGTATTTTATATCAACAATAAATGTAAAATGTAATTACCTATCAAATAATACTATAGTATCCTACAGCTAAATGTTCAGGTTGTCATGAAAAATGCAAATTTTCATAATGAAGACTGATTTGTAACAATTTTAATACAGTACTCTCGCTAGTTCGTCACCCTGGTGTCGGCAACCCTGACGAACTACTGGATGTGACGAACTACTGGAAGTTTCGAGAAAAGGGTTGAAATTTTCAAAGATAATGCTCGTTAACCCTGTATTTAAGTTACTCTTTATTTATTGAACGCATTTAATGAACACAGATGGAATTAGAAGGATTAACTCATGCTTTCTTTAGAACAAAATACATAATATGTAGCAGTACATAGTAAAAAAAATTAAATTTCAATTATGCAAATGCAGTACATACTACTAGTCTTGTTTGGTTAAAAATTATCAATTTTTGATTGTTTTTTCCTTGATACATTTTGACAAGAATATTTTGCCGTAGCTTTGCTAATGTGCTTAGGGTGCTTGCCGATTCTGAATTCTCCTCGCCCCATAGTATGCATTTCTCAATTGCCGCAAGCGCATCGTCAGACTTGACTGTTGCAGTAGGTTTCGGCAACTGAGAATTTTCATCGTTCTCGTTTGTAGCAGCACTAAAAAATACGTATACGACAAAGCGTTAAATCAAGTTCTTTTGGGAAAAAATAGTTCTTCCCAAATGAATTTTGGTTAAAACTTACCTACAACGGTCCGATTCAAATTCCTCTAGAAAGTTCTCGTCAGACAAACTCTGGTAGTCCGCCTCGTTGCACCACTCTTCGATGTCTTCTCGTGTGAGACCAGAATCTGGATGTTGTTCTACTGCTGTGGTGACTAACTCTGCCAAGGGAATGTCATCTTCAGGTTCCCATACCGGTACGTCGTCCTCGGCTGAAGTTTCGAGCTGTGGCCATAGCTTCTTCCACGAAGTGATGATTAGTTTTGTCGATACAGCGTCCCATGCTTCAGCTACTGTAAATGCGACATCCTTGAGGTTCAACTGTTTAAGAGCTAGACCTATGTCCGAAGTTTGGCTGACAAGTCGCAGTAAAATCTTCCTTTTAAAGTTTGTCTTGACGTTTTGAATCACGTTTTGGTCCAAAGGCTGCAACAAAGGCGTGCAGTTCGGAGGCATAAAGAGAACGCGGATGAAGCCGTCACTGATGCTAGTTCGTCTTTACCATGACCCGGTGCGTTGTCGACGACCAGTAACGCTTTCAAGGGAAGGTTTTTGATCTGAGAAATCGGCGAACTTTCGGCACAAACTCTTCATGGAACCACTCCATAAACAGAGCCCCGGTCATCCAAGCTTTGCTTTGATTACGGTAAGTGAGTGGTAAATTGACATTCTTGAATGCCCTCGGTTTCTGTGACTTCCCAATCATCAAGAGCGGCAGTTTGTGTGTTCCCGAAGCGTTCGAACACGGCATGATTGTTACGCGTTCTTTTGACACTTTGCGGCCGGGTGCTGCACGTTCTTCACGATAAACGTAAGTCTTATTAGGAAGAAGTCGATAAAACAAGCCGGTCTCATCGGCGTTGTAGACCTGATGTGGTGTGAGGCCATGTTCTTTCACAATCTCTTGAAACTTGCCGACAAAAGGAAGCACAGCTGATTCGTCGCTAGAAACGCGCTCCCCGGAAACACTAAGCTGGCGGATTCCATGTCTGGATTTAAACTTGTTGAACCAACCCTCGCTGGCCCTAAAACCTCCCTTCTTATACAGACGCTGGTAAAAAAACAACGCTTAAGCTTTGAGAATATCCACGGTGATGGGCGAGTTGCGATTCTTGCGTTCGTTTAGAAACCAGGAATACAAAACAACACAATAACATGCGTCAAAGAAATAAAAATGCATCACACATCCCCGTGCGTGTCAGAACTTGCAGATTTGACGAACTACTGGGAGTGACGAACTAGCGGGTGACGAACTAGCGAGAGAGCACTGTATTTATCAAGCAAACTATACAACTTTGACAGGTAAATATTATGCATTTGTAAGGAGGAGAAGATTTGCATTGTGTACATTTTATCAATTGTACTAAAATTTTGAGACAAATAAATATGTATAGAGTTTACAAGAATTTAATAAACGTACAAATTTACTTCAAAATAATATCTCTTCTAATGAATTATCTGCTCCACGGATCAATTCCTAAGCTGTTTACAATATTGTAAAATATACTGGTGAAATACAAAAACATTTGCTTAAAATAAAGCGCCTATTTTTTTCATATCTGTCTCCGAAATTAAAGGGGTACTTCCAGACGTCGTAGAGACTTGAAATTCGGCGTGCCGATGGGTCTTGCCTTTAAACCAACGGGAAAAATTCAAAAACCGGAAATTTTCATATAGGGGCGGGATCAAGGGGTCTTCGTCCGCCATAGGTTTAACATTATTCAGAGAATAATGGGATCAACCTACATGCACGCGGAGTCTAGCATTATTAAATTCATGCATTAAAATTTGCCCGTCCATCAACGGGCTTCTTACAAATACATAATATTCACCTGTCAAAGTTGTATAGCTTACTTGATAAATATTAAAATTGTTACAAATCAGTATTCATTACGAAAATTTGCATTTTTCATAACAACCTTAACATTTAGCTATAGGACACTATAGTATTGTTTGATAGGTAATTACATTTTACATTTGTTGTTGATATAAGATACAGGGTGTTCTATTTAAATTAAGCAAGTTATCACGGTTCAAAACATGTCATTATTTAATCTTATTTTGTACACAGTTTTACATAAAATTAAAGTTTTTCCATTCAATTTTATTAGTAGTTTTAGTACTAGTACTTCCGACCTCTAGGATAATAACAATATTCACATATTTCGCAAAAATCATGAATCAAGATGTCGGAAAATTAGAGGGAAAACAATGACACAGTAACTTTTCAGCTGTGTTGTTGTGATTATCTTTTTTCTTCAAGCGACATTAAAACGGCATATTATTGAACTACTGGCAGACGCTAAAAATGGTTTTTACTGTCTAAACATTAAAAACAACAGTTCTTTTGTTTTCACAAATATTTAGAGGTTGGTACCTCGGTTATTGCATATTATGAATGTACAGTAGGTACAGTAAAGTCCCAACTTGATTCGTCGAGAATAAAACGTCACTATAACACTCGAGAATCACGAAAATTTGAAAATAACATGAAAACTAGCAATAAACGCTTGACGAAAAAATAATATATTTCACTTGGAGTTAAAAAATATAATTGTTTCGCTTAATGAAATATATTGTAAACAGTTACTGGTTTTGAGAATGGAAATTGCATTAAACTACGCAATGCAACCTATTTTTTTTCCTTTTATCTGTCATCTGTGTTTAATTAGGTATGAAAATAACATCATACTAATAAGAGACATATGTTCTTACTAATTTTATTAAAATGAAATGTTGCTTAAATACCATTTAAGTAAATAATACTGCAAGAAAAACCAAACAAAAAATTGCTGTTGACGCACTTTACTGTTCCTACTGCGATTTAATGGTAATGTTAACGCTGCTTCGGGAGTCGACTACAAATTCGCCAACGAAGGTGTTAGTGATGAAATTAAGGGGGCAAGCGATTGAATTTACTTTAATTCACTATCAACAGATGTCACTTGGATCAATTGATCCTTAATGCACATAAAATTGCCGCTTAAATGAGGTGCTGCACAAGTGGAAACCGATTTTGGTAACATGGACGTTCATTCAAATAAAGAAAGTTACTTATTCCAGAATACATACAACGTTTTGTTTGTATTCTAGTTGAAAGACGAAATAAGTACGGTTTGAAAGTAAAAACTACCATGGGATTATCACAAAAACATGAAACAAAATTGATCTCGATTACGCGTTGTTATTATTCTTTATCAGAAGAATGTAGTTGGATGAAACTGAAGCAGCATGAACAATACTGTTATTGTTATAGTATAAATGAACGTACGTCGCCGAAATTACCTACTACTAAAATTTGTTTTAAAATAAGAAATTTAATTTACTTAAGGTATGGCGATTCAACTAGCGAAGTGTTCATTGGTGAAGTGTATTTCCATATCATCAGCATTTAGAATTTGATATTCGACTAATAAAATTTGCGATTTAGGGCTATGACAATGTCCGATCATTGAGTAAGGGAGTTCAGAAAAAATTTTATCCGATGTAATATTATGAGCAACAATTTTAATATCAACATATTAATATATTTAAGGATAATAGAACAATAAACAAATATGTCCTTTATTACGAATATCAACGACACAAAAAGTGATTCTTGAAATATTTACACTTTTGTTAGCAATTTCTGTATTATTATAGCATTTTTATAGGTAATGCTTCATTATACAGGAATCAAGTCAAACACGCTCCAAAAACGACTGAAAAGATCTAAAAACATAATTTTAGATAAAATGAAATGGAAGACGAAAACAATTATTGACACAAGAATATTGGATTCACATTAATTATCAACCTATAAAAAAAGTTTTTTGAGACTTTAGATCTTGAGAATTTGAACATACTGTAACAAATAGACAATAATTTGTAGAAGTCTGTAGTTATTCAGCTACTGTACAATATTCCTTTTAAATAAGTATATAATAATAAACACAGGTGTAAGGCGTTATTAAAAACAACAATATTGGCTACACTGAAATTATTGATAAAATGACTACATATAAGTATGAAACTTATACTGTAATTCTGTACTTACAAAACATAATAACGTAAAATCGTAAGATCGTATCTTATGATCTGACCGTAGCAAAATATTTTACAGATTGGTATTATTTGCAATTCTGTCAAATTTTTTAAGGTCTGTCTGTAAGGATTTACAAGAAACCGTAAATACTTACAAGAATCTGTAGCTTACAGCAACACACAAAATTGCAAATTTTTACGCTACGATCTTACGATCGCTACGATTTCTACACAGAATTGCAGGCTTATTTATAAAAAATTTTTTTTACATACGACACCAATTTCATAACTGCCCAACAAGTGGAAATCGCTAGACAGAAAAGCCATTATGCTAAGCACAAAAAAATAAGATATCTCAAGATCCGTATAGGTTCGATGAAAAGGGCCGTTAACCTACATAGACTTTCGAAATCTTGGAATATTTTCAAAAATGTAAGAATTGAGGCTTCCACAGCCAGAGTCATTATTGGAACAAAAACTCCTTCCGGGATTGGACCGTAGGTAACCGTAGTTGCCAACGTTTCGCCACCTATCGTAAGAGGTGTCATCAGGGCGAGAAACTTGAAACAAACAAAAGAAAGTTCAAGGTAGACAACTGATAGTCAGGTTGTGACCAAACCAGATTCTAGACTAAAAGAAGTCTAATCATTTTTAAAAATATTTATTTTACACATTGTTTTTTCAAATAAAAGTTGTTTATAATTTTTTGGATCCGATAAGTAATTACTGACATATGCTGACTATCACGTGATACAAATTGTTTTAACAATATCTCCTCTAATATTAATTATACAAAAAAGGTTATAAAATAAAGTTGTTGTAAATTTTATTGTTCATGTTTGAACTATTTTTTTCTAAAACGCAATTTTCATTTTTTTAACTAATCATAGAAGGTACTTCGTTTTGGCGCTGTTAGATGTTTATTATATTTTTCGAGTAAAATTTTTTATCGCCGAACACTTCGGATACTCTCTTACACGTTTGTTAGTATCAGAACAATGTGGAGTTCTGTGCAAAACGTAGTAGGTATTCATAGAGTCAACGATCCACTGCAGCTGCAGAAAAAGCTTTTTTAATCAATGTTTTTCTCTGACGCTTTGTATAGGTTTCGAGCTGTGACACGTACTACTGGCAGTTCTTTTTTATTTTTCTGATAATCAAATACATGGAGAATTACATCTGACTTTAGAGAATCATTCTACAAAGGAAAATGTATTTAAGCACAAAACTAGATTAATTGTCAATGAAAGAAATTTACATTAAAATGATTACAACAGAAAAACATAGATTTTGACTTCGGCATAAAAACTTTCTGGCTACAGGAGGAAATTTTGTATTATTGACAAGACTGTAAAGTCCTTTGCCGTAATTTTTTATAACGTGGTTAGTACATTCGATTTTTTTATGCCCCGTCCATATAAAACAGAATCGCGTAGCCTTGCAAAAACACTTGAATCGCCATCCCCAATAAATTTTGTGTAACGTACTTGATGCATCTGTTCGCTGAAACGGAATCCTTCGACCAAAATATCTGCCTCTTGCACTCCAGTTCTTGTAGCAAACATGGCAAATAGAGTCGATACCCTTTGCGGAAGCTCGAGAACAGATACTGCAGTATTTGTTCCTGATACCAAGAAATAATTTTTTTTTGTAAAATAACCAATGATTACTGCCTGTGAATTATCAACAAAAATGTACTCGTTTTATTTAAGTTAACCATTACACTTACAACTCCAGGTTTTGCGTCAAAATTATGGCCGTAACTTCGCTTGCTCCAACCTCCATCAACCATAACAGTTATCCACGGTTTGTCATCAGAATCGACGTTATTCCTTCTTAGAGTTTCTTTTCGCTCTTCTATTCCTGCCAACTCCATATTTAGCGAAAGGCAATCTATCCAGTTCTAAAAATGCAATGTCTACTTAATATTTTGCTATACAGGGTAATTCACGTACTCCGTCGGTTAGAAAGTTATCGACTTTCTGAAACTCCATCAATATGAAATTTGGTACCTATACACCATACCTAAATTCTACATTAAATTTTATGATCAGCATCATCATATTATCAAGACATGTGTCATCGTTTTTGACCTATGTAACATTTAATGCGAAACATTAGACTTGCAGGGACCTCTTAAGAAATTTACTGCTTTTGAACCATTGAAGATAAATAAATAATTTTTTGTGTTTTGATTTCTAGAGGTTCAGCCAACATTTTAAGTCGTTGCTGACACTTTTTTCGTATCGCATTTGCCTACTGCTTTTTTTCAAAGTTGACAATCAGAAACTGCAGAAATGGATGTAAAATTAAATTGTAAGAGTAGGTTAACTGCAATTATGCGTTCCTATCTTTTGTTGTTTTTAAACTAGTACCTCTTTTTTGATGAAACTATGCTTTTGTTCCGATTTTTTTTTAATAATCGCATTACAAGTTATCATATACCAAATTTTATATTGAAGGAATTTCAGAAAGTCGAAAACTTTCTAACCGACGGGTTACGAGAATTACTTTGTAGAAGATAATAATTACAACTTTTGACAGTTTCTGAAATTTTTTGTAATTTATCAGAAGACAAATTAAACGCCCAAAACAGAAAACTACTCTTCGGAATGAGGTAGGTACCACCAGTAGCCAACGTTCCCCACACTGCAGCTTCTTTAATTCTCATGTTGCGTTTCTGATTTGTGGTGGATTTTCTATATGTTCTATGGCAAACATTACACCCAAATAATAATATGCTTAATAGACCATTACGCAGTTCTTTCGTAAGATGTGAAAATCTAGTGCCCACCCTAACACATAGCTTAAATCTACTATTCGGTTGCCTTTATGTGGAAATCTATTTGCTACAGGTGTAGAGTCAATTTCCATCTCTAATTGTTCATATCAATTGGTATGTATCTACCTATTGTACTCCTCATGAGTAAAAAACGTGTAATTAGCCATTCGTTCATTGTTGGGCTGCTTAACAAAATAATAAGTCATTTTTACGACATAACACACAGACAAATATTTACCCCAGGTTTTAGTGAAGCTTGTTCAAGTGTTTCATCAAGTGTTTCTTGTTTCTACTACTTCGTGTAATTTGGTGAAGTACTTTTTTTATAACATTTGAATTTGATGGAGATGGTATTTCACTTGTAGATCGTAGTAGAGTACCTTGTTCACTTACAAAAACCTCATCTTCCAAACCCAAAGGTTGAGACGATTCATTTTAATTTGTCACTTTATTTGCAATACTTCTGTAAACAATGATAGTTTTATACATTACCTATTAATATAGAATTAGCACTTTTTTATTTTGTTCAACATACCGCAAAATCCGTTTCCTGGCCAAACGAGATCTTCGTGAGAATGTAGGTCTGTTCCTCCACGATTTATTAACTAAAGAACGTGACACTGTATATATTACCGGTGGCCCCCCGGAGATTTTGTTTTCCTTTACACATTTTTTTTAACTTTTAGGGAGGAACAAAAAAGACCTCTTTCATTTTTTCTCTAACTTGATTCGTTTAGGACTTATAGGGGGTCAAAGGTCAAACATATACATGCTTTCAAAAATACTTTACCATGTTGGGTTCAAAAGTTACTGTACTTTAAAAGATTTTCGAAGATTTCGACTTTTTTGTTTGTAAACGTACCCAATCGTGTAACATATCAATCGAAAGCAAGTTAAACGCCACCAATTGCAAAACTGCTTTCAAAAATTCTTTACTATGCTGGGTTCAAAAGTTATTACATTTTAAAAGATTTTTAAAGATTTCGACTTTTTTGTTTGTGAACGTACCCACTCGTGTACCATATCAATCGAAAGCCAGTTAAACGCCAATTGTAGAACTGCTGTACTATGTTGGGTTCAAAAGAAAGTATTTGATAGGTGACCCTCATCTCAAAGTAGATTAGATTCAATGCGTCAGATGATATTCATTCCAATAATGAACGAAAACGTTAGCTAGAATTAGAAAAATTTACCCAGGGCAGGGGACGTGGGCCCCTTTTCGCTTGCTGTCCCATATAGTTTAGACTATGTTCACAATATACAGTACATAGTTATGTAAGCTCCAAATGGTATAACATTCTTAAAAAATAGAATAGGAATAATTCAAAGAATAACTCAAATAAATAAATATAGGAGCAAAACATAGGTTTTATAAATATAATACCAAGTCAGAGAGTACAATACATTTCATACAGTAGAATTTTTAGTTCAAACATAATTATTTGAATTGTTACATAATTAAATAAATGTAAGAGCAAAAAATGGATTTTATAAAAATAGCACGAAATACAATTTATAGATTGATTATAGAAAGGGTATGAAACAAATCATTCTTAAATGATTTCCGGAACTTTTACATTTCTCTCAGCTGCATCTAATACTCGTCTTAAAAGCATATCAGAAGGATAGTGCACACGTTCTTGATGTCGTGCATATCCCAAATACCACAAAACGGCTGCAACGTGAGCACACACACCAAGAGTTCTAGCTCCAGCTTTGCAAGTAGAATAGCTTCCAATAATTGGCTCTTCCTCTGGTCTTTCTTGAGGATTGTCCAAATCAAAGTTTTCATTGAATGCTATATATAGCATGTGTCTTTCAGCTTGCGTAAATCTGGAGTACAAGCGGGCCCTTAAAAAACCAGGCTCAACAAGCTGAGTTTGAAAAATAAACTGATCTGCCTTACGAACAGTTTTATCTTGAATATATCCTGGTGCAAGTCGAACTTGATACGTTCCAAAAGTCTTATCATGGACGTATTCCAAAGGAAGTCTAGGAAATCCAGGCAGCTGATGGTCAATCATGTCCATCCAGGGGTCTCTTCCGAGCTGATGATAACAGCTTAGCTGTTGAAACACGTGTCCGAGTTAAGTTTTTGGTGCAGTTTTTGGTGGTTTTCTGTTGGTTAAATAGACGCTGCAGTTGGTGTTTCCTTTGATATATTTACAAGTTTTAAGTAATTTAAAATTAAAATAACCTTTAGTTTGAGTATTCGTAGTGTATAGACGTTTAATACAGATCTTAATAAAATTATGTCTCAATCACAAATACTTGTGGTGAAGTGTGTGGTATGTAATAGGAATCTCAACCCTGATAAGGAAATGTGCTGCGATGAGTGCAAAATGAATATACACACCACATGCTCTGGCTTATCGCGCGACGAAATTCGCTGCATTCAAGCTAAAGACAAACAAATTATTTTCAACTGCCAGAACTGCTAATCACGAAGAAATGAGATAACGGAATTAAAACAACTTATAGTTGAAATTAAGAAGGAATTAGAAAATTTAAAAGAGCAAAAAGCTACAACAAATTTGTTGACTGAACTAACAAAAAATGAAGAAATGTTTTACGATATTCAGGAGCGCCAGATTCGAGCAAAAAATTTAATTATCTACAATCTATAAGAAAGTTCCGCTGGAAATGATAATGATAGGGCAGCTGATGATCTACGTATAGTCAAAGGTACCTTATCTCAAATAACGAATGATAATTTGGATAACATCAAAACATTTCGCCTTGGACGAAGTCAACTTCAAGGTAAGCATCAAGGTAATATTTTCATCTCAATATGAAGCGTTGTCTATTTTAAAAAAGAAAAGTAAACTAAAAAAAGATGATCAAAAAATAAATATCAGTGCTGATTATACACAAACTCAGCGTAACTATATGGAGAGCCTTCGATCCGAGCTTGCCAGTATGATTTCTAATGGAAACTCTAACTTAACAATTCGGTTTGTAAAGGGTATTCCCAGAATTGTGCCAAAAACCGAGTAATACATAATTCTAATATAAATTACAAGAATATATCTGTTTATTTTCAAAATGTGCGTAGATTACGGTCAAAAGTCGATAAAGTGTATACATATGCCTGTGATAGTGAGTATGATATATTGGCATTGGTTGAAACTGCTTTATCTGCCGACATTGCAAGTAATGAAATGTTTCCTTCAAATTATGATGTTTTTCGAACTGATAGGAAATTTGAAATTATTAAAAAAGTATGGGGTGGTGGAACTCTTATCGCCTTGTCCAATCATTTACTGGCTGAACCTATAAATGTAACTGATCTAAACATTGCGATTCCGGAAATAGATATTGTAGGCTGTAAATGCAAATTTAATGTCACATATTTAGCTATTTTTGTAGTGTATATTCCGCCCAATACGAATTTACATAATTTTCAACACTTTTTCGACTTATTCGAATTATTGGCTAGTAAGTACAATAACATCTTATTGTTAGGTGACTTTAATGTTCCAAATTTTGTTTATCGTAATAGTAATGACGCTAAATCGGGTATTCTAAATAATTTTATTAATTACATTAATCTAAGTCAATTTAACTCTATTACAAATTTTCAAAATCGTTTACTTGACCTAATATTATTTCAGTTGTAATGTAGTTCATGATGAAATACCGATTGTTACGGAAGATGTTTATCATCCTGCTTTGCATATTTCCTTTTCTGGTACATCTCCTTCTAAAAATACGTTCCGCACTAACAACTCTATCAAGAAATATAATTTTAACAAAGCAGACTCATAACTTAATAAATACTGATTGGTCATTTTTAAATCAGTTTAGTGATATAAACGCAGCATGCAGTACATTTTATGATAAGCTTTACTCAGTATTAGATACATCTGTCCCTGTATATAAAAATAAATTTCCTACATATCCAAAATGGTTTAATAGTGAAATTATAATTAATCTTCGCAAAAAAGTTAAAGCATTAAAACGTTTCAGAAAACACAATAATTATAATGATCTTGCTTCTTTTAAATCTCTGAGAAGGTTAACTAAATGGCAAATTAAATCTGCATATTTGAATTACATTGCATATGTACAGAATACAATTCCTAATGATCCTAAATATTTTTGGAAATTTATAAATAATAAGAAAGGGAATTCTCGTATACCCAATGTTTTATAACAACGCTGAACTTTTATCGCCTGATATTATAGTGAACGCATTTAAAGACTACTTTGGTAGTGTTTATCTACCCTCTAGAACTGACTCTTCTTAATTATAACTTCAATTCTCTTAATCAGAGTAATGTTCGTATTAATATTGTCAACATCTCGGAAGAAGAAATATTAGAAGCAGTTTCTAAATTAAAAACCAAGAATTCAGCTGGCCCAGATCAAATCCCCAGCTTTTTGGTGAAATTTTTTTCAAATATCTTTGTTAAGCCGTTGCATTTGTTAATTAATATGTCAATTGTTACTGGTATTACTGGTTACTAATATTACTAACTATCGGCCTATAAGTATAATTAACAATTTTAGTAAAATATTTGAATCAGTTTTATACTCAAGAATTTATCCTTTAGTAAAAACCAAATTTCTACTAAACAGCATAGCTTTATACAAAAACGTTCTTGTATGTATCAGTGAGTACATTAGTAAAACATTAGACTCACAAGGGCAAGTGGACGTTATTTATACGGAATAGCTAAGGCCTTCGATCGTATTTCTCATGACATTATATTGGTCAAACTCCAACAATTTGGATTTGACCATTCACTAATCTTACTACTTCAGTCGTATTTGAATAATCGTTATCTAAGTGTTACTTATAATAATTTTACTTCTCTGCCTATTATACCAACATCAGGTGTTCCTCAAGGTTCTATCATTGGACCACTTTTATTTTTATTATTTATTAATGATTTATCCCTTAATCTAACGTGCAATCATCTTTTATTTGCTGATGACTTAAAATTTTTACTTCGATATCTACCATAGGGGACTGTTTACATTTACAAGACAATTTGAATAAATTGCAACAATGGTGCTCTGATAACAAGTTATCGTTGAATATTGGAAAATGTAAAATATTAACATACACTAGAAAATTTCGACCCATAACTTTTTCTTATGCTATTGATTCAATATTACTAGAACGCTGCTTAGAAATAAAGGATCTTGGTGTTCATTTTGTAACTAAATTCACCTTTGCTGGTCACATTACTCAAATTTGTAATAAATGTAATAAAACTCTTGGATTTATCATTCGAAATTCTAAATCATTTACTAATGTTCATTTGTTGAAAATATTGTATATTTCACTGGTTAGATCAATTCTTGAGTACGGGTCTCTAATATGGTACCCTGTATACAAATATCAAATATAAAAATTGAGTCTGTTCTAAGAAAATTCTTGAAGTATTTAACATACAAATTGGATAATACTTACCCAATAAGAGGTTTATCCCAAGCTCATTTGTTGCAAAGATTTAATATTCAGCCTTTAAAGTTACGCAGAGAATTGTTTAGTCTTAAATTCCTTCATAAATTAGTTCATAATCAAATTGACTCTTCACATTTACTTTCATTAGTTTACTACTATGTACCTTATTACCATTCCCGATCTAATTTAACTTTTTACAATCCTAGTTTTAAATCAAATATGTTATATAAATCACCAATGATGAACATCTGCTGTATTTTTAACACTATCTCTGCTAATTGTGATATACCTTTCGGTAGTGACAATTTAATTGTAGCTCAATATTTGCAAAATATAAACGATCACTTTAGTTGGGTTTGTATTACTGATAGGTATTTACGTATATTTAACTATTATAAATAAATCTGCATTATAATGTACATATTCAATTTCTCACAAGTGTCGGAAATTTGGCAAACATTGGAAAAACTGTGTGACGACGGTGGTTTATCAAGACAAATAAGTTTATTGCGTAAGTTGTTGGAATAAAATTGGCTGGTTTACCTTATCGCAAATGCATGATATGCGTATATTGTGCTTTCACCATTTCTTTAACTTTGCGGTTGATGCAAGGAACATCACTGTTTCTTTCGAATGATAAGAACGATACAAATTATCTGCTCAATTAAACCAGTGGAGTAACGCTGGGTGGACCGAATTAGATAATACTGTGATTATTTCTTGATCCTTAAATTGAGATTTGTTCTATTCAATAGTCTCTCATATTATTTTAATTTCTATTATAAACAACGATCTCGAATCTTCAAATATTTTTTTATCGTTTGTAGCGTAATTACATTGGTAGCAGTAATACAACATACCTGATGCTGTAAATTCTTCCACGCACCCAGACATGTTTGTGTTTTCATCCTCATTTTTATTCACAGCTTAGACAAATTCTTCTTGGAATTTTTTTAAATAATTTTCTTCATTAACAAGTGAAGAAGAGTTCGTCGGAAATGATTGCGGAAATTCTTCCACGCCTGTGTATATGTCCGTGTTAAACAACACACACTCTAAAACTAATAATGGGATCTTTCTCATTTTTAATGACAGCTTCGGCAAACTCTTCTTTGATTTTTTCTAAAAATTTTTTTTCAATAATAAGTGAAGACGAGTTTGTCGGAAGTGCATAAATTCTTCTATGCATGTTAATATGTCCGGATTAAACCACATACACTCTTCTTTAACAATAGGATCATCCTCATTATTAATCACTGTCAGAACTGATTGTGGAAAATTTACACTTTCTAAAATGTTTTAGTTTTGCATTAATGCTTGATCTTCATCAATTTTGACCTTGCATTCGTTGCATACAAGTGAGTATTCATCAACGCTGAGTTTCTACAATGAAAATTCGAGTGTATAAATATTTAAATATGTATGATATAATATTTACCGCTTTTATGGAAAACGTCAACAACTTAGGATGTAGCATTGAATTGAAGCATATCAAATGTAGTGGGGTTTCTTCTTTTATTCTTTTTAAGATAAACTTGACATACTATTGTAGTATCTGCCATTATTGATGCACACACCAACTCCTTCACTGTAACACGAGCCAATTTTCTTTGCTCTTTTCCGTGTCTTTCTTAGCTGATGTTGGCCGTCAAAACCAATATACGTTTAATATTATATGGCTGTAGTAATAGTTGTACTATATTATATTTATATATATTTCATTAAGAATGTAACATACTTACAAAGTAAACTATGTATTTTTTTACAACAATTCCGTTTAAGTTGTAATGTTCTAAGCACAACCAAATGCACTCTTATATAACTAACACTAAGAATCAATGCCGTGTACCACCGAAATTTATATATGCAGCATTTTCTAGATGAATTTTCAAAACACAACTAATTTCAGAAAAGGATGCTGCGCATGTGCATTTACTTCAAAGTTTCATTTAGCGCAAAAAATTAAAATCCGCCAGGGGGCGCATCGAATCTTAATTACGCCAATGTATATGACCCATCGCATTACTGTTACAGTAGGTAGTCTTACATACGCTGGTCCTCGGTTTGAAGCTTATTTTTTGTTAAAATTTATACTAAACCCACAATAATGCAAAGGCCCTTACCAACTTTTAGAAAAATGTGTAAATTTAAATTTGGCAGGATGAAAAGACCTTTGTGGGCAGTCTCCATATTTCCTGCGCAAATTCAATTTGCCTTAATTTTTGAAAGTACAATAAATTTCTTGTGCAAACTATCCAATTTATGAAAATAATTTATAATTTCATTTATTTTGAGAGTGAAACGAGGGGTTTGTTGCCAGTTAGATAGTGAGATAGTCCTATGCTTTTCAGTATAGGACCTTCTGTCGGTAGAATCGGATCCACAATCCGCATCGACATAGCCAATGCTAAATATGTCAAAGCACCCACAAGCTCACTGTATGGCAGCTTTGTGTCCTCTTCAGAATTTTTTCTTCCCTTTTTACCCTTACATTGGGTTCTATTGGGGTCGAAATAGGTTTACATTCAGACATTCCATACTTTCTCATTAATTCTTCCACATATCTGTGCTGAGCCATATGGATTCCGTCATGTGTTCGACGAAATTAAATACCCAAGCAGTGTCCTACGTCGTCGATATCGGTTATTTTAAAATTTCTTGATAGTTCTCGATAAACTTCGTCGATAATTTTCTCATCGTTTGACGACATCAAAATGTCATAGACATACGTTAGAATTATTATTAACATTGGAGTGGAGAAGCACACAAGCTCTGTAGCACCTGATCTAGCTTAATGTTCCAGCTTGTCTTAGTCCATATAATTCTGTATTGAGTAAACAGACTTTGTTTCCGTACTTTAATTTCGTATCATATTCTTTGCGTTTTTTTATTTTTTATTTTCTGGGGTTTGGTTCATGTCGACACATATATTTAAATTCTTCACAATCCTTTCTAAAGTTTCTAGAAGTTGTTGTGAAGGTTCCATGTAAATTGTTTTATCAAGTTGTTTTAGTTTCATGTTCAATTGGGCTGTCAACGCAACCACCATTCGCACTGAACCAATTCGAGCAATTGGAGTAAACGTTTGGTTAAAATGTACGCTGGGTTTTTGTAAGAAACCTTGGGCAACTAAACACGCTTTAAGTCGTTCAATAGATCCGTCAGGTAATAGTTTGTTTCGCAAAACTATTCGACTGCCAATAACACTATCATGTTGGTCGATCAACTATTTCCCAAGTGTCATTCGCCAAGATCGACGTAATCTCAGAATCAATAGTAGCATACCATTCAATCGCGCTTTCACCAGATAAAGCGTGACTCTTCGAAATTTCAGATATTGACCCCTATTCAAAACTCGTATCTTCCCCTTGAACCGTGTGGTGCTCTTTTCTAGGACGTCCTCGTAGGCCGGACCTGATTATTCATGGTCTTCGCACCGTTCTTCGAACCGGAGCACTATCAACTACGTCGACGTGATAGTGTTTTAGATTAATCTTGTTATCATCATCAGGGATAACTGAAAAACGCATTTCAATTTCTACAATCATTCGGTCACCGAGTCGGCTTGGTCAAAGTCAAATAAATTTGTAGACTTTCTGACAGTCTCTCTCCTTTCGAGTAATGTAGCTTATCAGTTAATTTGACGTCACGGACAATTACTGATTTTGTTTGATTTGAATAACCTACGAAGATTCCGCATTTGCCTCGAATATCAAACTTCCCCTTGTGACGGTCTTTGTTCAAATAATAAACACGACAACCAAATTGTTGAAGTTTGCTGACATTGGGTATTTGGCTCGTCCTGCTTGTATGGCGTCCTTTTTGTTATGCTGTTGTTTTGGCATCGGTTTCGGATATAACACGTTGTGTTGATCGCATCAGCCCAAAAATTTTCTGGTAGGTTAGATTCCAACAATATACACCTGTCCATCTCAACAATGACTCGATTTTTGCGTTTATTACATATTCTCTCCCGTGGTCGAACTATATATACTTGAATTTTCGATTCTCATGGTTTTCAACCATATTTACATTCTTTCAATATTTCGAAAACTTCGGATTTGTGTATAATGAAGTATACCTCTGTCCATCGCGTGGCTTCATCCGGAAATACTGCAAAGTACTTCTCCTTTCTAATAGATTCGGTACGAATAGGTCCACAAACGTCTGTGTGTACGATGTCTAGCATTTATGTAGTTTTCATAACTCTTTTAGGAAACGGAAGATTCAACGAATATTCAAACAATCTCTGTCGTTAACATGTGATACACTGTCTGATTTTACTAGTCAGTACAACCGACTGTCTAAATTGGATGACAAATTCGAAACAGTTACCCAACATATTAGGGAAACATTTCATCAAAAAAAAAAAACAAAGATGACGTCAATTTCTGGTACCTATATCCAGAAGTGCCGCCATTTTGAAAATATTTCAGTTAGACTTGAGTGGTCGATTATGAGCATAACTTTCTAACCGACCTTTCTGAAACAAAAAAAATGAAAAACAATTTTGGCGTGTATTATAACTATAAGAATATCAACATAATTCTACAAAACGGGGTAAATTTAATATTTTAATTCTTACAGAACCCCTTCCATTATAACGGACTAAATATCCTTTGACGAAAAAGATTAAACCATGTTGCGATTAAATCAAAGTAAAAAACAAAAAAAACAAAAAAAACAATAAAACAGTTTAGATAAGTTGGAGAAAAGGTACTAATTTAGACCAAACATGATTAGATTTTACGATTAAAAAAGCACCGAAAAGATCGCCAAGAACTATGTGGATAAAAAAAGGTTTGAATTCGTTTTTGATTAACAAAATTGCAATAATGTATGATAAATTTCTCTTGACTTTATGTTATTTATGTTAAAACAATAATTTGCAAACTTGAATGCGTACAAAGTTACGACTACTTAATTTTGTTGTAAGAACAAACACCTGTGGTAAAAGAAATCAACACCTGTTTAATAAACTAATTTGAATGTCCTTAAGCGTACACCGGTTTACGTAATTAATTGATATCTCCTTACACGTTTCCAACTAATATAACTACAATAAACTTCAACTTATTTTTAGTGTTACCGAGAACGGTAAATGTTTATAGCGTTCTACGATTTCCGCGGCCAATTCTCAGCATTAAAGTTGATTTTCTTAGAAAAACGTAATGTTATGTTTTCGACTACAAAACTGGTTTGGGATCGTGCACAATATGTTATTAATTTATACAGAAAAAAAATCGTTGTCTGTCATGTACGTTGATCAGTAATTAAACAAATTTGTTATAAAAACAAAACAACTCATTTCTTTGAAACTTGTCTGCATATTTGCAGTTGTTATTGCATACATTTTTAATTATTATTAGTTGTAAGATCAGCCCGATCTTGTTCAAACCCTCACAATTTTAGTTGTATCCATTTTAACGTAACGTAAATATTTTTTGTAGTGTAACGGAAAACAAAAAAGTGCCGACAATATAAAAGACGTTTCTAGTTATTTATTACAATTCCTCGTCTATTACAATTAATAAACCGGTACCTCAAATTATAACATTGTTAGAGGCATCATAAAATTTCAGTGCCAACAACTGTAAATCTGTTTACCTTGATGAATTAGATAGCCACCTCTTAACAGCCGCTTGAGTAATTATGATGCATACTTGTTTGAGATAATTGCAGTAGTGCGCAATTTCTAACTACTAGATCATGATGAATCGTTGATGGAATCTGATTTGACATAATGAATCTTGTTTTTGCTGTTATAGACATAAACTTCGACGGCGGTCAGTTATGTCAACACGAACATGTTCTGTTACAACGTAAGTATAAATTTTAAGTTTCAACCTTGGCGGTCATGCAATATCTTTACTTATATTATAGTTAGCTTTAATGGAAATATGAATAATGCGGAAACTGTTAAATGTTGCTATAAACTACTATTGAACAGTTTTTTTTATTGTTTTAAAAACATTAAGGCAACCAGTGTTTTTGAGAACTACTACAACTTCTAGTACAAATCAGTCCTAAAATCATAGAGGGGCGTTGAGAGTTCCTAGGCGGGCACAATTGTTATTTACGTAACCTGTGCTGAAACAATTTTTTCGGGAATGAGTGCCCGTTTACAAACCCGAATGTGTGATAAAAATGTAGTGTAGTTCATAATTTGAATACTGACAATTTAATTTCATTAAAGTTAAAAAGGGGTTTTGAACACTCGATACCATTAGATAAATCAATTAAGCTCCTCCGACAAAAGATGAAAGAACATGGTGACTGGACGAAAAATTATCATTTCTAAAAACATTTAGGTTAGTAACATTTTTTTAATCTAAATAAATCCTAGAAATAAAATACACTTGTCATTCTTTAGATTTTTTTTCTTTTCGGAAGCTTCTCTAACTTCAATTGGTTCGAAGAAGAAGTACAGTCGCCTTCGCCTAATGAGACTCACGAGTAAATGTCACTGACGCAAAGTTCATGCCAACACAAACCTTACCGACATAAACTTTAACAACGACGCCAGCAGAATTGCCTTGAATGAAAACCCCACCGCAACGCGCAAAAGGAAAAAGTACAAACAATAGAGAAATAATTGCAAAGACTTAAGCAAAAGGGATTCTGAACAAAATGAAGTTGTGAAAACTTTGCTTGCATAATAAAGTAAGGATGATATTAACTTATTTTTCAAAAGTTTGGCCAAATCCGTTCAAAAGTTACCACCTGCTCTACAGCAACGAACTAAGGTCGAAACCTTAAACTAACCATAAAATAGCAAGGTTGAGACTAAAATGTATGGTTCCTTCAACTATTTCAATGGGGCCTGATCACAACGCTCAATTATCACAACGCCCAACTCAAGAATTGATCATAACGCCCAACTTTGTCATAACTCCCAACCAGTGTATATCACAACGCCTGCATTTATAGCAGTTTGGCAACCTTCCTTTTCACCCATAACTTGGTTTGTTAATAACAGTACATGTTTTCATGTGATTGGGGTAAACGGTGTTGTTGGTCCATGTGATCGGGGGTGAACGATGTTGGTTGGTAGGTTACAGTTATTACAATATTCTTCTTAAAATAAATATATGTTTTAATCTAATTTGTGGTAAACGGTGTTGGTTGGTAGGTGTGATCGGGGGTAAACGGTGTTCGTTGGTAGGTTACAGTTACTACAATTTTCTTTTTTAAAAAATTACATATTTTCATGTGATTTGGGCGTTGTGACCATAACTAAGTTATGGGTGAAGAGCAAGGTTGCCAAACTGCTATAAATGCAGGCGTTGTGATATACACTGGTTGGTAGCTATGACAAAGTTGGGCGTTATGAAAAAGAAATGTAGTTGGGAGTTGTGAAAATTGGGAGTAGTGATACTGTTACGCTCCAATTATTCTCCCCAGATTTAAATTTAAAAATTTTTGTTTGCTAATCGTGATTTTTTAAATATGAAGTTAAAAATTATATTATGTGAAAGTTTAGTACTTTCTCATTTCAACTTTTGCGATGTTATTTACGACAAACTTGTAAGTAAAACTAACTCAATGTGGATACAAAGAGTTCAAAATGCTTGCTTGAGACTAATATTTGGAATTGGGAAGTAAATCGAATATCTTATAAATTAGGTGAGATACATTGGTTAACTATGAAACGCAGACGACACCTCCACAGTCTTTGTTTTTACCAAAAAATTCTGTTTCTGCTACGAAAACACCTTCATCTGATATTGTTTAGTAGATTCACAGATAACGCTTCATTCAATGTTGATTTTTCAAAAACGCAAGCATCATTTGTTTTTCCGCTAGTTCTTACATCTATGTAAAATAAATTATAATTTGCGAATAAAATAAATAAATAAAATATAAAAATCGGTATGTTCCATTTGAAAAATTGACTTTTGACGGTTTTCAAAACTACTATTTTGATACCAATTTTCAAACACTCTTTAATTTTTTTTTGGTAATTTTGCACAAATACTATTCAATCGGACCCAGCTTAACATAAAAACATATACAAACCAAGTAAAAAATGTTTTTGAATAGTTGATAATTCAAGTTAGTTTTTGGTCTGCAAACGCCAATTTTGACAAAAAACATTAAATAAGTCAGAAACGATTGAGGTGAGGTATGTGACATTGTATTGAAATTTAAAACTTGGATACCACAATTTCTATAAACAAAAGTTTGCACATTGTGAAGCGGGCTTAAGGGTATCATTTACAATTCTAACAGCAGGTAGTCTCAGCAGGGGTTATCTTATAGAAGGACTGTAGAATGAATCATTACACTAAGCACGTTTTAGAAAATAGGTAATTTACGTTGCTTACTTAATTTTTTCTTTAAAGAATATATTTGAAGGTATCGCTAATTAAACACCATAGCTCGATTAATTATCGAATCAAAATTTTGTTTAGGAAATGTTTACAAAATAAAATTAGAAATAATTTTGATTTAAAAAACGTCTACAAGCAATAACTTTTAAATTAAATCAAAAAACTAAACATGGTTATTTGGGTTGACTGATTATTACTTATTTTTAAATAAATCTAACCTACTAATTATTGTAAGTTATTAAAAAAAATCATTAAACTCTCTATTCATAATATTTAGTCCTTACAAAATGTATATTTTATGACGTTTCATTTTTTCTGTAGTTAATATAAAAAGTGAAAATAAAAACTAAGGCAATTCTTATTGTCAACGTATATATTTAGTTTTTGACAAGAATTTATTACATAATTATAATTAAGATACCAAGTTATAGTTTAAAATTAAATGAAAATTTTTTTTAAATAAAGGTATTACTATATAAATAAATATAAGAAATCAATAATGGGTGTGACCTCCATTATTATTGATACATTCTTGGAGGCGTCTGCTCATTGACGCTATCAAGGTATCAATATAATTAATATTAATCGTTTCCCATGCGGTATCAATGGCTGCAATTAGTGCATTACGGTTTACTGGTATAAAATTTGGCCCTTGTTGTCTTCGGATAACAGCAAGTATTCGAGCCCAAACATTTTCGATAATGTTAAAATCTGGGCTTTTTGCTGGCCAGGGTAACAGCTCCAAGTTATTTGCTTGTATCCAGTTGCGCACAACCTGCGAAGTATAGGGTCATCATATCCCGATAGTTAATTATCGAATGTTCCAAGAAAATATGTGTAAATAGTAAATGGAATCTACTAACGTAACGTTAAGTCGTTAATTATAGTTACATAACTCTCCTTTCATAAGATATAGTTCATATTAATATGCTTATTGTAAAGCTTCGTACACACCTGAACAACAAACCGAGGAACAAACAGAACAACGAACCGAACGGCAATCGGAACATTAATTTGGACGGTGCTACGTACGAATTTTAGAACAGATTCGCAAGTCCTGATTGTTCCACGAACGGTTTGCGGCGTTCCCGCAACTTGTCGGTTTTTTCTCCGACATCAAAGAAAATGCGCGCGAATGCGTTTGCAGGTTTGGACGAATCTAAACAAAACGGCGAACAAACTTATGCGGGAGAATTAAATTATTTATTTTTTGTCCTCCCTTTTGTGGGTTTGTTGTGTTTTAGGTAATATTATGGAGTTGACAGAAGAAAAATGTTTTAAATTAATCAGTGTTTAAGAATGCAAAAAAAAATGATGTCCCTATTAGCATCATTTGGGCAGGAAATTTCCAAAATAAAAAAAAAAGCGAAGTAAATTATAATTTTTACTCTTCTTTGTGCGTAAAAATTTGGTTGGCACTATCTTCTTGTTTTCCGCAATTTTTCTTCTCAAAATAAATATATATGAACTGAAAACTACTGAAAATAATTATGGAACAGCACAAACGTTCCGTTTGTTGTTCGGATTGTGGAAATCATAAAAGATCGTTTGTCGTTCTGTTTGACTTTCGGTTCGTTGTTATGTTTGTTGCTCGGTTTGTTGTTCAGGTGTGTACGAAGCTTTACAACTTAAGCAACAATTTTTTGGCGAATAAAGATTAGTTTGTGATGTAATATTAGAAACACAAATTTATATCATATCATATGTATGACAACTTAAAAACCAAGAACGCGCAACTGGATAGAAGTAAATAACTTGGAGCTGTTACCCTGGCCAGCAAAAAGCCCAGATTTTAACATTATCGAAAATGTTTGGGCTCGAATACTTGCTGTTATCCGAAGACAACAAGGGCCAAATTTTATACCAGTAAACCGTAATGCACTAATTGCAGCCATTGATACCGCATGGGAAACGATTAATATTAATTATATTGATACCTTGATAGCGTCAATGAGCAGACGCCTCCAAAAATGTATCAATAATAATGGAGGTCACACCCATTATTGATTTCTTATATTTATTTATATAGTAATACCTTTATTTAAAAAAAAGTTTTCATTTAATTTTAAACTATAACTTGGTATCTTAATTATAATTATGTAATAAATTCTTGTCAAAAAACTAAATATATACGTTGACAATAAGAATTGCCTTAGTTTTTATTTTCACTTTTTATATTAACTACAGAAAAAATGAAACGTCATAAAATATACATTTTGTAAGGACTAAATATTATGAATAGAGAGTTTAATGATTTTTTTTAATAACTTACAATAATTAGTAGGTTAGATTTATTTAAAAATAAGTAATAATCAGTCAACCCAAATAACCATGTTTAGTTTTTGATTTAATTTAAAAGTTATTGCTTGTAGACGTTTTTAAATCAAAATTATTTCTAATTTTATTTTGTAAACATTTCCTAAACAAAATTTTGATTCGATAATTAATCGAGCTATGGTGTTTAATTAGCGATACCTTCAAATATATTCTTTAAAGAAAAAATTAAGTAAGCAACGTAAATTACCTATTTTCTAAAACGTGCTTAGTGTAATGATTCATTCTACAGTCCTTCTATAAGATAACCCCTGCTGAGACTACCTGCTGTTAGAATTGTAAATGATACCCTTAAGCCCGCTTCACAATGTGCAAACTTTTGTTTACAGAAATTGTGGCGTCCAAGTTTTAAATTTCATGAGTGTACATGAAATATGCCTAGAATTAGACGTAAAATCTAAAACTGTAATAAAATATAGGGTGTTCTATTTAAAATAAGCAATCTTGGGATCAAATTATTTATTAAATATTCGATTAATGTGTAACTAGTTTCGGCCGATACTAGGCCATTATCAAACGTTTTAACTTATAAACTAAAACTAAAATTTACATTGTGTATATTAAAAAGGTTCATTCATTCTTTCATTCATGTGAATTTTAGTTTTAGTTTATAAGTTGAAACGTTTGATAATGGCCTAGTATGGGCCGAAACTAGTTACACATTAATCGAATATTTAATAAATAATTTCATGGGTCAACGACTTTAAGTTAAAAAACCTATTTACATTTTCTGAAATAAGCAAGTTGATATATACTTCCGGTAAAACCGGAAGTTCTGACATCTTTAAAATATTTGGTTCAATGACCCCCATCGACTTTGGTGTGTTCGCAAATTTTCAGAATTGTAACGGTTGCAGTTCACAAATAATAAGAGATAAAAATAAAGTGACGGCTCTAGCTATGCAACCTAGAAAAAGAAAGAACAACATTTGGCTCAAAATAGCGTACTAAAGTTGGTCCTTGGGAGAACTGCTACCTAACGAGGCGCCTCCTGTTGGGTAACGGAGAGAAATAAAACCGATCAACAGGAATTCACTACGTTTTACTTAGAGTCTAATACGCTACAACAAACACAAATCAAAGAGAGACAAAAGACATAAATATAGCACATACAATTTAAAATATTATGAGTATCTAAGAGAAATGATAGAGTCTGTCGCATGAAACTTGCGTGCATTAGCAATAACCAATTAGTTATAGTTCGCGTTCAAGTCGGTCGCAATTCAGTTAAGTTTTTCGTTTATTAGCCCCAAAATAAAAGTAGCGTACCAATTTAAGATTGGTGAATAAGGAAACTCGACGTACACACGTCACGTACACGCGGTGACTTAAAAACTAATACCACACTCATTCTAATACGGAATGTAGCTCCCGCCAATCCAATAGGCCTTTTGTTTTAGCTTACCCCACAATTAATGACACCGCCCCAACTCTGAGAGAGTTAGTGCCAACAACAACGAGCGTGGGTGGATGGACACTACCCCGAATAACAATTCTCTTAAACGCTAAAAATACAACCGCTTGATGTCGCGTGTATTTAAGTTTCGAACGCATGCAAAATGAATTGGTTCATTAAAACGATAACTTAGCTGTATACTGATGCATGTAGTTCTGATAAGGAAGGTCCTTGCTAACGATAGCCAGTTGACAGCTACTTGAAGATCAGTAAGATTTCTATGAGAAGAAGTACAAGACACAGCTCTGGGAGCAGATTGTTGTCTTTGTAAATAGCAGGCGCACCGCGTGCGTGACCCCCAACCGCTGAAGTATGTTTGGCCGTGTAGCTTCGAAGTCGACGACAGCGTGATTGCAGACACGTTTTGTGTAACAAAGGATTTCCAATTGCTCGTTCCAGCGCCCCCAGGAATTATCCAGACAGTCAAATATGAGTAGAATATGAGGTCCAGACACGTGCTAAAGCATACGTTGTAATTAGCAATTAATACAACCACTAAATTAACCAAAGAAATAGCAAAGAAAACCACTTATGGCGTAAATCGGTCGGATTTATATTTCCGCACTCATTTATCGTGCAATTATTGAAGCCACGTTGAAATTGTATATGTAGTTTTTAGCTTCGTGCAGCACCGCCAATCGCCCAAGATGAAGAGAAAATTCCAAGATGTCGGCGCGTCGTTTCGTTTAAAACTCCGAAAATTCCGATCCATCTAGGAAAATTCGTTTCATGCGCGGTAAATTTGATTTTCATTGCAACGCGCAACTCGAATATTTTGGACCGTAACACAATCGCGACGGTTCCTGGTGGACCACCAATAAATATTATTACTCTGACAATTAATTTTAACATCAAAACTGTCTTTTGTAAAACCTATAAAATTTTATATGTGCAGAAAAAAAACAAGAAATCTAAAAGTATCAAAAATTGTATAGGGTGTAAATTGCAAAATTAAAAAGTTCTAAGTGTTCCCTCTTTTCTGAATAATTATACTATAAAGGGTGTGCCTCGACGATAGCATTTTAGACGAATAATCAGAGCGAAAAAACCGATTCAGCTGAAAATTTGTAGCTTTATACGAATGGACATGATCTACTTACTGAAAATATGTTCATAACGGTGTCACTTCCGATTATACCGGAAGTGAATATCAACTTTGTTATTTTAAATACAATGCCCAATTTTTATTTTATTTTCGGTTTTCCCATAAAATTGTACGTGTTCTACTACCAGGTTTGGCGTATCTATCTCTCACCAGCAATTAAAATTCAAATCTACTGAAAAATTAATATTTCATGAAACATAAAAAGGCAGGTAAGCGAAACTTGTACAACGTTTAGACATGGTATTGGACTATTTTTCAGTATTAGACATTTTTGAAATTAAATACTAGGGGAGGTCCGGGAGTAACGGTAGTTAAGAAAACTAAAATTGTCAAAGACTCATTTTTCTTAAATTGCAACTAGGTTTTTTTTTATATTCTCATTCGATGCATAATTTAATTACCCATCTGCTGATATATAATGTTCCTATACCAAAACTGAATAATTATCGTGTTTTCTGCTTTTTTTCTACTTTTCTTGGAGATGATGTAGTAAATTTCTATGTGATTTCTAATCTGTTTTAGCCAACTGATTGAAGGTATCATACGACAGTAAAGACCACTATTAATTTACTACATCATCTCCAAGAAAAGTAAAAAAAGGCGTCATGAAAATATTTTCAGTAAGTAGTAAGTAGTCCATTTGTATCAAGCTATAAGTTTTCAGCGGAATCGGTTTTTTCGTTCTCATTATTTGTCTTGCATGCTATCATCGAGACATACCCTGTAGATGTATATTAAAAGATTGATCTTTCGACGTTCATTCATACAAACCTTTTCCTCACCACATTTATACACACCACAAATTATAATTAAACTTGTCTTAGCTACATATTGGTATCACTTTTATAAAAGTATTTGATCCATAGCAAAATTTAATCGGATAAACATAGAAGGTTTAAAAACTTCAATCGTTACAAAACTAGATTGATTATGGGTGTCTTTCAACTTTAAATACACTTTATTTTTATAAGAAAAATATGGACAAGTATATGTATACGAAAAGACGCGATTATAGTGTACTTGAACAATAAATAAATAAATTGCACATTTAACAAGTATAAAACCAGTAGACTGGAGATACAGAATGTGGTTTAATACGGTACTAAAAGTTGACGATATTCCAACAAAGGAAAATATTCAAATCTAAAGAATGATAGTCGTGCAATACTAAACCCCCAAAAATATGTCAAAATTTTAAAAATACTCTACATTTTTCATAAATACATTGTTAAAGTACACAAATCCAATTTTTAAATGCCACGTATGATGGCTACAAATTCTGTAACTGAATTGAAACAATACCTGCTTGCATAAGTCTTACACTAAATTATGAGTATAATTTAATTTTTAGATGAGTAAGAAGATAAGGACAGGTTTAAGTAGGAGGGTTTAACGTTTCAACTTAAATCACGTTTACTGTATCCGACCGTAAACGTCCATATTTCTTTTGTTAATACCAACTAAAAAATAAACAGTTCTACAATTACATCGTGTTTGTAATATTTATTACTTGTTACAATTTAACAAAATTTATTATTTTAAAAGTTCCAGATTATGAATTATGCAAATTGTTTTGCATGCAACGTATTAGATAATTCAGTAGTCTTGACTTTCTAAATTATTTAAAAAATCTAATCAAATCATTGCTATTGCATTGCACCATAAGTCTCCATGAGTTCCAAATACTATTAAAATTGAAAACAGTTTTTGAGATATTGCGTTATATACAGGGTGAGTTTTTTCCGATGTTTAGCACAGGGATCTCGGGAACTAGTAAAGATAAAGAATTGTAGATTTTTCAGCCTAATAAAATGTGCTTTTCGTTCTTTCGAAAAAATACACGGCTAACTAGATATTTCGAAAAATAAGATTTTTGGTAAATTTGTTTGGTGCCTGTTGTTTTGTTATTATTGCCTTTACAAAAAATTTTTAGAAGGAAAAGTTTTAGGTATTTTTTTGGTCTAGTCAAAATTTTTGTTTAACGTATACTTTTTGAGTTATGACACAAACTTCTATTTTTTCTAATGGAAACCATAGTAGGCTATGGCTTTATAATAAAAGTGAATTTTCAACGATTCCAATGATATGCCATATGTCATATTTATTTTTATAAATAAATCACCTATGGTTAATTTTGATTTTTTTCCAAACTTTTTGAATAGTGTGCAATGGAAACCATTACTAAGATATGCGTCAAGTTGAATAATAAAATGGAGTTAGATAGGTATTACCTTTTTTTAAATTTTAAAATTACAAGCTCAATTAAATTATGTGGAGTTGTTTATTCTGTTCAAGATAAAACAAAAAATACTAGTAACTATTTTCCAAAAACATACAAAGAATAACAACAATAACAAATTCTTGCGAGTTTACATTCTTAAAGGTATTTGGCTTTGTAGGATGGGTCATCAATCTATAACCATAGACTTTTTGTTTGCCGACGTTTCGACCGGAAAAGTCAGGTCTTTATCGAAGCATTTAAAGATAATGGTCAACTGGATGACAGCTCTTATCAGCAAATCCAGTAAGCATCTACATTAATGCTAAATCTAAGTAGAATACAATTAATAAATTAACAAAAATAACGTCATAATGATAAAAGTACAAAGGTTCTATTCGGAAGAACTAACATGTAATGAAGTCCTACAAAACCAAACTCCTAAAAGAAGGCCCAATTATTAATTGGGAAGCCACAATTAAATTCTTGTGAGTTTCTTAATAGAGAGTAATGTTAATATCCGTGACCAACAACAAGCAAACAAAAAAACTGTAAACGATAAATTAAAAAAACAACAACGAAACTTAGGATCTAAATAAAATATAAAGAAGGGAGCAAAGCAACGTAACTGATTTTATTGTGTATCGTGTTTAAGTCAGTATGTTTTCAAAAGATCTACCGTTTTAGTTAATGCACATAGTACACCGTTTTAAAACAGAATTTGTAACTTTTCGAACGGAACGTGCATCAATATTAGCGAAAGTTTCTAGAACAGCTTTCCTAAGATCATCTTCTGTGGCGTTCCCCATAAATGGAGGTGACCAAGCAACGGGTGCATTTTGTCCTATCCATGAGTTAGGGAATGTTTGATTCAAATGATTTCGCACCGTTACCTGATTGTGTGATGGTGCCCCATCGTGCTGAAACCATTGGAGCATACCACGTGTGTGCAAGGGTAATTCGTCTAACATGTTATCAAAATCGTTTTGTAAAAAATGAAGGTAACGGTCACCCGTCTTTAACCAATGACGCCGCACCAAACATTAAATCCAAATCTTACTTGGAGTCTTCTCTGTTCAACGTGATGCGGATTTTGTTGCATCCATAAATGCAGATTATAATTGTTAAACATGCCGCAGTTGGTAAATTGCGTTTGATCCGTCCACAAAACTTTAAATTTAAACTGTGAGTCAGCTCCATACATGTTAGTAAACCAGGTACAATACTCAATGCGTTTATTGAAATCACCTGGATGTAATGTTTGCGCAACTGGCAATTTATATGGGTGATACTTATTTTTTTTAGTATTCGTACAACTGTACGTTGTGACATGCCTGCTTCAGTTTAAATTTTTCGAGTTGAAATCGATGGATTTTGCAGTACACATGCTAGTACATTTACCTCTGCCTCTTCATTAATACTCCTTGTAATGTTTTTTGATCTACAGAAGTATTTTATAGGTAGGTAGAGAAAGCTGTCGACGATCAAAATAGAGCTCGAAATCGTTGTGCAGATTGTACGGCATTTTTATGACACAAAATATAACACTCTATCATATTACGTTTTTCTTCATTAGAGAAATTCATATTGATGGTTTCAAACACCTTAACCAACACAAATAGAAACTATAAGTGATTTTCACTTGCTAATAATTGACGTTTACGTCGGATATTGTTTCCACAGCATACTCTCCCAGCAGTATAGAAAAATTAAACTAAAATTGGCTATAATTTGTTTATTTATAAAAATAACTTTGACATGTGGTATATCATTGGAATCGTTGAAAATGCATCTTTATTATGAAGTCATAGCCGACTATGGTTTCTATTAGAAAAAACAGAAGTTTGTGTCATAACTCAAAAATTATACGTTAAATAAAATTTCGACTAAACTTTATTATTTATCACAAAATTACCTAAAACTTTTCCCTCTATAAATTTTTGGTAAAGTCAATAATAACAAAGCAACATACACCAAACGAATTTACCAAAAAACTTATTTTTTGAAATATTCAGTTAACCGTGCATTTTTTTTACGAACGAATGGCACATTTTAGTGATCTTGTAAAAATACAATTCTTTCCCCATTTAACTGTTTCTCTATCTTTATTAGTTTCCGAGATCCCTGTGCTAAACATCGAAAAAAACTCACCCTGTATGTCTTGACGTCAAATATTACGACTAACCTAAGAACATTCGTAAATAATGAAAAATAAGGCGCACCTTTGTTAAAAATGTAGAAAAGGATTATGTAAATGTAACTTCCACGTGTATACATTACAGAAGCATTAAAATTTAAAATTATGGAAGAGTGAATGAAGGATTGCTATTCATATTCAGATAACGCTTTTTGAAAAAAAAATAATGTTAGCCCAGATAATTCAAGAAAACCTTCTGATCTTAATTTTGTGGGAAAAAGGGTCATAAAGCAACTATATAATAATGATAATAATAATAATAAATTATTTATTAGTCTGAAGGTTATATTTAAAGTTACAAAAGAAATGGAAGTATTCAGTACTTACACACTAATGTCTTCTGTTCTTCCTGTATGGAACCTAACTAAACTTATATAATAAGAAACAGAAAAAACACGCCAATAATGTGTAGTAAACTTACTAACTCACTTTGCTTCTTGTTTTTCCTCACCGTTCCAACAGCAGTGATTTGATGTTCCTTGAGGAGTTTGAGAATTAACTCAAAGCTGGTAAACCAGTTGTCAAAAGTAACATTATGTTTTGTACCAGAAATGGGAGCAATAAGTCTGAGAACGACATCGTTTGGTTTATTGCTCAATTGAAATGGCCCATCAGGCTGCACTTCAACATAGAGTTCTAGATTCAGAACGTAATATGATTTTGCGTCAACTAAAGCAAATATTTTCAGTCCATATCGATCTGGCTTATTAGGCATATATATTGGCGAAAAGCGCAGCGTCATCGGAAGGCCTCCAACTTTTCATCGATAGTCAAGTATTCACTGGGAGTGTACAAACTTTGGCTGTTCTCGACAAATTTTTCAAATATTTCTATAATTGCCGCCATTTTGTCCACTTTTTTCCTCTTTTCAGGATTTTCTAAATTATCGAAACGCAAACAGGACTGCAAGAAAATGATTCTCTGCAGTGACATAGTTTCTCTGAATAAACTAATCCCTGTCCAATCAGTTGACCAGAGTTCTTCAAGGTTGAGCCGGGCACTTTTGAAAAACTCCTGCTAAATAGAGGAGTCCAAACAAGGCTTTTATTTCTAGGACATTCGTGTCACGAACAACATACTGATGATCATCATCGTAAGTCATAGATTTCATGCGTATCTTTATATTGGTCCACCTAACAATATTATTTATCATGTCAGGGTAATAAACAAATTGAAACATTCGATTAGAGATTTGGCTTCTTTACTCTCTTTACTCTCTTTACATCTGTCAAATGCGTGATAACATTTTCTGATCGTGTGCGTGTGTTTCTTGGAAAATGTATTAAAGCCCACCTTGTACCATCTTTGCCTACATAATTTCTGGACTGTTCTTCACTCACATTAGGAATATCACTTTCAGCCAATTCTTGCACCTCCTGCTGCAACACTTCTGCAACTTCCTCGCTTTCAGAATTGTGATGACTACAATTTTCAACATCAGGTTCCCCTTCGCTTTCTGAGCCAATAGGAACTTCTTCGGTCTCACATTCTTTCCACAAAGCTAACAAACTGGCTTGCTCACGTTCATACGACCCAGACATAACTGTAAATTACAAACACTGCTATAGGTAAATATTATAATAAGAGGCGTGAACGTTTCTTGGCCATTTCTTTCTGTGATAGCGAAAACTGTAAATATTCAATACCTATTTGTCCCAATAGTTCTAGACACATTATTGATCGAATATATTGATTGAATTTCGGAAAATATAACATAGTCAGGACAATCATCACAGAAAACCGTGGGCAAAAGATAATAATTTGAATACATTAAAATATACACTTACCTGTGTGGTGGGGTATGTGGTACCCCAAAGCACTTTGATGCAGAATAACTCAACACGTGGTGACTATCGCAAACAAATAACCACTACTGCCGTTGCAGCATGCATTGAACAGAAGGTACTGAGCCCCTAGCGGCATACACGCTGTTAGAGGATTGAAACATATTTTTCCATAGATACCTCCAGAAGATCATAAAAAAAACTGATGTTTTCTGGTGTTGAACCCTTTATCCTATTTTTTGAAATTTCTTAAGGTGTATTTATAAACGTAAACGGAAGAACTCCGCCCACTTCTCATGAGAAAATTGTTGCAGAATATTCGAAGAATAGCGGTTCTTGGAGATTAAATATATAAAAAAAGCCGCTACGCCTGTAACCGCTGTAATCTCGGTTTTTACAAATGGCTAGATGATAAACTAATATCCCTTTACAGTTAGTGAGAGTCAACAATGATCGTTTGGTGCTCGTAAGTAGATTTAAATACCTGCTTTATTACTTTTCTGATAAAAAAAAAGGTTTAGAAATTAATATCTTCAAATTGCATTTAAAATGCAATTCTTGAAATTCGTATTTCACTCCCTAACGATAATGACACTGTAATTAACATACCATTGTTATTATTCTATTTAATTTCGAACAATAGATTTACAAAGTACAAATGTAATTATTTGGATTTTTGGGATTAAAGTAGAAAGTCTTGAGGTTACGTATTCACTAATGAGTTTTTGAAAACAATAAAAGGTATAAATGAAGCGCACTTGCCCACCATTCAGTAATTTGGGTTCTGTATGAAACATGTTCACCAGAGATTTTTACCAAAACGTTATAGCCTCTGAGGAAAGTGCTACCGCATTTCTGCAACATCAACCTTCTGCAATAAGAGTTTGAAGTCGTTCCGTGCGGTCGTTGTGGCAGCATTATGGAAAAGAGAAGGAAATGTGATAGACGTTTCGACCAGTTTTCCGTTGTGTTAGAAAGGGCTGCCAAACTACCCGATCAATTAGAACGAGAAATCGGTTTTTCCACTACACAGACAAACAATAAATTACATTCTAACTTGAGTTTATGTGAAATATTGGAGATTGTTTGGTATTTCATCATGGACAGCACCATAGACCTACCATTGCTCACACAGGGCAAAGTAAGCCAACGTTAGTGGATTGGTTCAATGTGTGCACAAACGTTATGTCAGTTAATAAAAGAGAGCAGCTTCTAGGAACTGTCGATGACCCTGTAAAAAACGACGAAGCTCGATTTGCTGGCCGACGTAAATATAACAAAGGCCGAATACTCCAAGGAAATGAACCAGCCAAATCAGAAGACTCTGATGCAGATGTTGCTAACAACCGTAACTGTTACCTCAACAAGAAGTACAGGCGGGTTCCGTCATACATTTGGATGAGTAGCCAGCCTACAGGAAACTGTCGAATTTGAGATATCACCATGAAACCACTAACCTACGTGGATCCAACAACAGGAGCACATACACAATGGATCGAGAGAAAGTGGCTAGATGCAAAATCTCATATATTAAGGAAAGTGTGTGGTGTTTTGAAAGACAGCTGCAGGGTCATTTGGAATACATGGCGTGGAAAATGATTCATTAAAATCACAGTGAAAGATTTGTCGAATTTTTACAAGACATTCGGAATGTGTATTTATAAATTTGGTTTTGCTAATTGTAATAAATAATTGATGCAGTTTTGATTTTTGTAATCTCTTCAAGTATAAATCCCAATAATTTCCATTTGTATTTTGTAAATATATTGTTCGTTAGAGAGTGAAGTACGAATTTCAAGAAGTTCAACGCGTTTTAACCATTTTTGGTGATAAAAATAAATAATACCAATTATTGTCACAAGTTTTATTGCAAAAGGTAGGTAGACCGCACCGGATCCTATTGCATAAGGATCTAAATTTAGATAGAATTTAGATTTCGGGTCTAGATTGATACCAGGGCGGTCTGAAAAGTTTCCGACCTCAACGTGAAGATGGCAGCACTCGTCAATAAAAGTCAGGGAATGTAGTTATGCATCTTTTGATCAAAGTTTCCGCTATTTTGGACGCGCAGTTTTTATTTGACAGTCGTTTGAGTGAGTTGATGTGAGTATTTTTGTGAAAATAGACTCTGTGTACGGGGCAGCTGAATTTAAACGTGACCGTAAGAGCTTGGGAGATGATGAAAGTTCGGGACGTCCAAAAACTGTAACTACTGACCATAACATCGCTAAAGTTCACCAAATGGTGTTAGACGACCGCCAAATTAAAGTGAGAGAGATAGCAGAGACAATGAGAATGCCCAAAGAACGTGTTTGTCACATATTAAATCAAGATCTAGGTATGAGAAAGCTATCCGCGCGTTGGATGCCGCGTTTGCTAATGTTGGACCAAAAACGTGTTCGAATTAACATTTCCAATGCTCTGTTGGCGCAGTTTAGGCGCAATAAATCCGAGTTTTGGCGCCGATTAATTACTGTAGATGAAACTTGGATACACCACTATAGGCCTGAAACAAAAATACAGTCAAAACAGTGGACTACAAAGGGAGAACCGGCTCCAAAAAAGAAAATCTGTTTTTTCGGCTGGGATAGTGTTGGCAACTGTTTTCTGGAATAGTCATGGAGTTATCCTAATCGATTATCTTCAAAAAGGAAAACCATTACAGGAGCATACTACGCATCATTACTTGACAAGCTGAAGGCAGAAATTGCGGATAAACGGTCACATTTGCAGAAAAAGAAAATCCTGTTTCACCAAGACACCTCAACAGTTGCCATAGCGATAATCCATGAATTACGGTTTGAACTGCTTGATCATCCACCTTATTCACCAGATCTAGCCCCAAGCGACTTCTTTCTGTTCCCTCAACTAAAAACTGCGACCGGAGGACAAAGATTTTTGTCAAATGAGGAGGCAACCACCTTCGTGAACAATTATTTTGCAGAGAAGAACGCCGAGTACTATTTGGACGGATTAAAGAGATGGGAGCATTGCTGGGAGAAGTGTATAGAGTCACAAGGAGACTATGTAGAAAAATAAAAATAAATTTTAAGATAAAAATTCTTGTAGCTTATGTTAGGTTGGTAACTTTTCAGACCACCCTCTTATATCCTTTTTCATAATTATTTCTTCCTTCATTGTTTCAATTTGCATAATTTCTTCTATTGTACGCTAAGTTTTCTAATCCAATTTTTCTGCTGGTCCATATAATACAGGGTTACTATAAAAGAATCATCGGGTTTGACAAAGCTATAATTAGGAAAGTATGATAGATACAATAATAAATGATATGTCGGTAGTCAGAGAAAACATTAAATTTTTAGCGCGTTACAAATTTTTAATGTGGGCTCCTCGAGTCACACGACAGATGTCCATACACGCTGCAATGTATCGCGGTCGATACTGTTGACAGCAGCGGTAATGCGTCTTCTGAGCTCCGCCAGTGTTGTAGGTAGAGGTGGTACGAAAACTGTGTCTTTAATGTACCTCCAAAAATAAAAATCGCACGGTGTAATATCAGGAGAGTTGGGAGGCTACGCAAACATTGTCATATCTTGTTCAGCACAACGGCCTATCCAACGATGATGGAGTCCCTCGTTTAAATAACAACGCACATTATGCTAGTGAGGTGGAGCGCCATCTTGTTGGTATATAGTATCTATCATACTTTCCGAATTATAACTTTGTCAAACCCGATGATTCTTTTATAGTGATTCTGTGTATTATTTTTTTTTTCGGATCCAATGTTAGGGGTAATTCCCTGAATTGGCTAATTTCATATTTCTTAGGCTTTCCGTTCTTCAAAAGTGGCTACATTGAAAACCAAATTTCTCATAGTTTTTCGTAGTACCATAAAACTTAGAACTGCAAATTTATACAACATCTTATATACTCGATAGGAATGAAAGGTAGAATAAGGAGTAGATAGAATAAAAAAAAAACAATAAAACCAAAACTGATATACAGGGTGTTTCAGAATAAGAAGCTGATCCTTAAGGGTGTCAATCCTTACGCGATTTTAAGAAGAAATGTTCAAATAAATATATGTCCTAAACCTCTTAACTTTTGATCTACAAGGTGTTCAAGTTTTAAGAAAAAAACGTTTTTTATCATAACTTTAATATCTTTATAGATATTTTAATAAAATTTGGCATATGCCTTCTAAGCTACAACAGCTATTTTTTGATTTAGAAATTTTTAATTTTTTATTCAGTGGCGTCCGTACAGGATGAGGACTAGATATTTTTAGAGAAATATTATGTACGCCATTGCTTTTTAAATAAAAATTATTTTTAAAATCTCCATTCATTTTAAGGTAAATTTGATTTCTTGTTTTTTTCGTCCGACGAACGGTTTCCGATCAAAAATAAAGATCATTAAATGGACACAATTATCGCTATGTACCTATCATCATTTTGAAAAAGTAGGCTATGGACTTTGTTGTCAAAGGAAACAATTAGATAATGCCAAACAGTTTTGACAGATAGTTATTTAAGTATACGAAAAGTGCACTTAAATTACATTTTAAAATTGTAATATCCATTAAAACGTATCATGGTAAATTTCACAAATGCTGAGTTTGCTGATATGCACTACTTGTACGGGCTTGCTGACGGCAATGCATTTGAAGCCAGACGATTATACCAGGAGCGGTATCCAAATAGAATAGTTCCGGATGCCCGAACGATATCAGAAACCCACAGAAAGTTATGTGAAACGGGATCTTTTCATCCGAAAAACTACCTAAAAGGGGCACACCGTACCGCACGAACACCGGAAATCGAAGAAGCTGTTTTGAATTTAGTGGAACAAAACCCTGAGATAAGTACCAGAAAAATTGGAAATATCTTAAATATTGGAGAATTCTTCATGATATTTTGTTATATCCCTATCATATTCAACGGGTCCAGGCCCTACTTCCTCGGGATTTTCCGTTACGTATAAATTTCTGCCAATGGTTTCTTCAAATGGTTACCGAAAATCCACAATTTGACGCCGAAATTTTATTCACGGACGAAGCTAATTTTTCCAGGAACGCAATAAGAAATTTCCATAACAATCATTTTTGGGCTCAAGAAAACCCACATGCCATCACAGAATCCGCCACCAACACCAATTTTCGGTAAATGTTTGGGTTGGAATTATTGGTAATTATTTAATTGGGTCTTATTTTCTACCAGGCAGATTGGACGGAGACGCTTATCGTCAGTTTCTTGAACAGAGTTTACCAGATTTGCTAGACGACGTTTTTATTTTAATCCGTCATCGTATGTGGTTTATACACGATGGTGCGCCTGCACATTTCAGTCTTCAGGCCCAGGAATTTTTAAATCAATTTTATAGAAATCGCTGGATAGGGCGAGGAGGAACACAGTCGTGGCCACCTAGATCCCCAGATCTAAACAGTTTACATTTTTCCTTTGGGGACACCTGAAGACTTTGGTTTATAGCACCCCAATACACACTGAAGATGAGTTGAGAAATCGCATAATACTTTTTGTGACACTATTAGGAATACTCAGGAATTTTCAAAGAGTACGAGACTCAATGAGGAAAAGAGCTGAAGCATGCATACTTGCAGGTGGTGGCCAATTTCAACAGCTAAATGATTTTCTTTTTTTTAGGTTATTTAATGTTAGTTCTTTTATTTTAATGTTAAAATTATTATGTATTAAATAATCAATAATTATTTGCCAAATCTTTTTACGCGAAAATATATCTATAAAGATATTAAACTTGAACACCTTGTAGATCAAAAGTTAAGAGATTTAGGGCATATGTTTATTTGAACTTTTCTTCTTAAAATCGCGTAAGGATTGACACCCTTAAGGATCAGCATCTTATTCTGAAACACCCTGTATACTTAATTGCATAATCACACAAATTTAAAATAAGTCCAAATTATGTTATTAAATTTCAGTTAAAATAGTTCAGCACTCGGCCACCTGCAACGTTTCGTCTGTTTAGCTGCAAGCACATAATGTTTATGTTAATGCTCGTCAATTTGATAAACTTGAAGTAAGACATACACCATTAGTGGACCAAATAAATTGTAATGATACATTGAGTGGTATAATCGCATGTTCTCCAATTTAAATCAACCAGCATTAACTGAAGACGTTACTTATCTATATTCGCATTTATATACCTTTCAAATCATATAGTGTATGTACAATTAATAAATTAAGTTTAAACTAGATTCACTTACTTTCTGTTATAACAATAAATTATAATAATTAAATTAGCGTTTGGCGTGAAAAGAAACAAAGTATATGTAAATAAGGAGCCGCAGACTGCTAAAAACACAAAGGATGTTAAAATTAGTTTATTGTGGCTCCCGCAGACAACAAAATAATTTAATTTGATTACCTGGGAGGATCGATGAAGAGACCGACTTTGACGAATAAGTTGTTAAACAGATATCGGCAATTTACCGTTTCCGAAATAAAATGCCTTCTTAACTGCTAGTTTTATTTTTGATGATCTGAACTCGATTTTTAATCATAAACCTGCCGGCCACACACATGTTTAATGTCCGTCGTAAAATCTTTTCGGCGTTTATTAAGTTTATTTTAATTTATATTTTAACAGATATCAGACTCTATTGGCCTTTTGTAGTGTTAGGCGGTGTTTTACAAACCCTAATATAGCGTTGAGATTAATTGAGCCTGTCAATATTTCACGCAAGTAGGTATGTTCTATGTTTTCATAGTGAGAAAAATTTATATTTCAATTAATTTCCGGTGAGGATATAGAATGAATCATTGTTAATCTGTTCTGTCATCGTCAATAAAGAAAGCCTTTAATTTGATGCTAGACTCCGACATCTGATTGTAAATGAGAATACAGGCGCGGGTAGTTAACCACTTACAATATTTTACCTGACTAAAGCACAGTCGGCGGCTTATAAATTAAAGTTTATATTTGCACATGACTAAAAAATACACAAGAAGGGGTTTGCCTAGGGCTGAAGAGGATATATTGTATATAATTACATACGTGTTAATAGCTAGAGTAAGGGCATGTGAATCGCCGACCAGGATCAAAGAAGAACTGGACAGACATTCCATGGCAGACTCGGTGGTCCATCAGCCCCGTGGCGTATGTGTACGTGATTATACGAAATAAATATCAGCTCCAAATTTTTTGTCACCGTGCAATTCGATATATTTATATTAAATGAAGCTGTTTAACTTATTTTGTGTGCGCTATGATTAAAATTGATTTCATTTTAATTAAACGTTGACGTAACGTTTTTAAATTAACCATTATTTTATTTTTTATTGATGGTACCGTAATTGATCACTTTGACGTATAGTAACAAATTATATTATCATGTTGGTCAATTAAAAGTTGAAGTAAGAATGATGAGGGGTCTTATTTCTGACGTTAGATGAATCGACGATCAAAGAGAATCCGATTGTTTTAATTGTAATTAATGAATGATTTTTTTGCGTAATAGTAACTCAGCGTAAGGGTACTATTATCACTGAATACTATATTTGATTTATGTCGTTTGTTAAACATCACGATATAATTTATAATGCACGTCAAGATCGCTAATAGCAAATCATAAGTTCAAGTACGTATTAAAGAATTTATTGTTCTTGAAAAACGTTCTGATTTCAAAAGTTGTTTCACTTTGTTAGTTCTATTGGATATATTTTGGATTATGGATTGATGATTTTTAATTATCCTTCTTTAAGATAATGCACCTATAATCAAAGCACTGCTAAATTAAAAAAAGTCTTACAGTTGACACTGGATTCTAAAGTTAATACCCGTACTACATTACAAGCCATAAACTGGATTGATAAATTTGTTTCAAACGATCTAACGAATGTTATGATATATTCATTAAAATTATAAAAAATACAATCGATGAAATCTGTCCAAAAACGTGCACAAAACATAACAAAAATCAGGCATCTGTCAAAACGTCTTAACATTGTTAAATAAACAATTAATTGATATAGTAGCAGATTGTAAAAATCAAACAAAAATAGATTGCTCTTTAGTGACAAGAAATGAAATTACGTTCATGTTTACACCTGTGACAGAAATGGAGGTAATGAATACTATAAAATCGCTAAAAAGCACAAACTCGGTAGGATTCGATGAAGTACCATCTAAACTGCTACAACGCTGTTCTATAACTTTAGCGAAGACCATTTCTCACCTTATTATTTAGCAATAGAAAAAAATTCGTTTCCTAATTAAAACTTACTATTGTAAAACTATTTCACAAAAAAGGTGATAAATCTATCCTTTTTATTACATAATATCTATTGTGGCTAAAGTATTTGAAAAAATTATCAATAGTAGAATGTATAATTTTATTATCAAATATCAAATTTTTAGTGACATGCAAAACGGCTACATAGGTGGAACATCTACTGCTAGATCTATGTTTCAAGTCTTGGAGGGTATACTTAGCGGTATAAATGAGAACCAAGCAACATGTTGCATTATTCTAGATTTATCTCAGGCATTCGATAGTGTCCAAGATACCATACTTTTTGAAAAACTAGAACTAATGGGCTTCAGAGGTACAATTTTTGAAGTAATAAAATCATATTTGAAAAACTGGAATCAATGTTTAACCTATGAGAACCAACAAACGGGAGAAAGGATTTACTCAGATTGGAACAAAGTAAAAAAGGGAGTACCTCAGGGCTCAATGCAAGGCCCTCTTCTTTTCTTACTGTATATCAACGATCTGCCAAAGGTAATACAGTCTATGATGTCTTCATATGCCGTGACACGTCCGTAGTTATTAAATCAAAAACAAATATTCATAAAGACTGTTACGGTCCAAAATACTTGAGTTGCGCGTTGCGACGAGAATCAAATTTACCGCGCATACAAAGAATTTTCCTATTGGTGGATTGATATTTTTCGGAGTTTTAATCGAAGCGACGGGTCGACATCTTGGAACTTCCTTTTTCTTTTGAGCGATTGGCGGTGTTTCACGAAGCTAAAAATTACAAGTGAAATTTCAACGTGGCTTCAATAGTTGCACGATAAATGAGTGCGGAAATATAAATCCGACCGATTTACACCGTAAGTAGTCTTCTTTGCTATTTCTTTGGTTAATTTAGTGGTTGTATTAATTGCTAATTACAACGTATGCTTTAGCACGTGTCTGGGCCCCATATTCCACTCATTTTGTCTGTCTGGATAATTCCTGGGGGGCGCTGGAATGAGCAATTGGGAATCCTTTGTTACACAAAACGTGCCTACTATCACGCTGTCGACGACCTCGAAGCTACACGGTTGATTGTACTTCAGCGGTTGGGGGTCAAGCACGCCGCGCGCCTGGTATTACAAAGGCAACAATCTGCTTCCAGAGCTGTGTCTTCTACTTCTAATCAGAGAAATCCTACTGATCTTCGAGTAGCTGTCAACTGGCTGTCGTTAGGAAGGACCTTCCTTATCAGAACTACATGCATCAGGATACAGCTAAGTTATCGTTTTAAGGGACCAATTCATTTTGCATGCGTTCGAAACTTAAGTACACGCGACATAAAGCGGTTGTATCTTTAGCGCTTAAGAGAATTGTTATTCGGGGTAACGTCCATCCACCCACGGTCGTTGTTGTTGGCACTAACTCCCTCAGAGTTGGAGCGCTGTCATTATTGTGGGGTAAGCTAAAACAAAAGGTCTTTTGGATTGGCGGGAGCTACATTCCGTATTAGAACGAGTGTGCTACTAGTTTTTAAGTCACCGCGTGTACGTGACGTGTGTACGTCGAAATTCCTTAATCACCAATCTTAAATGGGTACGCTACTTTTATTTTGGGGTTAATAAACGAAAAACTTAACTGAATTGCGACATATGTGAACGCGAACCATAACTAATTGGTTATTGCTAATCCACGCAAGTTTCATGCGACAGACTCTCTCGTTTCTCCTAGATTCTCCAAATATTTTAAATTGTATTTGCTATATTTGTAAGTCTTTTGTCTCTCTTTGATGTGTGTTCGTTGTAGCGTGTTAGACTTTAAGTAAAACCTAGTGTTGGTCGGTTTTATTTCTCTCCGTTACCCAGCAGGTGGTGCCTCGTTACGCAGCAGTTATTTCTTTAAGTTCTCCCAAGGACCTTCCCCATCTCACCGAGTTAACCGGACACTGCTGTGTTTAAGCTTATAAATACGGGATCTTCCACGCATTTGGTGCGCTACTTCGAGCCCAATATTATTGTGTTCTTTCTTTTCGAGAATGCATCGCTAGAGCCGTCACTTTATTTTAGTTCTTAGTATTTGTGAACTGCAACCGTTACAAGACATACAAAAATCTTTAAATACAATTAGCAAATGGTTTACAAATAATAATCTATAGTTAAACATATCAAAAAGTCAAATGATAGGATTTAATAAAATGACAAGCACAAATACAAATATCTCAATTAACAATAAAACACTTACCTTAACGAATGAAGCATTATTTCTAGGCATAAAAGTACGAAGATGTATTGATATCTAGTTAACCTAGACCAGTTCCTTGCATAAACAAAATATTGCGTTACCATAGCAAGGAACAATAACTTATTAGAAGTGTCAGTGTAAAGTTTGACGTCAAAAAAGTAAACCAGAGTCACGCAATAAATTAAATGAAAAAGATGTCCACCGAAATTGTGAAAATTGAAAAATTGGAGTATCGAGCCATCATCAAATACCTGTATTTAAAAGGGTTAAGAGGTAAGCAGATTTACGAAGATATGCTTAATACCCTTGGTGATCAATGTCCTTCGTATGCGACCGTCAAAATTGGAATGCAAGCTTCAAAAGAGGTAAATTTTCCATTGAAGATGATGACCGATCGGGAAGGCCAGTTTCTGTGTCAGTCCCCGAAAATATCGATGCAGTTCATGACATGATTTTATCAGACCGTCGAATTGGGCTAAAACTGATATCTAAAGCACTGAATATTTCATACGAACGCGTTCATCATATGGTTCACGTCAATTTGGACATGAGAAAAATTGCTGCAAAATGGATCCCCAAATGTTTGAATGTTGACCAAAAGCGTGCAAGGGTAGACGCATCGCGTTCGATCTGTGCTCGATTTGAAAACGATGTAGACTTCTTAAACCGAATTGTTAGGGTAGAACAATAACTGGAGATTACTATTCGACAGTACTGACCACTCTACGGAAAAAAATTAAAGAGAAAAGAAGCGGAAAGCTATCCAAAGGTGTTTTGTTTTTACAGGACACAAATCTCATGTTGCCATGCAAAAAATTCGTGATTTAGGGTTTGAATTACTAGGACACCCCCCTTATTCACCCGATTTGGCTCCGTCCGACTATCAGCTCTTTCCTCAACTGAAAAAAAGTTTAAAAGGTCGTACATTTTCTTTCAACAAGGAGGTAATAGAAGCTGTGGAGGTCTGGTTTGCAGAACAAGAAGAAACATTTTTTTTTAAAGGTCTAGAGACGTTGCAGGTTCGCTGTAATAAATGTATCCAATTAAGAGGAGAATATGTTGAGTAATAAAATATTTTGACATTGAAATTTTGTTTGGTTCTATAGTAGGCTAACAATTTTTCAATATATCCTCGTAGCTAAGAAATTGATTAATGTCCTTGTGTAGGTTTTAGTACAAATATGTGAGTATATACTATTGAATTTTTATTAACATGCCAGACTCATGAATGGAAGAACATTGTAAACGAATTTGAAACATGGAATTTTCCAATATGCATTGGTAATAGTGCTAGGTCATTTTATTACATTACAACTATTAAGGAACACACAGCATTGTTCTATTGGAACTAAATCCCATTAACAAAAATGGCACAACAAGGTGGAAGTCGCTGAACTAATGATGCAACTCACATTAGAACAATTTTTGTAATTACTTTAATTCGGCCTCATGGCAGTGTAGAGTGACAAAATAGAGCAATTAGCATTTATTACAGACTCTGGCATTGTTATTTTTGTTATGTATGATTATCTAATAAATATAAACAACACGTATGTAATTATTATTAACGTATTTAGAAGTAAATTAATGTACGAAAGTTAAAAATTGAATCAGGTATTGTAAAACTTAAAATTAATTATTTTTTTGAAGACTATTCCGGTGAATTCCACGAATAGAATATTGCTCTTCAATTTTTTGAGCTGAGTTGCAACAAGTCTTCGGCTGTTTTCTCGTAACTTTTCTTTTGTACCGTTCCACTAATTTTTCCTAAATTTTTGGAATCTTTCTTCTTTTTTTTCCGTTTGGCAGGAACATCGACAGTTACAGAAGAATGTTTGTTAGTTGACCTACTTCTAGGTGTACCACATGAGGTTTACGAGTCTTCTCCACCTATTATAGAATCAGGTGATTTTAACAGTGAACCATCATCCTGGTTTCGTATTCTCTAATAATATTGAAAATATAAGTTTACCTGCAACTAATTTGAGGTTTTTAGTTACCAAAGGCACGTCTATCTACGGTCAATATATTTTGTTGTGAGTTTCCCCAATGTTCATCAGTACTACGTATAGCAAAAGATTACATACGCGATCGAATTTCTAATAACTCGTTTAAAAAATGTATATGCTTGAAACACTGTAGATTTTGCTTACCTCTTCTTCACTAGTTTCGGTGTGCAGTGTGGTTAACACCTTCTTGCGTTTGTTGGAATACATTGTGCAAGGTCCTAAAAATTTTTGTTGTACATCCGCCTGTGTTATTAATGAAATTAATGTCTTTATGCTCTAGGATCGTTTAATGCTAAACTTCGCAGCTGTTTATTCTAACAATGTTTGTTTTTAACCGAAAACAAACAATGATGTAATTTTCCATTACAAAAATTAAAAATACCTACCTAAGCTGTACTTACTCAGGCAAACTGTGTTAAAAATTGTCTCAAAAATAGAACAGGTTTTATGTTTTATGACAAAATCTAATGACACGTATTGGTTCTTTGGTTAACCAATGCTTAATCTGTGTGTTTAACTTTATTTTTGTAAAATTTACAGACGCATAGTACATATGATACGTTTTCGTTAGAGATGTGTGTGGTACTTTCAAATATTTTACTTATAAATGCGCAGAATTTCACACCAATTATTGCTCCAAAAGTAGTGTCAGTATCAAACAGAAATATTTTGAACAAATCAATATTCTTCACAATTTAGATTGATCCAAAAATTGTACAACTTCTTGTTTAAAAAACGATTTCAAATTCAAATATGGCTCGTCTGATCTAGTCTGAGAACATGGCGAATACCAATGCGTGAGATGGGATGCGCGTACATTCCCCTTCCACGAAAGTTGTTCCTCTGGATAATATCTTTACTCTGTGAAATAACTAGCAGCTGACATTTCCACATGTTAGCCGGTGTCAACTCAACTGTCAAAAAATAATGCTAACTAACAATCTCATAACTTAATATACAAAAACTTGTATCAGGGAAAAGTATTAGTCATGTCTAAAATCATTCCCAATACATCCATAAGAGTTTCTCATCTATACCTGCCGTTTATCTATGGTAAATACGTAACCTCAAATCGTCTTGTCACACCAGATTTTCTGTTATGAATGTCCTTCCTAAAAGTCCGTGGACAAAATCTTTAAAATATTGGAATTAATTTAATGATAACAGTATTATTGAATACAGTAGTGCAGAGACAGATACTGTGAAAACATGGTTACACCTTGTTCAAAGCGAATAAAGTGCAAAAAGTGCTTTTAGATTATACAAGCGATAATGTTATAATTAAAGACATAGTGCAGGCATCTATGTCTATTAAACGGTCATATGTGTACATTCGGTAATTAATAAAGAAGGTGTAATTTTAAGTAATAGCGTAATAGTTCAAACTGCATTTAAGAAATCTTTTAAACAACAAAAAAATATTCAAGCAGTTTTTCGACTTATTACAGGTGGTTATATTTACCCATGCCCAGGGGTAAAAGTGCCGACGTCAGCATTACCCCCATTTAAAAATCGTTATTTACAAAAATCACAAATATAAATTAAAGTGTCGAAACTGGTGCAGTCTTTGTGTGCCAATTCGCAACAAATGCTACATTGGATCCACAGTTTTCCATTTCTACCAAATTCGCCACAAATTGCGCATATATCTTCATTGACGTCACTATCACGATCATCCTCATCTTCAGTAGATGTATCTTCCGTGTTCTTCAGTGTTTTTGAGCAACTTCTTCATGCTACTATTCGAGGAAGAGTGGGTTTCAAACGGGTTGACTCTTCCAGGAATATCTTTCGTTTGTACGCTTTATTTTTTATTTGCTCTACTTTCTTCTGCTGTGTTTCTTCTAAAAGTAACTTCCATGGTGTTGATGTCAGTATCTCTGAATGCTGCTTCCTGCTGCTATTGTGGATGCGTCTTTTATTATAATAATAATAATAATAATAATAATAATAATATGTATTTATTCCCCATTTTGGACAATAATTCAACATAATAGCTTACTCGGAATTTATGATGACCACTAATCCAGTATTATGGTCAGCAACACATAACAAAATAATTGATATATTTACATTCAGTTCAGTTATAAACATCACTAGCTTCAGTCAACGATGCCGCAGGCTGTGGCGGCTGCTAATAGATTTGGTGATTAGCTTAAATATATAAACAAGATGTGGTCAATTAATCATCCATAATTATTTCAATATTCTTAAAACCACATTAATAGAACTAGGACTACAAAAAAACCTAATAATATATGGAACCTAGATGAAAGCAGATTTTATAGTGATCCTTCAAAAGGTAGAGAGAACACTAGCGTGATTTTTGCATGCAGTGCTGCAGGACATAAGGCTCCGCCTTTATTTATCTTTAAATGAACAGAATGATTTTGGTTGCAACCATGAAAAGCGACGCAATTCAACGAAAATCTTGAAAAAAACTAACAGAGGGTGCTACAGTAATTACTTCTGATGAGGCTATACAAATATGCACGAAAAGAAAAGGAAAAATAAACAAAGGGTAAAACGAAAAAATAAAAAAGAAGAAAGACAATACAGTGATATTGATGAAAATGATGCAGAATTTCGTTTGTCACAGTCAAGCTTTGAAGAAGACTTTGAAAAAATGCACATGAAACTGAAGACAGAGAGGAAGAAGAAAATCTTATTAGAGAAACTTTAAAAGTTGCGTATTGGATTTTAGTAAAATACATATGCCACTAAAAAAAATACTGCACTTCGTTGGCCAAACTCAAAATTTTAATAGTGACAGAAATACAATTGTAAGATTTGTACGCGTGAGAAATCAAGATTTCCACACTACAATTTTCAAATACCCAGACCAAGAAGACATCGATGAGATTGATGAAGATGCCATCATTTCCCACCTTCCAGAACCATTAACTGGTAGAAGAGGTGAAAAGATATTTAGTGTCACTTTTTCACAGTATAACTTGCAATGGAACTTTTTATTTACCTATATGTATACTATTTTTTTAATTTTAATCATTAAAGGATCTCTATGTCCTAAATACAGAATAATATCATTAGTTTTTGAACTTCAGCTGGAAAATTAATAAGCCTTATTAGGTTTGTCGAAATATATGTTTTGTAATAAAAATTGTATTGTTTATTTCTTTAAGATGACTAGAGATAACTTCAACACAAAGAACAGAATTTTATGTAAAAGGTGTATATTTAATAATAATAATAATAATAATTATAATAATAATACGTTTATTTCCCTACAGGTTACAAATACCCAAACACGGGAAAATAATCCTACATAGTAACGCGCACAAAGATATGTAAATAAATAAATATAAGAAATTACTAACAAAAATATCAAAATTTTTAACAAATGCAAATCTCGTATTTTTAATATATACATCAAGTATGTCAGCAAGTTTGTCACTTGTAATATCGCAATCCACACAAATTGAATTAAAATTAGCACACATCATAGATAATGGACTACTAGTCATGACATTAGTTCTTCCAAAAGGGATATAAAAGAATTGTGGCTTCCTGGAATTTTCTCTGGGAACATTAAAGTTGAGTTTTTCCAACAGAACAGTACAATCAATAATGTTATGAATAAGGTTGTATAGAAATTTTATGCTTATTTGACTTCTTCTTGTTGGCAAGGTTATCAATTTAAACATTTGTAGAGTATCGGGATATCTAAAATCATGAAGAGGATAGACACCAGTTCGTATATACAAGATAAATTTTAGAAAACGACGTTGAATTGATTCCAAGCGTTTAATGTGAATGCTGTAAATAGAGTGTCAAACAATGGAACAATACTCTAGTTGTGATCTCACAAGTGAAAAATACAGTGCTTTAATACAAGAAACATTTGAAAAGTTTCGGCAATTGCGATAAATGAATCCATATGCTTTATTCGCTTTAAGTACTATATGGTTAATATGTTCAACAAAACTGAGTTTAGTGTCAAATAGAACTCTTAGATCTTTGACCAATGACACTCGCTTTAATATTTTATTGTTAATGGTATAGTTACTAATTATAGGAGTTGTCTTTCTAGTGAATGATGTTACAAGACATTTATCAATGTTTAGCTGTCGACCATTGCGGTTGCACCAACTGGATAATATGTCAATATCGCTTTGCACTTGTACGCTATCAGAGGAGTCTCGTATCTCGTGATATATTTTTAAGTCATCGGCAAACAACAAACTATTGCACAGCAGTCTATTGGGGAGGTCATTGATAAACATTAAAAAAAGTAATGGACCCAAATTAGAACCTTGTGGTAGACCTGACGATGGAACAAAAAACTCGGAACATACATTTCTGTATTCAACCTGTGAAGAGCGATTAAGTAAATACGAAGTCAATAATTTAATCAGAGATACTGATATTCCAAACGATTGTAATTTATTAAGGAGTAGATAAAAATCAACCTGGTCAAACGCTTTAGATATGTTAGTGTAGATGACATCTACTTGAGCTCTTGAATCCAATGTTTCTGAAACAAATTGAGTAAAACAAGCTAGATTGGTTTTAGTGGACCTTTGAGGCACGAAACCATGTTGGTGCTGGGAGATGTATGGTTTCACACTTGCATATATAGCGCTGCGTGTGATAGACTCAAAGACCTTAGCAAAATTACAAATGATAGAAATTGGACGAAAATTTTCAATCATTTCGGGATTACCATTTTAAGACTGGTCTAATAATAGTTTGTTTCCAAATGGTAGGAAATGTGTTGGTCCGTAATATCATATTATACAGTTTTTGTAATGGTAAAGCAAGAATGGGATTACAGTCACGTGCGAGAAAGCTAGGAATTAGGTCAATTCCAGCAGTTAGGTTGTTTTTTAGCTTCTTGAGGGCCGTAGTAACAGCTACTTCAGAGATCTCATTAATAGCGATTGTTGGTAAGTTATTCATTACTGGCTCTGCAGATTTGAGAAGCAAATCAGATCCAACAAATACACTAGAAAAATACTTAGAAATGCTCCGACGATGGCTTCAGCGGTGTTCACATGTTGCCCATCCGGTGTGGTCATTTCACCGGTAATTCTAGTTTGTCTTTTCTTATTGGTAATAAAAAACCAGAAATGCTTCGGGTTATTGCACATGTCATTTTGCACATTGTTAATATATTTTTTTAAGCAGCAGATATTTCGTATTTAATAATAGAACGCAGTCGCTGAAATTGCGTGTAATGGAATGTTTGGTTATATTTTTTGTGTAACTGGTGAATATTATTCTTTTTGCGTATCAAAGAGATAATTTGTTTAGTGTACCAGGATGGATATCGTTGGTTGCATTTTTTAGCACTTCTCAACGGAACAAACATGTCAAGAATATTGTAGAGATGGTTATAAAATTCGAAACACACAGCATCCACGTTATCCCCATGGGTATCCATAAAGGACCAGTCACTTTTAAGCAGAGTATTGTACAAATTAGGAAAATCAGCTCTTTTAAAGTTGTAGACTTTTTTGTTTACTTTTTCCACAAACTTGTTTAATGATTGAAGTTTTGATAAAACTATAGTAAGAGCGGGATGATGTTTATCTTCCACAAGAAGGGGTGAAACATTCCTAACAACCGATGTGTCAAAATTTGACAATACAAGGTCAAGATTGTTTATATTTTGAACCAAATTGTACTGAGTAAGTTTCAACATCACTTCATAGTCTCTTAGAGTAAGGTAAGATTTGTCGGAAGAGTCATAGCCGTAAGATGGTATGTTAAAATTTTCTGCTATTAATAAATTACCTTCGTAGACAGCGTTAATTGTAGAAAAAACTTCAAGGAAGGACTCCAATTCATTCGAAGATATTGACGGAGAAATATAAACTGTAAAAATAGAAAAGTGAAAGCTTGTAGTAGTAATCGTAACGCCAACTACGTCTATTGCAGTTGTAACTTTTTCAATCGATGATAGATCAAATTCTGTGATTTGTGATGACAGTAAATTGCAGAATTTATTATTAACCGCTATTAAAACTCCTCCACCTTTTGTGACATTACATGCTGCTAGATTTCTATCCTTGCGAAAAACAGAAAAATTGGGCGGAAATAACTCAGAACTATAGAAATCATCCGTTAACCAGGTTTCAGAAAAACAAACAATTTCCCAGGTAGAAGATAATAATTCATTATAAAGAATTTGTTGTTTTAGTTCTGAGTCCCCTAGTATTCTGATAATAAATTTCAAATGGCATTAAAATCGGAATACTAGACGAAATAACAGTACAAGGAGCTTGACTATTTTTTTTTTATGACATCGTGCTGGTACTGGTTAATATTTCAGTTAATTTATCGACGTTATTCTTGACAATATCAGTTTTAAAGTCATCAAGATTTTCTTTCAGTAAGGTAATTATATCAGAAAACTTTTGATTAATCAAATCAAATAACTCACTATTATGCACAGGCCGTTTTATACATTCAGCACATTTCCAAATCAAGCCGGAATCCGTTTTTTAAATAGTTGATAATGAGTCCGTTAAGTTTACACAATTGAGATGAAAAGATTTCTTGCACATTCCGCTGCATGATAATCCATGTGCCTTAGATGTAAAGCTTACATTGCATAAGCAACACAATGGTGGCATATTTATTATGTACGTAAATTGAAAACATGTACAAAATAATAATGATTGTGTACTGACCTTCTTGCCGATAACTGTCACTCACACATTTTTAGCATTTATTACTAGATTAGCAAGGCAAGTTAATAATCATTAATAATCTTTAACACCAAATAACAAACGCACACACTAGATCACTAAATAATTAGTTTAACAATTAATTAATTATTTTAATGTAAAAACAAATTACTTTTGATACTATTGAGTAGTGTGTTACGGTCAGTATGCCCTTCAGTGGAGAGTAGGGTGCGGGTTAGGAAAGTCAACGTTATTCCTAGAACCTATAGAAAAAAATTAAAAAGGTAGGGCGCCAGGTTCGAGTAACGCTGGAGAGAAGAATCTGACCCAGAACCAAAGGTCAGCAGCTAACTGTCCGCAGCAGAATATACAGAAAAAGGGAAACAAATCACGAAAGAATTCGACATAAAGTCAGAGAAACCTTCACACAATATTTATTCACCCCAATACACAAACGAATTTGTGATAGTTCACAGCATTAAAAGACACAGATATATTACGAATACACACGAGCTAAAACGGGTAACGTACAGCATTAAACATTCAGGTAACACGAAAATGACTAGAGCTACATAGAATTACAAGTTAAAGTAAAGAGAATTACCCAAATATTTACCACTGCTACGCCACTGTCTCGTATATGCAATTGATATTTCGCGTACTGAAGGTACGCCTATGGTGAACTTAACCTAGAATGTGTCGATTTATGGTACTGAGTAACGTTACAGATTACATGAATTTAAGGAAGACGTGTAAGGGAAGTTTTACGACTAATTCAGTCACCGCGAAGTTTAAACGATTGTTCACTTTGGCCTGTCGGGGAACGAGCTCGTACCGAGAAAGTCAATGGAACTAAATGCGTTCGGCTTAATTAAGATTGAGGTTTAAATTCTTACACGACTTATACACCACGTAGGTATTAAATACTCTTATCTATAACTAGTTAACGTTCCAGGTATATTATGCAATTACACATTCGAGCGACAAATAATCCGCAATAAATTTTCTACGTTCGCGCCTGATAGTTGGTGTCAAGGGGTGACTTCTACTTGAGTGATAGGTCGACTGCAGGTTCACGCGCAATTAAAAAGATATTAAAACCTCTGACCTTCCACGCAGCAGTAGGAGTATTACTCTTGCTCTCAATGGTACTAACGGTTCGGAATGAGCCTCCACCGTGGTCTGCGAATCTGACGGAGTATTCGTGGGTAGCTATTTCGGCACAACGCCTCCAAAAGCCATGAGTAGACCCGCAATAGCCGTACAAGTTGACGAAGGAACAACCGGAAGAGAATATATTCGTAATAGGGAGACATAAACCACCCTCTCTGATGTAAAGCGTCCCCTAGCCTGAAGAATGCAGGACGTGCTTATTGAACAGTTCACGTGGAGCACAACCTTTTAGCAAATTTTAAAAGCCACTTTATGCGGTATCATATATTTTACCATCGGCCTGATTACCCCTTCAAGCGAGGAAATTTTCAGATGAGGGTTTATCTTCTCCCTCGTGAACGGTTGATTCAGAACAAGCTTTCCGGAAGCGTTCAAATGCAGCGGACCAATCGTGGACAGTTTCAAGTTAACAACGCCGGAAACCAATACAAAGTAATGCCCGCGAAATTGGGTTAAGGAAGTGTGTACACAGGAGGAGCGTTTACACTTCGAACGTTACAAGTGGTTGGATGATATTCACTTTATTCCAAAAAAGTTATCAACTTTTTTTCAGCTGTTATAACACATGGATATGATATGATATGATATTTCATTTCATCCTATTGCCCCATAACTTTACTAAAGTACTTAATACACACTTTAACAAGCAATAATGCTCTTACCACGGTCTAGGGGAAAGAGCATATTCGTACACCATGACACTATTTTATTATTATTATTTAAACCACTAAGTTGGACTGTCAATTTTACTATTATATTTTTAACATTCTGATTTATGTATTTATTCGTATATACCTTTTTAAATATTGTATTGTGATGTAAGTGTTATGTATGGTGCCCCAGAAGATCAGTATAAACCTGTATAGTGTGGTGACGAAACCGTGTGCAATAGTGAATTGGTTCGTCTTGGCAAAGCATTTACTTCAAGGTTTAGGAAAACCACTAAAACCTAAACATGCCAACCCTTACCCACCCTAGTGTTCACATGTAATAATATTAATTAAGTGTGTAAACATTATAGAAGGTAAATAAGATCATAAAATATAACAGCACAGCCATTGCATGACGACATAATGGACCGGTCCAAACGCCGGTCACGACAATGACAAAAAAAAGTAGGTTAAAGAAATAGCAAAACAAAATAATGAAAAGACAGATAATCAGGACAAGAATACAATTTCTACAGCCACAATTTGGATTAGAAATCGCACCCCCATTTAAACAACATAGAGTTGCATTTTGAATGGCCTGTTCTTATACGATTTGCTTGTGACCAAATTTTTCTTTTTTGATCAAAGCCCGGGACTTCTATTGTTGGATCATCAATGAGATGTTTATTGAAAACATCAACTCCAGACCATAGTTTTTTCCACTCTTCGGCTTCAGAAAAAGCCGTACTTAAGTAGTCTTGCAACCATATAGGACTTCGAGATTTAAGTCTTTTAGCAGGAGGGTTCTCAATGCCATTCTGATAAGCAATTTGTATTAATTAATATTCTGAAATCACGAATTCAAAGTTATAAGCTAGTTGTAAATATGAACTAATGAATTTCAAGTATGCTCTTGCCCTAATTGACATTAGTCCATTTTTTTTAAGATTTAATGATCTACAGTTTAAAAATAAAAAGTCTGGATTAAACACTAGGTTGCCACAGCTTGTTTCATCGTTCTGTGAAAAAAACGTGATACGTAAGTACCTTCTTGCCAGATGTTGATGCAAAGATTAACAGCAATCTTAAAAGACACATACAAATTAGGCATATTTGAAACGATTGAGTCACATTCAACTTTAGCAAATAAAAGTTTTAGAAAATTAATTATTGCATCCGCAGATGTATTTGGATCAAATCTTGATGCAAATATATATGATTTCATGGTTATCGTTTCTATTTCAGACACGTTTATTTTATGTCCAATTATAATGGGATTGTTTCCTCTTATCTTTCTTTTTTACAATACGATGCTTTCTCGTCGTCCTTTTAGTCCAATAAGTTTGTTAAGTGTAATTTATAAGGGTTAGGAAATATTGATTTTTCAAGAATTAATTCAATAATTGAAGAGAAATTACTAATTGAACAAGCAGGATTTCGATCCGGTAGTAGTTGTTGTGATGCAGTCAATTGGCATTAACGACGCATATCGAAGCTGAATTTCAGAAGAAATTTAAAACTGGAATTGTCTTTTTGGATTTAACTGCTGCATACGCTATGAATGTTTACTTTTTAAATTGTTTAACGTTATTCCTTGTTCGAAAATTATTTCTTTTATTGAAAATATGTTATCTAATCGGAAGCTTAGAGTTTTTGTTGAAGATAAAAGCAGTAAATTTAATTTTTAAATAATGGTCTTCCACAGGGATCTGTTCTTCCACCTGTTTTTTTTAAGTGTATATTTCTGATCTTCTTTCTTTATAATGTCGAAAATTCGTCTACGCCCATAATATGGCAATTACATTTCAACATTCGGATCTTTTCGCAATTGAAAGAAAGCTATCCGTTGATTTGCGTATTATGGAAAATTATTTCAAAAAATGGCGATTATGCCCCAATTCTTAAAAGACAGAGATTTCTTGTTTTCGTTTAAGGAATTGAGAAGAAAGTAGAAAACACCAATTTGAAATGATATTAATAATCCTCCAGGTAAATGACTTAAATCTCGCAGTAGTGTATGGTTGCAAGACTATTTAAGTACGGCTTTTTCTGAAGTTGAAGAGTGGAAAATTATGGAGTTGATGTTTTCAATAAACATCTCATTGATGATCCAACAATAGAAGTTCCGGGTTTTAATCAAAAAAGAAAACTTTGGTCAAAAGTAAATCGGATAAGAACAGGCCATTCAAAATGCAACTATATGTTGTTTAAATGGGGTGCGATTTCTAATCCAAATTGTGACTGTGGAAACGATCTACTGATTCTTGCACATATTAGGGACGATTGTCAATTAACAAAGTTTAAAGGTGAGTTTGTAAACATTTATAATTTAACGGATGAAGCTGTGTTATCGCTTACTAATTTAAAGGACATCTGAAGTTAAGGCAATATTTTGTATTCTCTGTCCTGATTATCTGTTTTTCCACTATTTTGTTTGCTATTTCTTTAACTTACTATTTTTTCGTCATTGTCGTGACTGGCGCTTGTACGGGTCCATTGTATGTCGTTAAGCAATGACTGTTTTGGTATATTTTATATTCTTATTTACCTTCTATAATGTTTACACACTTAATCAATATTATTACATATACTTTCTAAGGTGTGTAAGGGTTAGCGTGTTTAGGTTATAGTGGTTTTCCTAAACCTTGAAGCAAATGATTTGCTGAGACGGACCAATCCAACGGTTTCGTCATTACACCATATAGATTTATACCGATCTTCTGGGACACCATACATAATACTTCCATCACAATACAATAATAAAAATGTACCATACGAATAAATAAATAAATTACTGTAAATTTGTTTACGTATTGTTATTATAATAATAGTCCTTTAGCTAAGTGGGATTGATAAAGTATTTCCTATAGAACTTTTGTTGAATTAATTGATAAAATTATTTCATAAAATCAGTACGTTAATGCCACAGAGCAATTGAAAACACGAGTGGAAGAAGGTGTTATGTTACAAACTGTGAGTTTTGAGAAAATGAAGGTTAAAGTTTTTGTTATGTAATTTTCCCTGTGCTAAGATTATTAATAAGTTGTGAAAAAAGTAATTTAATTTCAATCGCATCAGAACAATTTAAAAAAAACTTGAAAGGCTTTGCATGATTTTGAAACAAAGTACATAACACCTTCATTCAGTAATGGATGTTCCAAAATCGATACAAAATGGTTGTGGAAAAAGGTTTTATTTTTCAAATCTAAATACAAAATACGAAAATAATCTATAGTAAATAACTTAAATGAAAACAGAAATCGTTAGTCTTCCAAGATAGGTTCGTAGAAAATTGATACCCAAAGGTTTTCTTCTTTTCCTCAGAGATTGTTCCATATTTTTCACGTATTCTCTCGATTTTAATGTTATCTGGTGGATCTGAAATCTTTTTGTTTTTAAGAATATTAACTTCTTGAAGGGTACCGTTTCGTCATATGATTCTTTATATAAGTAGGAACCATACTCTTCAACTCTTATCCATTTAATTCCGTCTCTAAATCTTACTGTTTCCTGAAGTTCATCTTTTTCTCTGTTGATCAGGCGAAGTTTATCGGATAGATCCGAAATCTTTGGAAAATGTTGAGCCATATTGATTTTTTAGGCTTGCTTTTAAAATTATTTCTCGGTATCTATCGGGCACATATATTGTGTCGTTCTTTCTAAGCACTTTTTCTATTCTGCCGAAATCTCTATCACTGATGTATGGGCAGCCTCTGGAAACTTATGATCAATGCAACTAAAGTACCCATTTAACAAAAGGTACTGATACAGACAAATCATCTGAAAATTCTTGTTCTGGCCTGCACCAGAATCAGACCAGATTATCAAATGGTTCGTAAAAGAGAGCTACATGTTTCAGAACTTCCTCTGGACGCAAGATCTTCAGTCCAAGTACAGAATGTGGTTTTTTCTACAGTTTTTGTTATAATGTGTATTCCAAAATTATAGAACCACATCTGCTAAAGATAAAAAGCTCTTAAAGTGGTTACTTTTGGAAGTTGCATGGTCTGTTGCATGTGTATTGTAATATATAACATGTTATTGGATTTAATTACCCTTTCTGTGTCACGTTTAAGGGCTTGGAATCCTGCGATATAATTTTCTTTGTGCTCTTCATGTGATTGCCCAGCATCACACTTACTGCATGTATTGTTTTTTGGGTTACCAAATGACAAATTAAATTTGGAAAGAAAAATTTTTGAATAAGTTTTTTGTTTTATTTTAAACTTATCAGGAAGGTTTCCTCTCACACATTCCTCAATATAGAGCTGATACATTTTAGTTTGGTTAAGTAATGAGGAAAGATACTTTTTATGTGGATTTCGGTTTCTGGAGTAGTGCGACTGTTCTACGGGAAACTTATTTATATTTTCAATAATGTATTGCTAAACCTCTGCATCTAGTTTGTGTGGCCTGGTTGAATGTTTTCCTCTTCTATCAGGAGGTAGAGCCGAACCAGTATTTATGCGATTTTTTATTACATCAATTTTTTTCCTTCCAATTGATATATGGCACATAACGCTTCTTTGCAAACAGCTTCCGTCTTCCAATTAATGGTTATATTGTATTTGTATGAAGCACGTTTATGCTTGTAGCCCCCTTTCGTTCCCTATGTACAAGGTTCTTGATGATCGACGCAAACAATAAAGCATTCTTTGAGTTTACGTCGAGTTTGTAAAATTGTTCTAATTCTACTGCAGTAAAGCGACTACTGCAATTCAGCCGACATTTTTCTCGACACAAACGATCTGTTTTTATTTGTTTCTTTGGAACAAGTGTATTTTTATAGGATAAATAAGCATGTCCTGCCGATCTTGCAATAGCTGCTTTTCGTTTCGTCCAAGAATTAGGATCGCATTTTATTTTTTGGAACCATATTCTTTAGGACGAAATGTTTTTTGTTTTCTTTTACGTGAAATGTTTTCAAGTTCACTAATCTCCAATAATGCAATTTTCACTGCATAATTTCGGGACATTAAAGTTTATTTTGTTTTCTTGGTATTTAAACAAGTTTTCTTTAAAGGAAGGCTACTATTATTACTACATGAAAATCTTCAACTAAACCACACAACTGGAACTTCATTACTAAAAAACACCTCTCTTTGTACGAAAGGTGTATGCTAATAACTTTCAAACAATTCGTTCAGTAATGACTGTGATTTTGCTAAGCAAGTACTTCTTTTGAATAGCCTGTTAACTGTGCATGTAAGATATAGCAGTTGAGAAAGAAAGTAATAAACGATATATCTATAATAAGCAGAGAAAGTTTGTATCAAACTTACCTGTTTTATTGACAGTATCTGTAGGTATTTTTTTGAGGTTAGAAGTTTTAACTCCGACAAACACGCACTTTTCATCCATCTGTTTAGAACTTTTTTGCTCTTCTACAGGCTTAACCATTAATTTACCTCTAGAACACATTTTGTGATAATTTTCTAAAACGTAACAGGAGAAGTATTGTATAAATCTACAATATTGACTCCGCGCTTAACTCAATCTGACAGTACATGATATGGGAGAAGGCGTCATGTTCCTCACATGACACTTTCTTTCATTCCAGAAAGTTCTCAACACGTTTACTGTGAATGAATGTGTCAACATCCTACAACATCTTCTTCAATGCCGTTTCGTGCAAACACTGTAACATAACTCCTTCATTCACTCGTAAATCAAGGCTGTCGTCACTTACATTGGGTTTTCAACGGTGTCATGTGAAAGATAGGCACATAACACCTTCATTCACAAAAAAAACACCATTTCTAAAAAATGTAACATAACACCTTGATCCACTCGTGTCTTCAATTATCACTTTGACACCTGCAAAAGTTACCTGCAAATTTTACAGTGACTAGTGGTTTTTCACTTATTAATTTTTTATAATTTTAATCGAGATAAATAGTTTGACTTTTTCTAAATTTATTAGTCATTAAATTATCCGAATTTATACTCGAGGCTTGTATTTTACAGAGTAAATTTTTCTTGTTATTTTCTATTCCAATTTGTTTCCTTACCAATTTGAATCAAAAACTGAAAAAAAAACCTCCACCTTCGATGTCGCGCTTTCATAAGCAGTTTTTTAATTACACAATTTACTCGATAAAATACAAACATTTCATAGAATTGTAAGAGAAAATATTACCGCAAATAAACGTAGATGGCACTTGTTAAAGCAGTTAAATTTAGGTGTAAAAAATTTAGATGCTCTTAAATAGTGCGGTACGATTTTTTACAAATTTTAATAGGTATTAAAAATTTAGATCAGATTATGCGTGTCATCGTGATTTTTCAGTCGACTTGGAATATCCTTGATGACCAAAAATAACTTGGTTAACTGCCAGTGACACCATAAATGATTTTGTTAGTTTTGCTTTTTCTCATATGTGCATGTGCTAATAAAAATTTACAATATTACGCGCGATGTTTACAATAACAAATAATTGTGGTTAAATGAATGAACAATAACGTCAACCATGTCCTTTAATTGTACTAAACTTTCGAAGGTAAATATTAATAAAATACGGACACACTGTAGTAAAGATTTGATTTAAAGTTTCAGATTAATAACAAAGTGCTGAAAACAAATTTAAATGTCGCGGAAAAAGAAACGCGTATAATCGAACAACCTTCGGTTAATCAATCAATCGGTTGTTGGTCTTATTTCAAAAATCTGTGCTATTCATTTGTGGAAGAGAGAAATTGGTTATACGATTTAGACAATGAAACGAGGTCCTATTACTGTAAGTTGTTACTACTAGTGCCACCTGTGTTAGTCTAGCTGAAATTAAGCGAAACTTGAAGATGGTTACTTTAAAATTATTTACAGAAACCTAAATAAAAAATAAGGAAAACTGCCAACTGTTCAATAACTGGGCTTTTCTCAAATTTATGCAAGATGTCTTTAATTACGTTTTAAGTTTTATTTTAAACTAAAAAATGTGTGTACATGCATTTATTGCATAAAATGTTATGACTTTATTACTCATATTATTCATAACAAAATATAATATTCAAAAATAAATAATGCATTGGATGTTCAATATAATAAATAATTCCGTAAATTAAATGCGAAACTTGGTATCTGTTTGTCCGGTTTTCAAAATTGAAACATATGGTGCCACCGAAGAAAACAAAATTAATTTTGAAACTTATTAGGTTCCGTATATTAACACAACGGTAGAAAGGGTTTTATACAAGAGAACTTTCGGTTCGAGCCCAAACGAGGTATCAGATTGAGCATAGTTACAAAATTAAATCGAGGCTGTTAATTAAGTACGTAGGAATTTAATTTAAAGGGTAAATTATATCGTTACGTTTATATTACGTACAGACATATTAAAAATTTTTATATTAACCATTCGTAATTGATGCAATTTTAGTGCAAAATTGCGTTATATACGTCTTATTGATTATATGCTATTATTACGTTACCCATCCATAACCTTCCTATCCTTAAGGGTAGTTTTGCAAAGGTATTAACGGTAAGCATTTATGTTATTAGAACGTAAATCTTGTAGGCGTCATAAATATGTAACCATGGTAACAAGTAATATCCCGAGGGTGCTTGTATATAGTGTCATCTCATGCAGAAGCTTTAGTCGTTTTGACGTGGTTATTTTACTTTATTTAATTACGACTATTAAGTTTAAATTTGGTGAATAAAATTGTTTTAAAGTGTACAGGGCTACATAAATATTTTAGAAATTTCATTAGGTCCCCGATCTTTGTTTTAAAAACTTAACTTTTATGAATTTAAAAAAATCAATACAGTTTATTGTTAGCATCAATGACTATTGAAAAACTAACAGTTTTTTGTAATGTATAATTGATCGAAAGTTGATATTGAAGAAATAAATTGTTATTTACGTGTTTTCTCAAAATATACCAGGTTCTTCTTTCTTAGTTACACATCTACCTTATGTTTACTTTTGAATGAAAAAAAAATTAAAGCATTGGTGCAATATAGGCAACCAGTTATACCACGTTATATGGTATGCACAAATCTGCACAAGTTGGGTTAGAATTATTTATTTTTTTATCTGAGTAATTTCTTTATAAACAAATAACTAATAAAAGGAAGTTAGTAAATTAACATTTTATCAATGAACTAACAATATTTAATAGGTACTCATTGCTTTAACCCCTTAAGTGGCAAGTTGCGAAGAAATACATCATCATCATTGAACATATTCCGCAGGCGAAAATATTCGTCAAAGCCAGGAGGGTTGCCCCAAAACACAATAATATTCGTCATGAAAGTTTAATAAATGAATAAAAAAATTGACACTTCTTAAAACGTTTAACAAAAGAAAACGAAAATACACAACCAAAATAATTACGGTCTGGTATGATAAATTCCGAAACATGGAGCCGGACATAATCCTGTGTAACATTTTGAGCACCAATACCTGCTTTCCTTTCTTACTTTTTTCTGTTCTGCGCAAACCACACATCTGAAAATTAATTATTGTAACTATTATAACGTAATTATATACATGTTCAACGTACCTTTTAGTACGTTTTACCTTTGTTGTTGCAGGAATAAGGCTTGGAAAATGATTCTTAATAAATCTGGATGGTTGAGGAGTTCTAGACCGTCTTTGTTCGTGTTGTTCAGGTTCAGCATATTTTTCTACCATTTTTCCCCAATTTCCATAAGAAAGTTTAGCCGTTTTGTTTACCTCCCAAGTTCTTGTACAATTGGTAAGCATTTAATGCAGTTACATTTAAAAAATGATGAAAAATCTTCATATAATATTTTTAATTCGGCTCCTTGTGGTACCATAAAAATGTAGATAATTATCAGCTAAATCTACGCCGCCCATCTGACTATTATATTCTATTACACATGAAGGTTTTAGAACTTCACCTTTTCGTGTTGTTATAATTTGCATAGTATCATCATGTAGCGTAGAAATCATCAAAACGTCTTTTTTATCCTTCCATTTTTGTAGCATAATTTTTTCCTGTACATAGCTACATTTTGACCTTTTTGTAATTTTGTCTTCAATTCAGGAGGTATGCCTTTTCGATTTAACCGCATGGTGCCAATGCAATCTGTTCTGTTTTTGACAAGCTTATCTACTAAATCAACACTTGTATAGTAATTATCTAGAAAGAGTCTATATCCCTTGTTGAGCAATGGATCAAGTAGGATAATGTAATCCTAGAAGTAATTGGTTCGTTGGAATATTTGTTGCCATAATCTGTATTTTGACCAGTGTATATGATAAAATTATACATATAACCTGAACTACTTTCACATAGTGCAAACACTTTTATTCCAAACCTTTTCCGTTTTGTTGGAATATATTGCTTCCAGCTAAGTCGACCTTTCCAACCTATAAGCGACTCATCAATTGCTATGTCCCTTTTGGTGTGTAACATTCCCGAAATTTTTGCTTTAGATGAATCAGAATAGGAAGAACTTTTGCTAACTTGCGATTGGTAGGTTCAGCACTAATGGTTGCGTTGTCCACAAAATGAAGAAATTTCAATAAAAGATGGAACCTTCTGTTCAGACATTATTCGCGAAAAAAAGGGCGTAGCTATACTTTCACGTCTTGAAAAATACAGTTTATACTCAGGTTTCTGACACAAACCTTGTAATATCAACAGACCTATAAAAGTTTTTATTTCTTTAGAGGTAGTATCCCTCCATTTGAGTACTCTAGAATTTTTCTTTAACTTTGTAATATTAATTGCAAGATATTCATTTGCATATCGGTTTGTTTCGGTAACAATTAATTCAATTAAAACATCATCAAAAATTGTTCAAAAATTGATAATGTATCGTTACAATTAATTTCTACATGTATTCCCGATGGTGCTACAAAAGGAAATGGAGGTCTAGGAATACCGTTTGGAATCCAGGGCACGTCAAATGCAAAAGGTGGATCTTCATTTGAATCATCGTCTTCACCAGATTCTTCGTCGTCAGTAGATGCAAATTCTTCCTCTGAACTAGTAAAATTGTCGTCGTCATTTTCCATTTCATAATCACTGTCTTCGTATGAACTCAACATTTTAACTTGCCAATTATATTCACAGCAAAATACTGACACAAAATTAAAAAACAAAATTCGCAAACCTGCAAGAACCTGTAGTAGCACGTGTAAAATATGCGATTAAATTATGAATGCTTTCAGAAGAATTCATGCGCGATAGTCTCCAAACACAAGTGCACACGCACTCTATGATAATCGCATAAATGTAATTTCCACCGCAGGCGAAGATATTCGTCATAGCCATGAAAGGCCCCAACAAAAAAGTCGTCGCGAATATGTTCGTCATAATCGGGAAAACAGTAAATTTAAGAAGCGGATATATACGTCATTGCCACTCAAGGGGTTAATGACCTACCCTGTGATTACGAAGTCTGATACTTTTCGGAATTCAAAAAACTAAAAACTAATAACTTAAAAATTTATTTTCAAAATGTAGACGGTATGAGAAGCAAGATTAAAGAATTACATAAATCTGTTAATTGTTGTGATTATCATGTTTTGATTCTAGTTGAAACGTGGCTCAATAGCTATATTAGTGATGCTGAACTGAAAATACCAAATTTTAGTATTTTTAGACTTGATAGATCTGCTCAATCAAGCTCTAAACTTAAAGGTGGTGGTGTCTTGATTGCTACAAATAAATTCTTAAGTTGTACCTTGTTAGAATCATCTTATTTAAATATTGAACATATTTTTGTAAAAATTGAAAATGAATTAGTTATTGGAGCAGCTTATATTCCACCTCATTCACAATTTCTTGTTACAGTGATCACTCATTAGCTATTGATGAAATATGTTTACTCAATCCTAATTTTGATTTTATATTTTGTGGTGATTATAATCTGCCTAGTGCAAAATGGGAACCTTGTAACAAAAATAGTAATTTGTTATTAAGTAATAATAACTGTCAACGTGCTCAGTCCTTAGCTGACTGTTTTAGTTTTAACTTATTAAAACAAAGAAATAGCATACCAATGAACGGGGTGTCCTGCTTGACTTAGTATTCTCAAATTTGGAATTGCTAAATATAGAATCTGCTGATGATTTATTGTTTGAAAATAGTTTTCATCATATAGCCTATACTTTTCCCCTTCCGTTTCTCCACTTACTGATACACTTTATACAGAATATGTTTTCTATGATTTCAAGTCTGCAAACTACTCCACTATTAACTGCTATTTATCAGCAGTAAATTGGTTTGAAGTTTTGTCAAAACTTGACGTTAATATCATGGTGGAAGAATTTTTACAATATATTAAATGTTGTTTTACATGAATTTATTCCTAAACGAATAAAAATACTGTCAACTTATCCCAACTGGTTTAATACAACACTTATTTATCTTGTTAAAGCAAAAAGCAAGCACATTGCGCATTTAAAATTAGTGGTTTGCTTGAAGATTACAATAAATTTCAATCATTAAGATTTGAATGCAAAAATTAAGCGCTTTCCCTTTATAGTGAATATATTAGAAAATGTGAAAATAATATCAAAGTTAACTCTAAAAGGTTTTGGTCATTTGTAAATAAGAGTAAAAACATTTATGGCTTTCCTAAACGCATGTTTTACAATAATAAGTATAGTAATTCTGGCGAAACGAGTGTTGATTTATTCGCTGATCATTTTAGTAGTGTTTATGGTAATTGTAATAAATTGGATGCAACCTTTCTTTATGATGGATCTATCTGTGTAAACTCAATTAGTATTTCTATGTCTGATATTTTTAATAGCTTGAATTGTTTATCTGACTCAATTCGGTCTGGGCCGGACGAGCTGCCCCCCTATTTTTTGAAAAGATGCGTATATTCATCAACTAATCTTATAGGTTTTCAGAAGGCCCATTGGTTCACGGAAAGTTATTTTCTTGACGAGGTTATAAAATACATTGTTTTACCTATGACTCCGTTTGGGCAAACTTTACACGAGAAAGAGACACAAGAGACACTGACGTTTTTGAAATAAATCCTTCGGGTTTATGGGTTACAGATGGCAGTGGTTTAGAATACTTTAGATGTGTTATGTCGAGATTCAGTGCTTAATGCGGTGTATAAGATTCGGCAACACCCACGATTCAAAAGTTCGTTGAAGCAAAGACATACTAGCACCCATTCGAAATTTGTATGAATAATTTGTAACTAGTAAGACCAGATACACCAATAGACGAGATACTAGAATGTTTAAGGGAGTTGATTTAATATTCCATGACAGCAATAATATTTCAACCGTCGGCTTTAGCCCGATCAACATCTAATATTTTTGATACAATTTTATCACCTACATTAGCCACAGGATATTTCAATAAGGAAGAGCCTGCATCATATCTGCCTTTTGCAGAGCATTTTTGGCCGAGTTTTTTATGTCTTGGATGTCCTGTACATTTTTTTAGACTACATTTCTTTTGATATCGACATTAATTTTAAGCTCTTTATCAAAAATATAATTTGGTACCATTTCCTGCTCTAACTGAGTTGTGTCTTCAGTTTGGCCTTGAGGGTTTTCTGTAGTGCGGACAGCTTTATCAGCCTGGATCTTTCCTTCAGTTTGGTTACCATCAACATCGACTTTGTCATGAACTTCAATTTCGTCATTCTTGTCGCTTTATTTCTATTTCACCTTTGCAGCCTAATTTATTCTTGAGTTTTAAGCTTTGTTTTTCATAAATTGGACGAAGCGTAACCCTTCAGACCAGTTTGTAATATTTTGGTCTTAACCAAGTACAAAACATTTTTTCAACATCTTGGTTGGTTTGTAATATTTTGGTCTTAACCAAGTACAAAACATTTTTTCAACATCTTGGTTGGCTTTTTCAACGGACTGAAAGTGTCTGGGCTTGTCATATACAATTTTTAGTTATACCGGTTGGTGCAACATAAACGGTACGGTACAGTAAAAACCTTTTTATATTGTTTACACCGCAATTATAAAGTGTTTATTGCCGTGTAATGAACAACATTCAGAGGGGATGATCTTCCTTTCTTTTTAAATTATTTTGCTTGCTAAGCACTTACTTTGTCGGTATATCGCTGATTTATCTATTATTTTGACCGGCTGCCATTTCCCTTCTTCATTTTAGACATATGCCTATACGAATTTTAACACGAATTCCTATACATAAAGGTACGTTTACATCTGATATTTATTGTATGACATTTATGTAAATGTAAACTGTCACCGAATTTGTATCTGACATAAATATCATGCAATAAGTGTAAACGCACCTTAACTCTAGACGTAGTTTTAGACAAATTCTTACACGTTTTCTAAACGGAATTTCTATACAAAAGTTGCTACACGACCTTTTCGAGGAGAATTCAACGTCAACAGTTCCGGCTACGTGCATAATCCATTCCACCTTTAACTCTGGGCATCATTTCAAAGCGCGGAGCCTTAATCAAACAAAATCCAACGAGATAATTCTGTTGTTATAGCAGTTTTAATTATTAGATTTCATATTTGCCTGTCGGTTTCTTGTTTTTTTACGTACAGCGCTTATCGACAAACATTACAATACAATATTTAAAATGTACCATACGAATAAATAGGTACATAAATATATAAATGAAATTGTGAATTCTCTTAACAAACAAATAAGTCAATAATTAAAATCAAGATCCACATTTACTACTGTAACAGACTAATAATCATGCTGAAGCGGTCAATAGACGGTCATCATTCCACAACATGGAATTTATGGTTTACAGAAAGTGCAACCTAGGAAAGATTTGTATTATAAGAAATCGATACTGGAACATTCCTCACAAACGAAATTGAAAAAATATCATGATGCTGATAACCGAATTAAACGTCTGGTAATAAATTACAATAACCTTAATGTAATCGAATATTTAAGAGGTATATCGCATCATTATTAATGGTCAATTGATTTCATATCTATGTAAATTTTTTATATAATAAAATACATAATATTGCGTTTTACTCATTAATTACCGAACTATGCGTTCAAACGTCCTGGCGTTCAAACAGCCTCGTCCAAATGGCGACATATAAACGGCTGTGTGCACACGTCCCATTCCGCCCACGTTAGAAACTTATCAGCTTTGTAAAAATACATACAGAGTATATTAAAATTGTGCAAATTTATTTTTGATAAAGGTAATTATTTGATAGTCAATAAATAAAGTCATTACTTTATAATAAGTTAGAAACAATCGTGCCGATTTACAAGCCAAGCCACGAAAGAACACTCATGTACATTTCTGCTCTTATTATCAGCTCATCAGAGGTGTAACAATCAATTGCCTGTTACAGTTAACTGTTGGCATTTCTTAGTTTATACACGAAATGTAGTTAAGACACTGTTCCTTTATCAATTTTATTTAGTAAATCCTTAAGCACTGGAGTTTTTCCTACTTGCTGGAAATACTCTTATATAAACCCGTTACATAAGAGTGGTACAAGAGAAGACATATCTAATTATAGAGGAATTACGGTTCAGTCAACTATACCTAAGATTCTAGACCAGTTAGTTTCAAAAGTTTTAATGTGGAAATGCAAACGAGTAATATGTGAGGAACAGCATGGTTTTCTTAAAGGTAGATCTACTATCACAAATTTGATGACATTTCAAATATACTTGCTGGAAGCTATGGAAAAGGGTTATCAAGTTGATGCTGTTTATACCGATTTCACAAAGCCTTTGATCGGGTTAATCATTATGTTCTATTAAAGAAACTAGAAAGTCTAGGATTTAGTGACCTTGTTAATAAATGGTTAAGTAGTTTTTGTGTGAACGTATACAACATGTAAAAATTGGTAATTATTTATCCAAAGCTATACATGTGACGTCTGGTGTTCCCCAAGGATCCCATTGTGGTCCAATTTATTTTTGCTCTTTATTAATGATTTAAGTAAAGTTATCAAACATTCTTCTTTTCTAATTTTTGCTGATGATTTCAAATTATTTACTACAATAAAAAATAACTTTGATCGAGTTCAACTGCAAAATGATCTTAATAACTTATGGGAATGGTGTTGTTCAAATTATCTTGAACTCAATATTAAAAGTGTTGTAGTATTTCGTTTAGAGAAAAAAATTGAACCTAAATACTACCTTCATGGTTATGAACTTCGTTCAGTATATGATTTTTTATAGTGATTAAGCTGATGATATCACAGCTAAAAGCATTTAGGACACTAGGTTTTATTTATCGATTTTCTAAACCTTTTAGTATTGTTACTCTTAAAACTTTGTATATCGTTGGTTAGAAGTCAACTTGAATATGCTTCTCAGATATGGTGTCCTAAATACAACAGTAATAGTTGCTTGCTCGAGAAGGTCCAAAATAAATTTTTATTAATGATTTCGTTTAAACTCAGTATTCCTCGTATATAGTATAGTCATTCTCAAATGATATCATTAGTCAAATTGTACTCGCTTCATAATCGGAGAATATTTTTAGATTTGTGCTTTGGATACAAATTGATAAATGGGCTAACTGATAGTAGATTCTTACTGTCAAAAATAAATTTTAATTTCTGTTTCTTTAAGCCTAGTCGTGTTACTTCTAGACTGCTATTTAGATCTGACTTTTACTCAACAAACTATGGTGCTCATAATTGCATAACACGATTTATGAAATATTCTAACATATTGGCGTTCGACCTAATTTTGATCTTTTTGCAATTGTTTATTTAGTTTTAAAAAGAATTTATTACGTATTAATTTATCTATTTGTTCTAGTGTGTAAGCTACTAATTTTAATAATGTTCTTTATCAATTCGTTGAAGAATTTATTTTAGTTTAGGTATTACTCATTTAATTAATTACCTAGTTTAATTTGTGTGTTTGTTATATTATATTTTATTTGTATTTGGAAAAGGTGTATACCGTAAAATATATATATATATATATATATAAATAAATAAATAAATAAATAAATAAATAATAAATACTCAAAATGTTCACCTTGCCTTTCTAGACAATAAGTAAAGTCCGTTCAGTCTCATCTGGCGGTTATAGGATTATAGTGTAGGACGTTCGTTTTTGTGTTCATTGTTATAAATCACGCCCTTAAAATACTTTCCATTCTATGCTATAGAAAAGAGAAACAAAGATAGTTATACACTGTCTCAGAGGTAGTGCGTGCTTTCTTGACAGTGTATTCAAACTTGATTTTTAATAACTAGGTAATAGAGTCCAATTTTGAATGACCGACGAATTGTCTACATCTTACAAATAATCCAGAAGTTCTCAAAATTCTACTCGATTTTTTTATTTAAGTATTATTATATCCTTACACAGAGAAAAGTATTTTTTTAATTATAAATGCAAAAAAGTTAAGATTTGATATAATTTTTAATTATTGTAAAATATTTCTGCCTGCAATAAAAAATGCACTGTAAACAGTATAATATATATTAGGAATATTAGTACAAAGAGCAATTTTACTTGATTTGTGAGCAAACCAATTAAAAAATGTGAAACGTACAAAAAACATATGAAATAAATTTATATATAAAAACGAATTCTAAAACGTAATACAATAAAATTACTGGATCGTTTTCCAATATTTCAATGCGGTGTGACAGTAATTGCTGTTTTAAAATAGAATATAAATAATAATAAATAAAGAAATTATACATCCTCATCCGAGTCACTTAAATTATCAAAATGTCTTCGTCTTCACTATCTTCACCGTTGACCGTAAAAATCAGAGGTCGTACTTCATCAATTATTTTTCGCGGTCGAAAGTGTCTTTTATTATACTTTCTGTGTGTTGGATACATCTTCTCCAGGTATCAGCGGTTATTTTATTCAGGGCCTCATTCCAAGTACTTAGAACGTGTTCTTCTCTTCCAGATGTAGCTCCAATACATTTGTCATAATATTCTTACAATGCCCCATACCAATTCAATTGGATTGAAGTGGCAATGATACGGGGGCAAACGTAGGACTTCGTGACCATAAAACAAAGCTAAATTGTCGATGACGTATTTATTACCATCTTCGGTTGCATTTTTTAACTATTTCAAGTAATTCGGCTTTCAACATAGAATACTCAAATTTCTATATTCTTACTAAGCAACCAATCAATAATCTGGTTTTTATTCCAGGAAGTCGAGGGTTTTTGGTCAGTTTTTCTAGAATGGTAGCTTGCATTATCTAAAATAATGATAGACGGTTTTCTAGTCGCCACAGTACAGATTCTTCAAACCATTTTTCAAATAACTCAGAATTCATGTTATCGTGGTAATCGTAGGATTTATTTTGTGTGCCAAAAATTAAACTGCTTCCCTCAACAAATCCATTTATATTACCCGCGTGAACAATTACGTAACGTTTACCATTTGATGTCTTGGGCTGGTTGTTGTAAACTCTTCGAACTTGCGTCCTGCCAACTACGTTTAGAATTTCCTTTACTAAACACCCATGTTTCATCCAAAAACAAACTGCTTTGAATTTTGGAGTTGACATTTTTAAATATTTTCTTAAAAGACGTTCCTCATGGACACAACATGACTTTGTTCACATAAACCGAGTCTATGGTTTGTTTTCTTAAATCGGAAACCCATATGCTTTAGTAAATAAGATAAACTAGTTCTTTTTATTTCACAAACACTTTTCGTCTTGATTAAAGCCAATAGAGAATCTAAGGAAACGTGTTCTTTTTACGTACATTTCGTAAATTAACTCACGAATAGTTTGTTTTTACTATCTGGTAGATCGATAGAACGGATTTTATTTATCTTCCTTTTTACTGGTTCTAAATCAACACATTCATTTCTTAGATTGCACAGTCTTTGTACGGTTCTGAGTGAAATTTGTAACGAGTCCGCTGTTCTTTGCTGAACTGCAAATACAGATAGTAGAGGACCACCGCTTTGTTTTTCTTCAGAAAATAGTCAAACACGTTTAGCACTAACTCACGGCATTGTTTTGTCAACTTCTTTGGCATCTTGCAAAATTTTGAATTAAATCAACCGCACTTGTATAAGTTACACCAACAACTAACAATTAACAATAAATAATAATAACAAGAATAATCACAGCAATCGATACTTAATTACTAGAATGACATTATTATAATTACACCTATTAATGTTATGGAATTTCAAAATAAAGAGTACTTTCACTATATAATTAAAACTATTAATGTCACGTGACAACAAATATCTCAGTAATTACTCCTTAGAAATAAGAAAGTCTATGTAGGTGATGTACCCTTTTGGCTGGATGGATTAGGCCCAAAAATTAATCAGATCTGGGCATTTATAAATAACATCTACATGCCAAGTTTCATGAAAATCGGACTTGTGGTTTAGCCGGAATCTTGTTTACATACGTGCGGACGGCCGGTCGGCATAAAACAAAATTTTTTTGCTTCTTTGTAACATACTAACTCTACTTCGTCGGAAAAAGTGAAAAAAAGAGGGGTTAAAATTTTCGGTTTAGAAATCGTCGCATAACTTCCCATCGTATACTATGATGTGGAGTAAAAATCGAGTAGAATTTTGAGAACTTCTGGATTATTTGTAAGATGTAGACAATTCGTCGGTCATTCAAAATTGGACTCTATTACCTAGTTATTCAATCAAGTTTGAATACACTGTCAAGAATAGCACCTACCTCTGAGACAGTGTATAACTATCTTTGTTTCTCTTTTCTATAGCATAGAATGGAAAGTATTTTAAGGGCGTGATTTATAACAATGAACACAAAAAACGAACGTCCTACACTATAATCCTATAACCGCCAGATGAGACTGAACGGACTATAGCTATACGATCTTTTAATTCGTCTAAGTTTTGAATGGGTACATTATTTTAAACTTTGCCTTGAAGGTTACCCCATAAAAAAAATAATTAGGAGCCAAGTCTGCTGATCGGGGCGGCCACGAAATAGGACTAAATCTTCGAGTCCAGCGTCTTTCAAAAGTGACGTTTCAAAAGTTTCTTATTGTATTCGTTGAATGTGCCAGAGCACCATCCATTTGCCACCAGGGTTCAATAATATTAACCTTTCAAATGAAGTTTCGGCAAAGGGCCGGAATAGAATTAAAATTGAAATGTGTTGCCCGGTTGATGTAAACAACCTCATTAATAACGATAATTTAAAAGTAAATAATTTAAGAGCGTACGTTCCTAAACACTTGACTGAACGGCGAGGTTTAATTTCAGGTGTCGATGCGAGGCTAAACGAAGATTATCTACTTCAACACATTAATAGCAAAGCAAAAATTTTAAGTTTAGTCTTAAAAGAAAGGTTAAAACCCTGATAACACAATAAAATTTGTCCCGAAGCAGAAAGTGTTGTTAACTTTTGCTGGTAACATGTTGCCACAATACATAACTATTAATAGCGTAAGATGTTCTGTAGAATGTTATGTACCCCGCGTGGTTCAATGTTTTAAATGTCTTCGATTTGGCCACTTACAGAATCAGTGCAAATCTTCACAAACTAAATGTAAAACTTGTGCATCTTGTGCTCACGAAGGTAACTGCGCAGTTTTTAGTAAATATATCCATTGTGATAGTACTGCCCACAATTCGTTTTCTCATTTATGTCCTAAATATCTTGAGTAAGTTAGCATTAAAAAATAATGTCAGAAAAAATGTGACATTCAAAGAAGCAGAGAAATTTCAAAATAATCATTCTTTCGGTAGTAACACTTTGACGAATCGCTTCTTTCCAATTCAAAATTTTAATGACGAAACCAGCTTTCCAAAACTCCCTACACCTATAATTCGCAATAATCCTCATAATGTAAGAATTACAAAAATTATTACTTCTTCAAAAAAAACGTAAGTCTTTCTCACCAATTTCTAGTCCTCTCCCAAGAGAATATAATACAACCCATCTACCCTTAGCACCTCTTCCTCCTAACGAAATTTAATCATTTATTGCTAACAATTCCCTAGACTACATAAGTAATCAAAGTAACCCTTTTAACAGTAATAAAAATAGTTTTATTAGCCATTTAAGTAAATCCGATATTTACATAGCAATACTTTGTGAAACTTGGTTGAAAAGTACGATTAACTTTGCTTGCCCTGGTTACCAAATAATAAGATCCGACCGTCATGATGGTTATGGCGGTGTTGCTCTCTTAGTGTCCAAAAAAATTTACTTTACTGAATATCTTATTCAAGGTCCCTTTAACAAAAAAATAGTAATAGTAGCAATTACTTTACCCCAACGGTCCAATATTTGCATCGTGACCACGACGAGAACAGATTGGGACAACCTTTTTGCTGCACTCCCCTCATCTGTACTAGTTGCCGGTGATTTCAATAAATGGAAAACTTTCTGTAACACTTTATCAAAAAATACCCCTATTTCAGAAGTTTGGCCTATGGGGAAGAAATGAAAAGGTATTGGTAGTTCTACACCGGTAAATAATGTCCCTGTTGAAATTGAAGAGTTATCTAAACTACTGTGCCCTGATTTTGTCCCGCCACAACTACCTCCGCTTTCCTCCTATGTTTGTAACAACTTTATCGCTTCATACATGTCATCAGCCTTTCAAATTGGTGAATTAGATCATGTTTGCAAAAATCTTAGATCCTCATCGCCTGGCTTAGATGGAATTCATTGCACGATGATCCAGGAAATGCCATTAACCGCAAAAGTTTTTATGTTGTCGCTATTTACGGAAATGTGGTGGTCAGGATATATTCCTTGTAAATTAAAAACGGTGTTAATAGTTCCAATCCTTAAACCAGGTAAAAATAAACTTGATATAAATTCTTACCGGCCTATATCTTTAACATCTTGTGTATGTAAACTGTTTGAACGGCTAATTAAATTTCGTTTAGACCACTTTATAGAACAAAATCAATTACTCCCGGAAATGCAATTTGGGTTTCGTTGAGGACTAGGAACTCTAGATGCTCTTACAACTTTAGTTTCTGATATACAGCACTCCTTTTCAGACAACACATATTTGTGTGCATTCTTTATGGACCTTAAGAATGCTTATGATGAAGTAAATTTGATAACGCTTGAACGTTTGTTAGTAGGTTTAGGTTAGTACCGGTTAACGCTCGCTGCATTACAAATATTTTCCATCATAGGAAAGTTTTTGTTTCTGTATTGATAATATTAGTTCAGTCAGGGAAAGTTTTGGTGGATTGTGTCAGGGATCTGTGCGAAGCCCCATTTTATTTAATGTCTATACTACCCATTTACATCATATAGCTAAAAATACAAAAATGATTCAGTATGCCGATGACTTTGTCCTATATAAAGAACACAAAAATTTAACTACTGCAGCTGACATCTTAAGTAAATACATCGAAGAAATTGAGCTGTGGCTTAATAATAATAATTTAATTTTATCAGCCGAAAAATCTCAGTGCTGTGTTTTTTCAGGCATCGTATTCGTGATCGAAATTTAAATTTGGGATCTAACAGTTACGAAATCTCAAAATATGTTAAATATCTGGGATTAATTCTAGACCAGAGTTTAACATGGAAACTACATGTTGAATCAGTAGTAAGCAAATGTGAAAATATTTTAAACTTCATGCGTGTTTTGTACCAAAACTTGGTGGGGTGCCGAAACAGAAATACTTTTCTTGTTTTATAAAGCATACTTTAGATCTGTAATAGATTATGGCTGTACTTTTTACGATTCTGCATCCAAGTCCATATTAGCTTGTTTAGACATAAGCACAAATAAAGCGATTAGAATTTGTTTAGGTCTTATGAAATCCACTCCCGTGCCAGCAATGTACGTCGAAGCCAACGAAACTATAGAAGAACCTTACTTGCGACGAAACAATTTTTAAAGATAGAAGCTAAATCAAACAAGCCCTTAGCCAAAAGTTTATTTGAGCTTGGGCTGGCTAACTTTGTACATAAGTTTTGGTCTCGACGTAACTCACCACCTTTAGCTGATGCGACAATTTCAACCTACCAACTTAAGGAAAAAATTTTTATGGGTTCGAGACGTCTTTTTTATAGAACCCCTTACCGTTTCTTGTGGGAAAAAAATAATATAATTTTTCCAGAGTATGTTAACGAAGAACACGTTAATAAAAATATATTTTACTCAAATCTCGAACGATGGCCAAACTTTATACATATTTACATCGACGGGTCTAAAAATGACGTAGGTACTGGATCAGCTTTTTTTATACCCCAATGGAAGTATAGAAAAAAGTTTCGATTGCCTAATGTAACTTCTATCTTTTCAGCCGAAGCTTACGCCTCATAAAAGCGTTAGAGCACTTAGACAGTATTAATTGTCACAACACCGATTTACTTTTTATATTTGATTCCAAATCATGTTTATTAAGCCTGCTTCACCCTTCTCTCAACAACACATCCCCTATGATTTTGAACATTTTATACCAAGTTCATTTTCTAAGCCCGAAAAACGAATGTCATTATCTTGTGGGCAAAAGCACATTCGGGTATATTTGGCAATGAACAAGCGGATTTACTGGCAAAGCAAGCCACTATGATATTAGAAATGGAAAAGGTAACTATTCCTTTTTCGGACGTGATCCCAAACTTTAAGAAAAATATAAGGCTGCAGTGGAATGAGGATTACCGATTAAAGTATTATAACAAACCTACACATTATTTCTACATCCATCCTAGTGTGCATAACAATCGAGCGTCGGGTAATCGAGCATACACATCTACAATAAGTCGGTTAAAATTTAATCACGGATGCTTTCCTTCTCACCTGTTTAAAATTGGTTGTAAAAGTGATCCTTCTTGTTCTTGGGGTAATGAAAACGCAGACATGAACCACATTTTATTTAATTGTCCTTTGTATGATAATGTTAGAATTGTTAATCTTCACGTAGATCTCCTTAGCAGTGTCTCGATCTTAATGTGATAATGATAATGATAATGTTTACAAAGAAATTTATCACTTCCTTTGCCGATGTGCATTAAAAATTTGAATTCATTAGATTACTTAAAAATATTACATTTGCCAAAATCATTGATTTGTGGCCAAATAAACAATGTTCAAAGCCAAACAAAAAAAAATCAAATCATTGGTGTAATATAGGCAACCAGTCATACCACGTTATATGGTATGCACAAATCTGCACAACTTGGATTAGAATTATTTATTTTTTTATCCAGAAGTAATTTCTTTATAAATTATTAACGCAAATCGCCAACAAACAATAATTTATTAACGCAAACAAATAACTAATGAAGACAAAGTTAGTAAATTAACATTTTATCAATGAACTTTAACAATATTTAATAGGTACTCATTGCTTTAATGACCTAATCAATACTCAAAATGTTCACTTTGCCTTTCGTAAAGAATTTTTAACAAATTGTGGATTCATTTCATTACATGCAGTGCGTATACGATCTTTTAATTCGTCTAAGTTTTGAATGGGTACATTATTATAAACTTTGCCTTGTAGGTTACCCCATAAAAAAAAAATCATTAGGAGCCAAGTCTGCTGATCGGGCGGCCACGAAATAGGACCAAATATTCCAATCCAGCGTCTTTCAAAAGTGACGTTTAAAAAGTTTCTTATTGTATTCTTCGAATGTACCAGACCATCCATTTGCCACCAGGGTTCAATAATATTAAGCTTTTCAATTGCTGGAATTATGTACTCTAGCAATAAATCCAAAAACTTTACAGCTGTTAAATTTCCATCGATAAAAAATGAGTTATTTACGCTTCCTAGCCAAACATTAACCTTTTGGGGGTACTGTGTCCGAGTTAAGTTTTGGATATGAGGATTGGTACAGGACCAGTATCTGGATTAATAAAAGGGACATTTGTGATTTCTTTATGGAAAAATAAAGGATTAGTACAAACCGGAAATTCTGAGAGTTGACCTCCCCATTGATAGTAAAGGTAGCTTTATCAGTAAATATTATTTTACTTAACATTTCTTCATTTTAATTCAACTAATTGAACATTGTTTCACAAAAATCGGTACGCTTCATTTTATCTTCCTCGGTAAGTTGTTGATGATTTGAAATTTTATAGGGTTTATACTTAAATTCTTTTAAGGTTCTGTATACCGAGCTATAGGAAATTTCAAAATGTTTATCCACATCTAAAAGTGATCCTGTAGGCCGTCCCTTAACATCACAGAGGATATTTATTTTCATTTCTTTGGTTAGAATATCATTGGATTTGATTCAGGTTACCTAGGATATGAACAATGCTTTGACATTTTTGTTTTGTAATTACACATAGAACATATAGAATGTGTAATTTAAAAAGAAGAACCCAGTATATACTTCGTTCACGATAGCAATAGAATGACATTACGCAGCAGTTTGTTACAAGGTTGTCATGTTTGCATACAACTTGCTTTTCTGCTACTTGCACTTCTAACTATACTGCAACATCGTGAAGTTTTGCCAACTTAACATAAGTAAAGTAACTATAATTTATATTATGACTATAGTATATGGTAAAACCACATAAATTTAAAATGTTTTTAAAGTAAATATTTGGTAGGAATGTTTATGAACATTATTTTGATTATTGTAAATCATCAACTAAGTTTTCATCCGACAGATCGTTAGTAATTATCAATTGGATGTAATGTCTAGAGTTCGAATTTTTAAATAATTATTTGTGTTTGACCTATACATCATTACCATATAATAATAATTGATTTATTGATATGTTAATTTTTAAAGTTTAAACTATTAGACTTATTTAGATCTATATTTTGCTTGTATTGCTTTTTGTGTATCTACTTAGAAGATTTGAACTAGTTTTTCCTGCCTGTTAGTCAACACTCGAGTGTTGTTAGGGGACAGGACAGAGTTACCAGTTAATTGATTTAGTTCTGTGATAACCGCCTGTATTTTCTCGAAGCACGGATTGTTTTGTCTATTATCTGAGTTAGGAAGTTTTTTTTTATATTTTATTTTATTTTTATTTATTTGTTTATTTTACGGGCAACGCTTATATACAGAAAATCAGTGTACATCAATTAAGTAATTTATAGTTTAAAGTAAAATTATAATTACTATATTAGATAATAATAAATAAAAGAATAATTCAAATTACAGAAATCAATATAACAATAAATTAATTTAACTAAACACTCTAAAATGTTAAAAAAGTTATAAAAAAAACAATAAGTAGAATAAAAAGGCAATAATTTATTTAACTTATTTTTGAGTTGCTTTTTAGAAGGATAATTCAAAGTAACTAATAAGTTAGGAGAGTTTTGCAAATATTATAAAATCTACATTAGCAAAACGATTTGTGAGAACAATCTAAAACGCCATTAACCAGTTTCTGAAAAACACCATATCCAAAAGTATTCTGCGAGAATTTAGAATTTTTATTTTTAAAAAAGTATTTAGGTAGTTTGATAATGTAATTCCAGCTTTATATGCAAATCAAATCTAAATCCTATTTTTTTAATTTTAATATATATGTTGAATGATAAAATACCAAACTTAACAACAATACCCAAATGTGAACGTACTAATGAAACAAATAAAACTTTAAGTGTCAACATTAGAGAACGTTTTGTGCAACGAAAAATGAAAACCCAATTCTTTAGTTGCTTTTAATCTAATGTGATTTATGTGTTCTTTGAGTGACAAATCTCGAAAAAATATAACTCTTTAAACAAAAACTGAAACGCAATTTTGTAATGAGTGATTATCCAGAATATAGTCAAACTTTTTGGGTTTAATAATGTGATGAAATGTAATTGACAACACCCCTTTATTTTTTTTCTTTCTTTTTTTTTGCGGGGGGGAGAGTTTTGGGAGGGGAGATTAAAGTAGGGTATATGACATCCAGCTGAGTATATTCATCAAAAGCTTGATTATAAAATAAATTTGAAAAACTAAGAGATTCGAGGTAGTCGAGCGATTTGGGTAAAATCCATGCTGTTCTTCAATGATTGTTTGTTTTAATAACGGAAACATATTATTAGCAATAATTTTTCCAAACAGTTTTGGAATTTCAGATATCTTTTGGGGTTGTCTGTAGTTAGTGATATCGGTTTTATCTTTACTCTTGTGAACTGGTATAACATAGGTTAATTTCCATGTATCCGAAAAATTCCACTTTTAAAGATTTAGAGAACAATATTTGAATTGGATATGCTAACACGTAGCAACAATTTCTTAAGAGAAGAGCAGGAATACCATCAGGACCATGATTTATTTTTTCGGGTAAATCTTTTAATTCCATCATAATTTGATTAACGTCGATATTAATGTAATTTAAATTAACATTGTTTTCGGAAATAATTTCTTTTGGTAATAATTCTTATTATTTGTCTTATAAACAGAACCAAAATGTTTGGCAAAGAGATTTACAGTTTCCTGCCCATTAGTACTGACTGACGAACCAAGGCTCATTTCAGAGGGTAAATGATTATCTTTCTTTTGATATTTTATGTATGACCAAAAGTACTTAGGATCGTTTTTGATTTTTGATTGTACATCATTAATATGTAAATTAAAGCACTGATTAGAAAGGGTTTTGCATTGACTTCGTAAATTTGAGAATTCATTATAATAAGTGAATTACATGATGCAATTCAGTAATTAACTTTATAGGACTCCTTGGGTACATGCTGATAGTTTGAGATCGAGAAAGCTCGATGTTTCTTGAAGATTCATAAACCATCTGCAAAAAATCGTACCTAATAAATTGACAAGCGCAGATTTTGTTGCGGTTCTCTTAGTAGCTGTTAGAGTTTATTAATCTTGTTCATTTTAAATTTTTAATCACCACCGTGTATTATTCTTATTATTTATATCTCATCAGGCAATTTTGATTCATAATATGCCAATATTTAAAAAAAATACATGTATTGTTGAATTAATACATAATTTAATGAATTTCCAATATCAAAACCATTATTATAAAAGAAAACTACAATTAACCCATATATTTAATGCATCTATGCATTCCAAGATAAACATTTCGGTCTTTCGACTCGGATAATTCAATTAGTAGTGACAGAAGAGTCTAGTAAAAAACTAACGTTTTAAAAAGGAGATTATCATCTGGTAATGGACTCATTTGAATATGATTTTTTTATGGGTTACGGCGAAAACAAGTAATCAATTTTCGAAAAATCTGTTTTGAAGTAATTTTACCTCAATGGACAACTAACGCTGTGTAACTAGTGATAATAGTAACTGAGGTCCAGGATGTAATATGTTATGCAAGTGATTAAATATCAATAAAGTTAGGATTCTAAGGTAACCAAATTGGTTAATTAGTATTAACTGGTAGATATCAATACTTGAGTATGTCATCTATTCATAAAATATCTACTTCATCCAAAAACAGATTTGGAGCTTGTGTTTATGGGTTTACCTTTTAATAACAACTTTTATGTTACAAAACTACACCAATCGTAACCTTAATATATGACATCAAAAATAAACTGAATTCGATTACCTAAGTATCACAAAACAATAAAAAAAAACAGAACAATAACTTCATGTTACGTTTATGCCGTAAAACAGTGGCGGGGGCAAGACCGGGTACTAATTTAATGTCATTATACACCGAATGGGGTAAGACCGGGTACCTATTGCATGGCGTCATTCAATTCGCATTCTTGATATTTGAACTTGTCCAAATCCTCTTCTGGTCACCCCGTGCACCCCTTCATGAGCCCAATTACTACAATTGTTGGTGCACTTTGCCCAACCATCATTTATGTTGGTTTCAAAGTATGTATCTTTGCAATAAATTCAGATGGAATCTTGGGAATCTTTAACTTCTTCTCTAGAGTTTGACGTAGTTTCTTTTGTAATATTAGGCCTTGTACATTTAAGAGATTTCTTACTTTTGCCACCTTTCTGAAGCACAACCTTTCTTTTAACCTGTTGAGTTCTCACCGACTTTGTTTTGGAAGCAATATTTGGTTTGAGTTCTTTTTGTACGGAGACTCCGACAAGATTGCTGTCTTTCCTCTTACGCGCCAGGTTGTGGTTACTTTGCGAGAAGGGACAGGCTATAGCAAACGAAGATGATCCAGTCCTACTGTAGAAGCTAGATGATTCAATCGCTGGATATGGAATCTCTGAAGTGATTGCACTTGGAATACATCTCTCTGGTGTAAGCTCAATATTAGTTCGATTTTGGTATGAGTTAGCATCAGCGTGAATGGGAGGCTTCACATTTGTTCCAGAGGGCCCTGCGACAGAACAACTGCTTAAAGTGAACACATCAAGCGTTGGAATGAACAGAAATTCGTTTGTTCTTTCTTCAAGTTCCCTGGTTTCAAATTCTTCTTGCGCATTCATTTAGAATGATTGAACTATAGGAGACGGACTTCTTGAAGTATCCACTTGTAGGGCTGAAGAAGGCGCAAATATCTTTGGTAACATCATTGTTTCCTGTTTGCTCTTTACGTTTGGTGGTTTCAGCAGGAGCGATCGAAAACATTTCTGTCGACGGGATAGATTCCCGTTTTCCTAAAGCCTGATACTACCGTTTGTATGGAGGCTGCTCTGTTGTACGCTAGGCCGAGCAATGATCCGATTTGGTATTGTGTCACAACTCTCCCAGGATTAGCTCGGAGCCAACTTTTAACTTTCTGGTTATAAAACATACTTAATGGTGTCATAAAACTGACGTCCATTGGTGCAGTTTGTGTGTACAATGGGGTGGGAGGCACAGTAATATAACTCCATTTTGGAGTGCAATATCGAACAAGTCACGGTGTCGTGTGCGGGTGTTGGTTGGCAGAAAGATATTGACATTTACTTATGATTTAAAATCGGCCCCACGTTGGGCTTCAAATAAAAAGTACTTGTAATTTTGAAATCGCGGCTCTACAATTGTACATAAATAAGATGTAGGATTTGAAATAGTTGTTAACATATTTTGATTCAATCGTTTACATTTTTAAACACTTTTTATAGTATTTCTAAGTTAAATCAAATTATGAACAGAGCACCTCATTTTCATATTTGCTCAATGAAAAAAAAATAAATTTTCATCAGTAACATAAAGTTTTATTAACACGTCAATTAGCATTCCGTCACATACACATACATTCAATTTTTTTCACAGAACTAGAATTTGGCGATCTACTGTACATGACTTACAATGTTCTTATAAATTTTATAGCTTATACGTCGGCGCAGACCGCGGATAAAATGTCGCATTAGCTTTAATACCGAAATGTGTTTCATTCGAAAATTTAAGTGAAATTGTGATTAAACAAAATTGCGATTCAGATCTACACATGCATTTACAGGATTTTATAATTAAGTTATAAATCTAACCTTATTAATGCAGTTTCAGGTAAGTTATATTCTGTTATCTTTTGAACGTGTAGTCCTATATATTTCTTTACAGGTGTCTGCGAGGCTCACTTAAAACTAGGAAGTTGTGTTTCCCTCGATGATGACGTAGTCGTGTACTTCATACCGATTTAACACATTAGCTTCGTAACCAAATGGTTTATCTTCAGGTTCGTAGACTTATTTTATTTATTAATAATTGGTTCTAGCTTATTCACTCACACTGCTTACTAATGATTTTGATTATTTATTATAGCCCTACTTTGGTTTTGTTGGTATTCGGAAATATAACCCGACTTTTTCGTGGCACACCGATTATACTTCTCGGAAGGTAACCATTTAACTTTTTCTTATCAGATTGGACCTGGTTTTTTATAACTTCTGGAAACGCCAGCTTAGATCAATTCAATTTTTTTTAATTTTCGCACTAAAATGCCCGCCCTCGAAGTTCAAAATTTGAACTAAAATTTCAATTTTGTAACCAATTTACTTAACCCTTTCCGTACGGCAACCTTACACGAAAATTCGGTCCGTACAGACGAAACTTTAGACCGTGCCGAACAGACGACTGTCGACTATGTGCGTCACTATACTCGAAAGTTGTGGAATCATGATTTTTATTGTAAAAGAGCAAGGTACTAACATAAATAAACATTTATTCTAGAAATAATAATTAAAAGTTATAAAAATCAAAAATATTTCAAAAAACACTTTAAACAAACATTTTTTTATAACTAAAAATTTCTTTCTTCGTGATAAATTCTGAAACACGGAATACAGAGGCCAACATCACAGTCTTTACAGATAAACCTAGTCTCCTTACGCTTTTTCACATTATTTTTAGTTTGGGCACAAACTATACATCGTCGTCTTTGCAATTTTCCATTTTTACGGGAAATTTCTTCCGGGAAATGTCTCTATCAGTCTGACAGTGCCAACTTCACGTCGACTTGATCTGGTGTTTTCTGTTGAGTATCTGAAAATAAAACAAATTCCATTTTATGGAAAAATAAATAGGAAATGTAAACAAACCTCTCCAAAGTTGGCGAATAACTTCCCGATGAAATTTGGGAAACGGACCTTTTGGCATTTTGGGTGCAATACAATGCATGGGCATTCAACATACATAGATCCAGTGTATGGAAAAATAAATTTTTGTACCACTTTATGGTTTTCGTGTACTGTCTACGGAGCTTATCATCATGTCCGAACGATCAATAGCGCCCATTTGTTTATTATAGTCAATTACGCATAAAGGCTTCTTCTGATATTGCTGTGTTACCCTATCAATTTTTTGAAGTGTTAATACTTCATTCTCGTGGAAAGTTGATAACATAACCACGTCCCGACGATCCTTCCATTTTAAGACTAGTATGTTCGCACTACTTTTCCAGTCGATTTCTCCCCTTTTCAGTTTTTTTTAAATCGGGCATCTGTTTTCTGTTTTGACGGACAGTTCCGCAAGAATTAGTTTTAGTATTATAAAGAAATGTTGATAACGAGGGGCTAGTATAGTAATTGTCACTATAAAAAGTATGTCCTTTGTTCAAATACGGTCCCAAAAGCTTGACTACAACCGAACCAGACGAACCAAGATTGTCGATGAGTGTTATGTCAGTGGTTTTTCCGATATACACCAGAAAATCTAAAACGAAGCCCGTTTCACAATCACACAAAACATACAACTTTATTCCAAAACGGTGCCGTTTGGTTTTAATGTATTGCTTGAAACTCAGGCGACCTTTAAATAAAATCATACTCTCGTCGATAACGAGATTTTCGAAAGGGTAAAACTGACTTTGAAATTGTGATTTTATTGTGTTTATCACAACTCCTAACTTACGCATACGATCATTAGGGTCGCTTTCCGCATTATTGGAAAAATGTAGGTATTTCAGCATAGTAAGGTATTTATCACGACTCATTTTTTCACCAAAAATCGGAGTATGCATCAAACTATCTTTTGACCAGTAATCCTTTATGTCCGTTTTTTTCACATGAGGCATTAGCAAAGTTAGAGATATAAAAACAAAAGGTCAGAAACAACAATACCTTTCCAGTTCTTTGCCTGTTGTTCTTGCGCATACCGATTTGTTTCGGCTATAATAATAGTGGCAAGCTCTTCAGTAAATAAATTTAAGAAGTAGTTTACCTCTAAAGTCTCATTTAAAAGATTTTCATTTCTTACACCACTACTGCTATTGTCAAACACGTGCTTCTTAGGCCGAAAATCTTCTTGACCCCACACAATATCGAAATGTTCAATATTCTCTGAATCGTTATTTAAATTCACTTCATCATTGGTCTCAACCTGGTTTTCTTCTTCCAGATCATCTTCTTGGCTTTCCCATCCCTCGCTTTCACTATCAGATTGAGGTACATATTCACTTCCGCTATCCATAAATGGTTCATCTTCATTTATTTCATTATGATCACTGTCCATAACACTTAAAATATTACGTACTTCAACATCAGATAATCCACAGTAGCTATCGTGACTTGTTTCTTGCTTTTTTGGTCTTGACGAGATCCTCGACGGACCAGCGGCATTCTCCGACGACATTTTAAGACATACTGGCGCGAAAACACAAACACTGCATTCAACTAGCACTAAACTTGCAAGGTTGCCGGACGACGCGGATGATCGACGGTATCGACCATATGCGTTAACCGCCTGAGCAGTTAGTATGCGGTAAACGCAAACGTTGCGACAGCAGTCTGCATGCCAAAACTAAAAATTATATGCGTCGCATCCCAACAGACAGTCGTCCAGGAGACAGTATACATGTCGTCGATCATATGCGACAGCGGTCTGTGTGACACATACCTTCGGTGTCGCATATGCTGCGTCAGCCGTACGGAAAGGGTTAATATTGGTCCCAAACGATAGATAATTTTTCACAGATTAATCCAATATGTGGAACTTAGGTCGAATTATGTCGCTGTAATACAAAAATATCGGTTAATCTATTTCATATTATTAAACATGGACGGTAACTTAATTTTCATTAATTGCAATTCGGCGCAACCTTAAACGTAATTCTGAAATCAATTCCTCGGTGCGATTCCTCTCTAACACATATTTTTCTTTGTCTGGTAAAACTAATAAATACGTTTGTAATGTCTTTGTATTTTTACTTAAATAAAACACATTTATTACCCGCAAATTAACTTTATTATGCAAACAAACAGAACCTCTTTCATCAATGCGTAAAACTCGGCTAACTCAGAACCGGCCATGCACGTTATCACAATACTACAAAATCCCGTGCCTATGGGTCGCTGCATTATACTTAATACTAAATAACAAAATACATCACATCTTTCCCCCATCATACCTCTCAGGAGGTTTTCGTGTTCTTAGTGACCTAGAAGGAACGGTAGTTGCAGGTGACGCTTGTGAATTTTCAAAATCTAATTTAATTAAATTATCACCAGCAGCTTCCATTTCGTTCTCAGAAAGAATTTCAGTGCGTTGTTTATTAACATTTGAAGTTGCCAATGCCATCGTTAAATCAATATTTCTATCGCTACCACTAGATTTATTTTCACTAGTATTAATTTTTAGATCACTTACACCATCATCGTTGTTAAGTACCATCAATTGATTTGCGTGTCTTTTCCAAGTAATTTTAGAATCACACATAATTTTACAATGCAGGTACGCGGACCTACTTTCCGTTCAACCTTGCATTTAGTCCACGATGGTCGATAACCACGATAATCGCGACACAATAAAATCTGTCCTTTTACATAGCTAATCTTCCTTCTTCCACGAGCATTTTTTACTTGTATCTGTTGTTTTTTGTGAATCCTTTCGCGTAATTTACTGTCTAACATTTCTTGTTGTGTTTCCGGTAGTAGCAAATCTAACCTAGTACGTAACTTTCGTCCCATACATAATTGCGATGGTTTTTCACCAGTAGTGCAGTGTTCGGTATTTCGGTAATCCATTAAAAATCTTTGTAAGCGAGTTTCCACATCTTTAGTATGGGCTACTTTTAAGATGAAAGATTTAATGGTTTTTACACTATTTTCGGCTGCACCGTTTGTGGATGGGTTATATGGACTGGTCGTTTTGTGAGTTATTCCATTATTTCTGACAAACTCTTGAAATTCTTCGGATGTTAGTTGCCTACCATTGTCTGACACTAGAACTTTTGGTAGTCCAAACCGAGAAAATGTTTCCCACAGTCTCGCAAGCGTCTCTGTTGTCGTAATTGTTTTCATACGGAACACCTCTACCCACTTCGAATAAGCGTCGATTATAATTAGAAATGTTTTATTTTCTATTGGTCCTAGAAAATCTATGTATACACGTTCCCATGGAGTTTTTGGATATTCCCATGGAATTACTTCGCACTTCTCAGGTAAGTTCCGATATTTTAAGCACATATCACAATTCTTTATCATATTTTCCACGTCTTTGTCTATATTTGTCCACCAAATATATGACCTAATTAACGATTTTGTCTTCACTATCCCCATGTGAGATTCGTGTGCCCTCTGTAATACCGCTTGCTGTAAAGTTACAGGTATAACCGCCCTATAACCCCACACAACAATACTGTCTTCCAAAGACAATTCATTTTTTCTAATCCAAAACGCTCTGTACTCTTGACTAACCTTTTCTGACCAACCTTTTAAAATGTAGTTACTTACAGTGTTTAACGTCTCATCTTTTTGAGTTTCAAATCTGATCTGGTCAACGTTTAAAACTAAACTTCCCTTTTTAATATAATTCAAGTAAGTATGGAGATTTTCCTCTTCATTACTTGTATTTGTAAGTGGCAACCTAGACAGCATATCCGCAACATTTTTTTGGGTATTTACATACTCGGTTCTGTAACTGTAACCAGCAAGAAATACTGCGTATCTTTGTAAACGATTTGCTGCCATCGTCGGTATTCCTTTTTTATCCCCAAAAATCGCCTTTAATGGTAAATTGTCTGTAACCAACGTAAATGACCTTCCGTACACATACTGGTTGAATCGTTTTATGCCAAAAACTAAACTAAGAGCTTCTTTGTCTAATTGTGAATAATGTTTTTCAGATTCCGATAAGGTACGTGACGCAAAACTTATTGGTCTCTCTACCCCATTTTCAAAAACTTGCATTAACACTGCTGCTACCCCGTAATCTGAAGCATCACAATAAAGTTTTAATGGTAATTCGGGGTTATAATGAACCAAACCACTTCGGATGCAATTACATTTTTAATTTATCAAAGGCAGCTTGACACTCAGCTGACCAATTAAATTGCACATTTTTCTTTAGTAGTTCGTATAACGGGTGTAATAATGTCGCTTTATCTGGTATAAATCTATCATAAAATTAGTAAAGCCTAAAGTGCATTTAACTCCGTAACGTTTGATGGAGTTGGCGCGTCCCTAATAGCTCTAACCTTTTCTTCCGACTTATGTAACCCGTCTTTGTCAATTACATATCCTAGGTATGCAATTTCGTTTTGAAAAAACTACATTTACTTTTCTTCATTTTAAACCCACACTGACGCAATCTAATTAACAACTTTTCTAAGCGCTCAACGTGTTCGGTTGTGTTTCGTCCTGTTACGAGAATGTCGTCCAGAAAACAAACTGTTCCTGGTAACCCCTGTATTACTTTATCCATTATTTGCTGAAAGACCGCAGGCAGGTTTGCCAATCCGTACGGTGCCCTATTATACACGAAAATACCGCGATGCGTACTGATAGCTGTCAGTTTTTTTGCATTGTCAGTTAACCACACTTGCTGGTATGCCATTGACAAGTCAATTTTGGAGAAGGTTTCCCCACCTTGCAATTTAGCAAACAAGTCTTCGATACGCGGTAACGGGTACTTTTCAACTTTTAACACCGGGTTAATTGTTATTTTATAATCTGCACAGATTCTTATAGATCCGTCCGATTTTGAAACGGGAACGATAGGCGTGCCCCACTCACTAAAGTTTACACTAGTCAAAATGTTTAAATTAACTAGTCTTTCTAATTCTTTGTCAACTTTATCAATAAGTGCAAATGGCAACGACCTTGGTTTGAAAAATTTGGGGACTATGTTATCTACCGTATACAAATCTATTTTACCACGGTTAAACTGCCTAATTCATCTTTAAACAAATCCTCAAATTTTCCTACATTGTTTACAAAATCAATATTTATCATAAAAATTTCTTTTATCGACAATTTAAATTTGTTCATAAAGTCGCGTCCAACAATCGGAGGACCGCCTCCTTCTACAATGAACACTTCTAAATTGTTAATTTGCCCTTAAAATTTACATTACATTTTATTACCCCTAACGGTTTGATTTTGTTCCTACATAATTTACTAGTATTGTTTTAGCATCGAACAATTTACAATTTTGAAATTTTTCTTCGTACAATCTTTCTAGATATAGCGCTAATTGCGCTACCTGTATCTAATTCCATTAAAATTGGTACGTCATTTAAAAATATTTCGAGTTTTATTGGACAGTTTTGATCGCCTCTTAAATTAAACAACGGAAATTCCTTTATAAATTTTACATTGTCATTTTTGCTTTGGTTATTTTTACAAACATGCGCTAGTATTCGTAGACTTAGCTATATGACTAGAAAAACAATATCTTACCTTTTTTGCATCCGCAAGAAGTTAAAACTGTTAATTTCTCTGGAAGTGGGGGGAGTGTTGTCAAAACAGGTAAAACTTCTCCTATTTCGTCCATATACCAACCAAATTCTATAATTGGAGGTAATTGTGGACAAGGAACCATGGCATTCAGCCACACTTTCGTTTGATAATGTACTCTTAAGCAATGTTGTTTAAGAGCATCCTTCGTTGGTGGTAGCTTAGAAATGATGTCGAAGCTGCCATGAGTCCACGCAAGGTATTAACTGATGTAATATCGGCATTTTTGGAATATAAGTTTAGGACAAAGTGATGCATATTGCTGAAAACATCCTCAGAAAAATTGTTCACACCCACACCATCTAAGTAGTAGTGGTATTCCAGGTAAATCTTCCAACAAGACTTTTTCCCAAGCCCTCCAAATTGGCTGGTAGTGTCACAACCTGTGAGGGCGTGAAAAGCTGGCAAAGTTTTGGAAAGGGCTTTACTTAAGTTGATTTCATGTACAGAAATATATCTCACATTGCCTCGTCTTCCTACTTTCATCCATAATTACGAAGTAAGAAATTTTTTAAAGTGTACTAAAAGAATTAATACATCAGTATCACTGCATTCTATGATTCATCTAGAACAGCCAGCCAGTTTTGCGGATAATACGTGTAAAATAATTCTAGTGTCTGCTTCTTCGTGATTGGACGTCAGTATGTCTCTGTGGTTTTTGTCTATTTGAAAATTTGTTTTAAAATCTGTCATATTTGTAAACCTCCACTGGTAACAAATTATATTAAGTTTTATATTAGTGTCTTTTTAGAAAAGCTCGGCTTTTTTTTGGGGTATAAAATTTGGTTTTTTTGTTTTTTTTTTTTTTTTTTTTTTTTTTTTTTTTTTTTTTTTTTTTTTTTTTTTTTTTTTTTTTTTTTTTTTTTTTTTTTTTTTTTTTTTTTTTTTTTTTTTTTTTTTTTTTTTTTTTTTTTTTTTTTTTTTTTTTTTTTTTTTTTTTTTTTTTGTTTTTTTTTTTTTTTTTTTTTTTTTTTTTTTTTTTTTTTTTTTTTTTTTTTTTTTTAATTCTTCAATGGTTTATAAAAGTCCATTGTATCCATTGCTTCAGTAAATAGACCAAGTGCAACTTCACCTCTTTCTTTGGCAGAGAGCCGTGATATTTCTAATTCTTTAGAAAATATTTCTTTTGAAGAGATAGAAATTAAATGTTCAGCACTTTGAGTAAATACTCCAAATTTAAGAAATTGCTCTTGCAAAATTGAAACAGTTTGTTCGTCAACTACAAGTCTCTATTTTCCTATTTTAATATTTTGACTTTCAGGGCAGAGATTCAGTTTTAAGGAAGATAAAAAAGTATTTTTTATTGCTCCAATTTCGTTACAACTTAGATACCATTCATCCAACCTAGTGCTTTTCTTCGTTATACCAATGATTCGTCTCGCGTCCGTCGATGTCTTATTGACATGTTCTACAGCCTGATCCACGGAAATTCTATTAAATCCACCAATTGATCTCTTCACTACGAAATTTCCTTTTAAAAATTCCTGATACACCGCAAGTGCTTAGTTGGCAATTCTAACATGTCACATAAGTACACAGGGCCCCATCTTGCGTAGTTGTTATGATCGTAAGCAAAAAACATTGGCAGCATGTTTTTGAAACTCGGCAAATGTAATTCCCATCTACCAACTCTTTCACTGTATAAGAACTCCAACAAAATGTCTACCAGTTCAACATAAGTACACCAAAATTTAAATGTAGGAGATTGATGGTCAACAAATTCCGCAAAAGCTTTCAACAACCCCTCCGAACTTTTAACGATTTGACGAAAATCATGCAAGGATTCACGTCCTTTAATTATGTTACTTATTTCATTTGGCCATTAATCTTGAGATATTAAGAATATGAATTAAGTCACTTTACGTCATTTAACCACTTTTCAAACATGGGGTACTAAAATTCTCAAAAGGCTTTCATATGTTATTTTGTGTGCTCATATACCTTTATTCCACTTTTGCCATTCATAACACCTGCAACTGTTGCCTCTCCATATACGTTGGACTCTAACCATACATCATTTAACCTGCCTAATTTGACATGATGTGAAATCCACCTAGGCGTATTATGAAATGTGAACATTCTTCCGATTTCAGCCATTGAATTTCTTTAGCTTTAAAGTAAATAGCCTGATTAAAAGTTATCACAGTGTAAATCATATGAAGTTTCTTGGTTATATGATCACATTTAAGCATGGTTGTCCACACAGTGTCGTACTCAGATGCAACATACGGCAAAAGAGGAAGGTAAGCATAAGTTGTAACGTGCGTATTGTCTTGATGTATTAATTTTCCGAAACCAGACCACTGTGGAACAATTACTACTTCTCCTCGTAATTCTCGATTTATTTCACCACCAGCAGTTCTACAAAGAATCCATGACAGATTGTATGATTTTATGAAATTTTCAGTTCTATCTTCATGTAAAATACTATTTTTATTATTTATTTGTGGAAACGGTTTATTTGCCTTATTATAGTTTATTTTGCGTAATAGATGAAAATCTTGAGGCCCTTCTTGAAACGCTACTATTTGTGTCCCATGAAAGGTGGGGGATTTATCTAGTGTTTCCTCCAAGATATCAATGTTATCAGCAGCGAAATGAACAAACCGATTTTCAACAAGCTGTCGTGGTATGCAGCAGTTGTCATTTTCCACGTATTTCTAAATCTCTTCCTGGGCAATGGTGTTTCTAAGTCTCAAAACATCTTTGTAAGAAATGCAGTGGCCACATGAATGTAAGGCTTCAATTAATTTTTTGGATCTGGTTTCCTGATGAACCATGATTCCTAAACCTATATGCTTAGGTGTTAACTTTTGCCCTTTAAATCGGTTATAAATAATGTCCTGACAAATATTCAATAAACCGATGTTATCATCGTCATCCCCTCCAATAATTAAGGTTAATATCCAAAGTAAACCTTGTGGTATATAATTTTATATTTAGTGATGTTTAGATTTTTATAATCTACGAGATCGGGTATTCTATCAATTTCATCACGAATATCGCTGCATATTTTGTGAATTTGTGATAACTCTGAATTACCAGTAAACAACGATTCGGAAAATGACGTAGATTCGATATAATCATACACAGTTTCGGATTTTGAAAATTGGGGCACAATAACTGATGATTCATTCGATTTTTTTGGTTTGACAATGTCAATTTTTTCTCCGAAATGCGTTTTTAAAGCATCTGTGAAGACACGTTTGGATTTGATTCCTTCTAATTCACTGTACTTGTTGTATATAGATGTCACAGCAAAAGCCCTTCCTTTTGAGATACCTTTGTCTATAATATTTAAAATATGGTGTAGAACTTTATCCTCTTTGACTTCGATTTTACATGTTGGTACTTGGGCAGAGTCTTTAACTTTTCTTAGCTCAGTCATTAAACAACTTGTATGATATTTCACTTCCATTGCTATTAAATCATTAGACCTATTCTGTTGAGTACGTTTGAATTTACAGTTGAAATTTTCTTAATTTTGTTACTAATATTCATGGACATAACTTGGGATAATCGTTTTGTACGAGAAAGTTTTTGACAAATTAACATTTAGCTATATCAAAAATGGTTTTGCGAAGAGTTCTACCAACGGGAGGCGGCGATGGTAGGCCAGCTTCAAATACTGCTCTTGTCTTTAAATCTAGCTCTGAAAGCTTCAATATTCCTTTTGCTTGTGTAGCTTAAATAACATGATTTATGCCAAAACAGATTTTTCCATTGTCCGCCTTTAATTTCGGTAATTATTTTATGTATATCGGATTCATATGATTTTGTTATGCTTTTTCTAAGTTCTACACATTTTATGAAAGTCCGAGACGATGTTTCAGTAACATTTAAAGATGCTCCTTCTCGTTTACATATTATACAAATAGGTTGGCGTTTTTAAATCTTGTCAACGATTCAAGTTCACTTTCAGAACTTGTACTTGTACTGTCTGTATTTTCCATATCTTGGATTAATTTCTGAAAGCTTCAAACCTCCACTTTAATTGATTTTGATTGTTTAGAATAAGAAATGTACTCACAAATAGCACTTCTTTCAACTGTTTTAAACTTGTTTGGAGTCCACAAAAACACACAACCAACCAAATATAATCAACCCTTCTTTGAATACTGAACTCAACCAAAGAAGGAATTTAAAAGGTCATGAACTCATGCAATGAAACGGAGCGCAATAGAGCTATGAGGAAAAGTGAAACAAAAGCTGCTTTGGCGGAGTGGGGACACGTACTCTTCAGCTCACGCGGATCGCAGAAAATTTACATTGCGTTACATTTAATTATATAACTTGTTTATTGTAATTCATAAAATTATAAATGCGATACTAGTACGATCGCAAAGAATAGGTCAAACTTTTATAAAGAATACGAAATTTTGATTAGAGCTTTTATTTTGGAGATATCACGATGGAAATGAAAAATTGTGTAAAATGAATTAGATTTTCGATCAGTTGAAACTGAGATATAGCGGTTTAAAGTTTTGCGCTATTTTATTCTCTCATAAGAAACTAATGTTAACTTTAAAGACGGACCATTTTAGAAATTAAAAAAATATATTTCCTGTACAAAACTTTTGTCAAAAATATACCAAAAAATTTTGTAATCGTTTCTTCTTGATGATCATCTATCTAACTCGTTTTTTAAGTTTAATGCCCTTTTGAACCGGATGTTTTGTACGGCCTTGGGATTTTGTAATGGTAGGACATAAGCTTCTTTTTTATGTATAATTCAGCTTGTAACAACAAAACCCCCAAAGAACTTATTTTTATGCATCTATTGTAGCGTTTAGCACTCTACTATAACTTTATTATGCAAACAAACAGAACATCTTTCATCAATGCGTAAAACTCAACTAACTCAGAACCGGGCATGCACGTTATCACAATACTACAAAATCCTGTGCGTATGGGCCGCTGCATTATACTTAATACTAAATAACAAAATACATCACAAAGCTAAAAAACAAGTCCTAATTATAAATATATAAGAGCTGTCACATTTATGTCACAAATAGCTGGCATGCTGGATGTTTGTAGCGCCATCTACATTCAATCGAAATCACGAATTAACAAATTTACTGAAAATTGCGGATTTTCCAATATTTAAATTGAGGTTTACCTGCTAACTAATTCAATAAATGCAAATAATGTGAATATCACGTTCAGAATTTATTTCATAGTTTCAAAATAGTTTTAATTTTGTTTTGAAAATGAATTACTCCTAATCGGATTTTATATATAGGACGTAAGCTAATACTAACATCCGTATTTTGATTACGACAAACTTTCAATTGAGTTTTTAAAGTAGATTAAACGTTGGTATAGTGAATTCAACTAAAAATTTGTTTAAAATGCAAATTGAAAATTAAATATGCAGGTATTAATACTTTAGGTGCGCTTGAAATATTTTAATTATATTTAATTCAGTTTTGCCCATTAAGCACCTAGAAAATGTAAAGTATAAATGACTTTTCTTGTTTTTTTTAAATTATAATATTAATGTTTGTTTAAATATCTTAAACCTGGCAAAAACTTATGCCAGAATTAGTGGTGCGGGTGGTTAAAGAAATATTTATTTAAACGCATCACCATTGGTCGTGACGTCAATATTCGTATAAATCAAATATAAATGGTGGTTTGTTTATGTAAAACACCACTAATTTATTACTTGAAAAAACAATCGCATACAAACCATACAAAACATATTAAGGACTGAGAGCCAAAAAAACATTAACATTGAAAAACTTGCATAACTTTTATACCATATAATTTTTTTACAAAATTTTGATATAGTAGGCTTTGAAATAGTTGTCAGAATATGTCGTCAAATTTTTATTTTTATTTGAGTCAAATTGTGTTCACAATGGCAAAAGTAGTGGAAGTACATAGATTAATCATTAAAAAATTTGTTGAGAATCCACAATGGTCAGTCGTTCGCATTGCAAAGGAGGCAAAAGTTTGCAGGCAAGTGGCAGCAAAAGTCATCAAGCGGTACAAGGAAGACTTTACCATAACACGGAAACCAGGAAGTGGACGACTAGAGGGTTTTCATTCACCAAAAAGGTGCAAAAGGCAATATCTGCGATGGTTAAGAATCCGCTGATATCGAACCGGAAATTAGCTGCAAAAGTCGACTTGTCGGAAAAGACAATTCGAAAAATAAAAAAAAAGAGTGGATTTAAGTCCTACAAAGTTCAAACAACTCCAGATCGTAATGCGGAGAAAAACATTGAAGCCAAGAAACGAGCCAGAAAGTTGAGAGCAGATTTTTTCCAAAAACGTCAATATTGCGTGATGCACGTGATTTCCAAAAAAATATCTCGTTTGGCAGGCGATTTGTAGCTGCGGTGAAAGAAGCCAATCTTTCATAACAAATGGAACAATTAACTCCGATATTTACACGAAGGAGTGTCTCCAAAAAAGATTGCGGCCTTTTCTGAGTAAACATAAGGTATCCACATTTTTTTGGCCGGATTTAGCTTCGTGCCATTACAGTAAGCAGACAAAAAAATGGTACAAAGAGAATCATGTCGATTTTGTACCCAGGGAGGCTAAATTGCCCTGAGCTTCGCCCAATCGAGCGGTACTGGGCTTTGGTGAAAAGAAACTTGAAGCAGACAAAAAAGGCTACAAAATTGATTAAAAGTTTTAGAAAAATGTGGACCGTAGCGACCAAGAAGTGTCGAGCCCACCATAAAAGCCATGGTGGAGACCATTCCCGACAAGCTCAAAATTTTTATGACGATAAGTCTGATTGATTTTTGTTTTTCTTAATTTTTATATAATAAATAACCTATCCAAACTAAATTTTTTGAAAATTTATTTAGCGGTTTAAAAGTTATGCAAGTTTTTCAATGTTAATGTTTTTTCGCCCTCAGTCCATATGTTAAGCGAAGCCAGAATGCTACGTATGCGTTAAGTCACAAAAATGAATTAGCTCCTAAAGAGCAGACAACCATGAACAATAATTGGCCTCAATACTTACATTAACATTCTTCAGTTGGCTAATCAATATGAATGCAGAGTACATGAAATTCGTAAAACGAATCGAGAGTATTCGGGTGTGCGCTCGCACAAGTCATAACATATTAATAAGAGATTTAGACGAGAATTGACGTCGCGATATAGACGACCTGTTTCGGCACCAATTTTTTAGTATTTGAATTAAATACACTTTTTAAGAAATACAATGTAATTTAATTTTTTTTTACAACTGGCCAACTTCTTTTATCTGTCATAAACACAGTATGTGTAATGCTCCATAGTTTTATGTTAATCTATTGTGTTTTGCGATTAGTTTTTACACGTGATTAATCTACAACCGTATGTATTAAACTTTTTTTTTAACACTTGATAACCAAGTTCGTCAATTATAACTAACTGTTCCTGCTGATATTGATGCTTATAATCTATTAGTGGTAAGAATTTTCTATAAATTCTTCCTTAGTCAGCTACTCAGTTCCTAAGTGGCAGGCAACTAACATTACACATTCATTGAATTTTAAAAAGTAAAATTGTATTTAAAAACAAAATGTTAAGATCAAATAGAAAAATGTGGCAATACATTCTATCCTGATCATATTGCGCTTTAAAACTTACACAATTAAATATTGCAAAATTATAATTGATGAATGGTTTATCGTTTAATTAAACAATTATTACTCAACACTTTATAATAAGATGGGCAGTAATGCAACGGTTCCTAAATCAAAAATTTCCGGGAAACTGGACTGGCAGTGTCTGTCGTAAAAAAAGAAGTGGTCGGCCTAAGAAACGCACACAAGAGGTGGTAGAGAATGTTTGGCAGATCATCACTGAAGAACCGAATACTTCAATTCGCCACCTATCTCAACAAACACCATTCTCTATTGGAACCTGTCCACCAGTTCTAAGAAGCGATTTGAATTTGTATCCATATCGGGTGACCGCTGTACATGAATGAAAGGGAGATAATTTTCTTGAAAGACCAGTCTTCTGTCAGTGGCTCTTGAATATGATAAATGATGATGCAAAGAATGTTTACGGATGTATCATACGTTCACCTTGACAGATATGTAAATTCGCAAAGTTTGAGATTTTGATTGAGAAGAAGCAGTATCCACAGAAATTTGGAGTGTGGTGTGCTAGCAGCAAACATAGAATTATCGTGCCATGTTTCACGAATCTAATTAATGTGTAGGAATATTCAATGGTGTTAGATACAGAGAGAGAAATGTTCTCCCTATTTTTAAATGAACTCCACGATGATAAATTGGCCACTGCTTATTTTCAACAAGATTGGGGCCTATCTCATAACACAAACGCCAATCTTAATTTCTTGCAGAATTTAGTTGATCGAACTTCAAAACAGAATTCTAGATAAACTGAAAGATAATCTTGAAATTCTTCGAAATTGTTCGAATGGTGTCAGAAGAAGAATTGAATGATGTTTACAATAAGGTGGTAGACATTTGAACAGTGTCATATTGCAGAATGTAGAAACCACATTTATCCATACTGTTCAAAACAATTACCAGGTCATTAATTTGTGCCTCTAAAAATTCAAATGGGAAAATACATGCAGCAAATAAAATTAAGAACATGTTAAAGATGTTTTATGTAATTGTTTTAATTGGCACGTATGGAAGTGTCAGTATCACGTACTTTTAAAGTACCTGTAATAATTAACAACAACTACCAAAACCAAAGTGCGAAGTTAATGTTAACTTTTTACACAAAGTGTAAGAAAAGCCGTAGAAAAAGTATTGTAAAGACTCGAAATCAGAAAAAAATCGACCTTGCCCACATGTTAAAAGCTACTGTTCCATAATAGCTGAATAACAGATAGATAGATATTTATTTTCTTTTGCAACATTAACAAAAGAATTCGGTTCACAATTCAATACAAAAAACAATTTTAAATAATATACTTTTATCTCTTACACCCCCAAGTATAAATACACGAACAAAACCATAAAATAACTCCGCCTTCCGCCATCCTAATTACTTCACTACTTATTTCTTTCTCTTCTCCCCTCCAGGTTTTCTTCTTTTCAGCACTTCTACCATCCATTCCGCTCCTTCTCCACCTTCCCCAGTACCTTATTCCTTTGTCTTAATTCCAACCTTAGCGTCTCACATTATTCCCTCATATGGTCTACGTTTTCGCACTCTTCCACACATACTTTACATTTCCTTTTAACATCCCCCTATCAGTACCTGTTTTCGTTTTCTTCGTTCCCCGTTTTAAACGCAATCATTTTCTTCTCCATTAAACTCATTTCCCGCATTATATATTTACGATCCTCATTTGTTATTAAATCCTCATACCTCATACCTACCACTCTTTAGTTTCCCTCATTACTACGTTTGCTTCTATTCCTCTCTTCTTTTCTATATCTTTCCACCTGCTCCTTGAGTACCCTACTCTCATAGTAAAACCTTCTCTCTTCCTATCCATATTTTATACTCATATCTCTCATCTGCCTCCAACACAAAATTTCATTTTCACTTCTACCTTGTAGCTCTTCCTCATATCTCATCGTTCTTTCCCCGCTTCTATACTTATCTTTTCAGCTCCATTTCCTCCTCTACTATTGAGACAATTTTTTTATTCCGCATGAAGTTGGAATGTCTTTAACTTCGCTTGATTGTTGGTCCAAACTGTGCTTAATCTCATCTTATAACTAAACGGTAGTAAGTTGTGGTGAACTTCCAGTTAAAATGGGGAAAATCTTATGAAGTACCATTATTAATTAATTAGTAATGGAAATAAACCATACACCAAGTTCTTAATATTCCCTGAATATTTATCAACCTGTATCTTCTCGTCAACTTCCCCCGGGTAATGTTTGACTAGAATGAATAAATAACAGGCAATTTAGCTAATTATAGTTGCTTAACTAGCAAATAATATCAACACTATCCGTATGCTATTTGAACCGGCTACTATTTGTCCATTCAAGGTGTTCATCGAAGATAAACCGTTGACCTAAAGGTTATCAGCTGAACTTCTCTATCTATCCAGTCGAGGATATCTCGTTCCTGCATCTCTCTTCTACCTCTCTGTATTACTATTCATCCGTTTTGTAATACAGGGTGGCCCACGAGGTTTTGGCCAATATATATCTCGAAAACTATTTGGAGTACGATATTGAAATTTGGCAGTTATAAACCGTTGGTAGTATTACGCATTTTAAGCAAGCAGCAAGGTTGTTACAACGTCACATTTCGGATCATGTGGTATCATTTTTAAAATTTAAATTTAAACTGCTGTAAAGGTCCCTCCTATGCTAATTCAGCCATATCTTTTTATTTTTTTTGGTAGGTAAGTATGTAGATTTTTTTATTTGAAAAACAAAGATAGCTTAGAAACAAAAATATTTGGAATAGAATAACACTTTTACTATAGTTGATGCTCAAATTGATTTCCATTTTCAGTAATGCAGCATTCAAATCTTCTAAGTAAATTTCTTGTGCATGCTGTTTGAATCATTTCTGGTGTAACAGATTGGTAAGCTGCTCTGATTCTGTTTTTTAATCATCTACATCGGTAGGAGCTGTAACATACAGTAATTCTTTAAATATCCCCAAAGAAAAAAATCTAACGGGGTTATATCTGGTGAACGAGCCGGCCAAAGTATTGTACCATTTCTCCCAATCCATCTTTCTTGGAAATACACATCCGGATGTGACGTTACTCGCTGAACAAAATGAGGAGATGCACCATCCTGTTGCCATCACATAGTGGCTCTCTCATTTAGTGGAATGTCCTCAAGCAAATCGGGAAGAATATTCTGGAGAAAATCTAAATACCTTTCGCCTGTCAGAGTCTCGTCATAAAAATACGGCCCAATGAAGCGGCAATTAAACAAACCCCACCAAACATTTATCCCCCAAATAGTTTGAAAATGCTTTTCTCGCACCCACCTGGGATTTTCAGCCGACCAGTAGTGACAGTTATGTCTATTAACTATACCGTTATTGTCAAAACGGCTTTCGTCATTCCACAATATTTCATTTAAAAACATAGGGTTCTCTTCGATTTCAACTGACATTTCAGCAATAAAATTAAGTCTCCTTTCTGGATCTGCAGGAGTCAGACCTTGCGTTAAATGTACTTTGAAATGATGATATTTGTATTACTTTAAGACCCTCTGGATAGTTGATTTACTTATCCTTAATTCTTGATGAAGACATCGAGTTGAAATGTGGGGATTGACTTGGATATAAGCAAGAATGTTAATAACATTATCATCTGTTACAATAGGCTTACCTCGAGGATTTTGATGTTTTCCGGTTGGAAAAGAACCATGTCTTAACTTTTGTTCTACATAAGCAAAAGTATTTTTACCTGGAGTTGTTCGCTCGGGGAAACGACACATTCTCCATAAATGATCAGCATATCAACATACTCGTCATAAGTAAAACTTAAAGGCATGATAAGTTTTAAGTCATTAAACTTTTAACAACAATAATACAGTGAACGATTGTTTACTAACACTGACGGCTTTTGACAACTACAATAGTTGTTACTAGGATACGTTTTTGTTTCTAAGCTCTTAGTTTTTCAAATAAAAAATTTGTTTATCGTTTCTAAGTACTTACCTACAAAAAAAAAAAAAAAAATAAAGGTATGGCTTTACAGCAGTGAAAAAATATACAGGGTGTCCCATTATAAATACCACGTGATCCGAAATGTGACGTTGTAACAACGTTGCTGCTTGCTTAAAATACGTAATACTACCTACGGTTTATAACTGCCAAATTTCAATATCGTACTCAAATAGTTTTCGAGATATATACTGGCCAAAACCTCGTGGGCAACCCTGTATATGTTATAATTTTATTTAAAACGCGGTTGTATCTGATTTTGACATGAAATTACTTACATAATTTCTGCGCTGTATTTGATCGATGTGGATTTGAAAGATTTTTTGAATATTAGTATAATATGATTGCGTTATTAGTTTTCTGTTAGATTTATCGTTTATATTTAACGTCAGTAAACGTGTGCGATTACTAAATTATCCCGCAACAACGCCCAAACCATTGGCGTATCGTAGCGAACGGTTGTACTTAGTTTAACGATTCCATTTAATTATTACTAAAATAACTCGTATCGTGTAGCTTCCTACACGCAATTGTTTAATTGCTTTAATACCAACAAACTATAATACTATGTACCCCGGTGGTCCCAATACCTTTCCTGTACTCTCTCCAAAATCTCCCACTCCTTCCATCCCCACACCTCCGCTCCATGTATCATTACACTTTTCATTAGTTTTCAAATAACCACCTTCTTTTTTCAATGTCTTCTCTAAATATTCTTTCTCCTAACCCCCACGTCTACCCCAGTATCATGTGTCCCTTCTTTGCTAATTCTTTTACTTGTCCTTCATCCCTATTGTCTTACCTAATTCTATGGCATAAGTATTTTCATTCATCCACACTTTCTAACTCCTTTTCACCCCACCACCGTTTCTCCTTCTTTCTTCTTCCTCTTCTCTTTTGAAAAACCATTATCTTCGTTTTCTTGTATTTAACTTTAACTTCTTTTTCCAAATATAAATGTAATCATATCTTTCATCTCTTTTTCATTCTTTTCCAGCACTAGAATACCGTCCGCATATGCCAACCCATCATATTTTTTACCCCCATCATCACTCTACCTCTTTGCTTCTTTCTCTAAATCCCCAATATACACTGTGTTCAAGATTAGGATTCTCACTATGTGGATCTCGGAAATGATAATAGATACAACTCCGGTTAAATTGAAAAAAAGTTATTTAATTAGGTAAAATGACATAAAAAAATTGATGGTGGGTTTTTTTGTTTTCGAGATATTTGAAAAAAATGTAATTTTAAAAATTTCTGTTTTGTTTTTCTAGCGTTATTATAAATGCTAGAGCAAAAATACAAACACTTTGTATCACAACTTGTGATGGTCTTTAACATGGCATAGTCAGTTTGTCAACAGGACGTTTCGTATTTCTATTATCATTTTCTAGATCCCCATAGTGAGAATCCTTATTTTGGACACAGTGTATAGTGCGAACAACCTCGGACTCAAGGAACATTCCTGTGTTAAACCCTGTCTAGTCCAAAAGGTTCTCTTAACCCTCTTTTCATTCTTACCCTACACCTTGTATCCTCGTATATCTCTTTAATGTCATTCACCAAGTCCCCAATTATACTACTTTCACAGTTTCCCATAGAACTTCCCTTTCCACATTATCAAATGTTGACCTTATATACAAGAACATTCCACACACTTTTCCACCCTTATCTTGTATTTCCCTATTAACTATTTGCTTTAAAATATATATGCTATCTACAGCTCTCCTTCCTCTTCTAAAACCCGCCTGCCAATCCGATAACACATTTTTTTCCTCCATCTCTTTTTCCTTTCTCTATCTTATCATCTCCCCCATATACTTTGTAATTTACATTGGTTATGCTCAAACCCCTGTAACTTCTCATTTCCTTCCCTTTCCTCCCTTGTAAATCGGACAAATAATAGCCTCCCTTCATTTTTCCGGGAACCATCTATTTTCCATATCTTGTTCACTATCCATCTTACTCTTTTTCTCATCTTTTTCCTTATGTATTTCCACTGCTTTCCCTGCGTGCTATCTGTTCCTCTCCCTCTCCTTTTTTCCTATTTTAATTTTTTTATTGCATTAACCAGCTCTTCTTCCTTTATCTCCCCCTCTCTTGTTCTTCTTTCTCTTTCTTTTTATATCATTATCCTGTTTTTCCTTCCCTTCCTCTAATTGTCTCATGCAATAATTCTCCCATTTCTCTTCATCTATCCCCATTCTTCCATTTCCTCTTTTCCTTTCTTTGTTGATTAATCTCCATGCTTGTCCCTCATTTTTATTTTTTGTATCTTTTTTCTCCATTTCTCTCTTATATTCTTCCTTTCTTATTTTGCATCTGTGTCTGTATTCCTCTCTCAAAACTTTTTACTCTTCTGTACTTATTTTTCCTTTTGCTCATCCTGTATTTTTTCTTTTCCGTCTCATGCTCCATTTAATTCACTAAATTTTGCTCTCCTCCAACCCTACCACTGTCTCCTGTTCCTCTTCCATCCTTCTATTAATCTTTGACAATTGCTGGAATTGTTATTTTTGCAAGTTTTCAATTGTGCTTACTTATCAGTGTTGCAGTTTTATTACTTACTACGGTGTTTTGTAATTGTATTTATGTTAGTTAATGTGGGTCACTATGTTTACCTTCTTTTGTAATAAACTAAATTATATTATGAAATTGCATATAAATTATGTTGAGAGAATCTGTTTAACTTCCTAAATTAAACAACGCATTTCACTAAGTTTTTTCCTTGTCCGTTTAATTTATTATCTTTCGAACTTCTCTTGTTTACTTTTCTATTTATTATCATACCTCCTTCCTCTCCTATTCTCGCATTGAAATCACCACCTATTATAATTTTACCTCCTCCCCCTTTTAATAGCGTTCCCTCTATAATATTCCTTGTTCTTTCCATTTCTTTCAAACACTTAATGTTTCTAAATAATCCCCTTCCTCAGTCTTTTCATCACCCTCGTCCTTACCACTCCCTCCTCTTTCTTTTCATCTGCCACTATCCACTTATTTTTAACCCTAGTTATTATCGCTCCTTTTTCCCTACCCTTTTTCTCCGCAAATTATATACTCTACACACACTCTTCCGGCATCTTATCCTTCCATACTTCCCATTCTTCCTCTCCCACCGCGCCTGATATATTGACCTGCATTCAAGCACCTGTTGATAATCGCTGAATAACAGACAGGCTTACATTAAAGCTTGTTGAAACTTGTCGTAGGCTTTTCAATTAATCTTATAGCACGAACAACTTCCACACTTTAACTTAAGTCAAACTGTCAGTTACAAACATTTTCGTTTGTTTATTGATCTCAGCAAGCCTTGGGATACATTACTTCAAAAACTTTTATTTATGTTCATATTTAGGTTATATCATAGGTTATATCATTACGACAATGGTTATATTTACATCACTTTTTAATCCGTACAGTAACCAATGTATCCAGAGAATAGTTTTCAATACTTAGAAACCGTTCAGTAAAGGAGATATCAAACCGGATGTAAATTCTAGAATTAGAAATGGCATGCTTTCACTTATTATGCGTCAATACATTTGCTCCCCTGCTCTGAAGTAATTTTATTTTAAATCAATCACTAAAAATATCTTGTAGTTTTTTCTTGTATAATTCTTTATTGCTATATGTTTAGTGAAATCAAATAACTACGATAATATAACAATAAAGTAATTGGTGTCGTTAGTCGTTTGCTAAATGGCATTTCTTGAAACACGCAAAGTGCAACACCTGTAGATCGTTGACGATAAGTTAGCTCTAAAGGAATAAATTTTTTGGAGTACCTATTGAAATACTATTATTCGTAACGACCTACTTAAAAAAATATGTAATAATAGCAATACATGCTTATGTGTATATTAATTTATCAAAGTATCAAGGAATTTAAAAAGAAATTTTATTATTCTTGTTATGTTTCCAACATTATTGTTTGGTAGTAGAATCCGCTTGCAAATTGTACTGTACAATACATTTACTCAGATCCATGTTGGGCAAGGCCAATGTGAATATTTGCCAACTTTTTTTGTTGAATTATATAACATCTCCAATGTTGTAGTGTTTTAACACAAGTTCGAATCATTAAGAGAAAAATTCAATACTTTGAATAAAAGATGGAATTCATTTGTTATGTTAATGACATTCGATTGTTATAGAAATAAAAAATAAATAAATATAGTCGGATTCACCGGGTTTTAGGTATGACTCATTGCAGTAAACTATGATAATCGACGTGACACAGTTTTCTGTTTCTGTAAATCAAAATATCAGCAAAATGCAGTTGAGAAACGTATGTCGTGCCGTTTATTTTATGTGCAAACAAGAAAACGTACGTCGAATAATTTTCTTTGTTTACATTGTCATAACCTTACATTCGTACTTCAAGTTGCCACACCGTTTTCGAATATTTTCATCTTTCCTTTATTCAAATCAGTATTTTTCAATACTAATCAATTACTATACCGAGGCAGATTAAGTAAGTACATGGTATTAACAATAAATTAATGATTATTATGATAGCATAGGAATAGTTGCAATGCCAAAGAAATTGGAAACCGAAGCAGTCATTATGAAAGTAATGGACTATTTTATGCGAGAACGTGACAACGGTGCTGTATTGTTGCCTTTCACGTCAGTTATGCAGGTATTTTATGAATTAAAAATACTATTTCATCTTACGGCTTGATTCATTATAGCGAACTGCAGAAGCATGTGGCGTTAACATAAATACTGTATCTTCGATTAAAAAAAGAAATGAAGTGAAGGAGAACCAAGAACCTGTAGTGCCAAAACAAAAAAGTAAGAAGTCAAAGTCTTGTGACGTTGATAACTTCGTGAAAGATGTGGTTAAACGTACAGTTTATAATATGAATAATTCCTCGATGAACTCCTCTATGGTTATTAGTAATGGTTAGTTTCCACGCAGTGGACCTTCTCCAATAATGAAATACTAGTTTCATTTCAACCCCATTACATTCTCCTACGAGAAGGTCCACTGCATGGAAACTAACCATTACTAATATGCATAATAATCGTAAGTATTGCTCAAATTAGTTTTTTTTATAAGTAATTTTGAATAATTCTAAACAAAGCATAAAGAAAAATCCACTTGGAGAAAGCAAAAGGTTTGACCCTGATTTTATACTTACAAGTAATAAATTAAAATTTGGTTTTAGGTTTATTGTTGTATGTACATGTAGGAAACAGGAACGACTTTATTTCTAATGCTTCACTTCTATTTTCATCTAAATCCCCAAAAGAAGATTATCATGGTGACATGTATGGAGATTTGTTTAAGAAATGGTTTGAAAATGATTTGATACCAAATTTAACAAAACCTAGTTTAATTATATTAGACAACGCCAGTTACCATTTAACACTAAAAGAAAAAATACCCAATGCTTCTTCGACCAAACATGATTTGTATACATTTTTATTAAAGCATAATGTAATGCATGATCAAAAAATGTTAAAACAAGAACTTTTACAATTAGTTAACGAAAATCCAAAACCGAAAATTTATGAAATAGATGAGCTTGCACTTAGAAACGGCCATAAGATACTAAGATTACCTCCGTATCATTGCCAATTTAACCCAATCGAATTAATTTGTGCTAATTGCAAGGAGTACTATAATAAAAAAATTGGAGAGTTGAATTCACAGTAAACGATGAACATGTACATATTGATACCTTGATAGCGTCAATGAGCAGACGCCTCCAAGAATGTATCAATAATAATGGAGGTCACACCCATTATTGATTTCTTATATTTATTTATATAGTAATACCTTTATTTAAAAAAAAACGTTTTCATTTAATTTTAAACTATAACTTGGTATCTTAATTATAATTATGTAATAAATTCTTGTCAAAAACTAAATATATACGTTGACAATAAGAATTGCCTTAGTTTTTATTTTCACTTTTTATATTAACTACAGAAAAAATGAAACGTCATAAAATATACATTTTGTAAGGACTAAATATTATGAATAGAGAGTTTAATGATTTTTTTTAATAACTTACAATAATTAGTAGGTTAGATTTATTTAAAAATAAGTAATAATCAGTCAACCCAAATAACCATGTTTAGTTTTTGATTTAATTTAAAAGTTATTGCTTGTAGACGTTTTTAAATCAAAATTATTTCTAATTTTATTTTGTAAACATTTCCTAAACAAAATTTTGATTCGATAATTAATCGAGCTATGGTGTTTAATTAGCGATACCTTCAAATATATTCTTTAAAGAAAAAATTAAGTAAGCAACGTAAATTACCTATTTTCTAAAACGTGCTTAGTGTAATGATTCATTCTAGAGTCCTTCTATAAGATAACCCCTGCTGAGACTACCTGCTGTTAGAATTGTAAATGATACCCTTAAGCCCGCTTCACAATGTGCAAACTTTTGTTTACAGAAATTGTGGTGTCCAAGTTTTAAATTTCATGAGTGTACGAGAAGTGTGGAGACAATCCCTCGAAAGAATAGATGGTACATATTGGACGAAATGCATTCAACATGCTGAAAAAGAAATGAAGAAGTGGTGGGATATTGAGCAGCGGTTTGAACTTGTGGAACCCTTAATTATTAGTTTAGGTTGTAATCAAAGTTCAAGTTCGGAATATGGGGCAGATGAATCTGATTAGATCGGATCCTTTTTTAATTAGTTTTATTAACATTCATTGATTTCGTCACAATACAGTAACCACTCTGAGTAGATGAGTGTACAGTCGATAAACTGTATTTAAATCAAATAATTGTTAAATTTCAGTTAAATAGGTACCTCAAAACTAAACGTTGCATTTAACACTAAGGTAAAATTATTTTAAGAAGTTTTATACGTGGACATCTTGTTCGCATACATTAATGTAACATTTCCAACTGTACAAATATATAAATAAATTATAATTATTATAACTTCCACAACCTTTATTCAATGACACAATTTAAAAAAAATGAAGAGAAAATCAGAACATTTCTGGTCGAAAACATATTTATGATTATTTGAATTAGTTTGAAACAGCTGATCAAACTGAATTGACAGATTACACAAAAAGATTACAGTAGGAATTATTTATTAGTTACGACATACGAGCCTGGATTGATCCATACAATTTGTAGCGATGAGTCATACCTGAAACGCGGTGAATCCGACTCTACCTATAAGCTTTATTTCAATAATCTGTTGCGTGTATAGATTACTAATTAGAAGGTACTCACGCGTTGATTTATTTTTGGAAATCATATTGAAGCCTTTCTTGTTCACTACTTAACACGTTAACCGCCGTATGTACCGCGGGCTGTCACACCACTGCTGTTCCGGTAGAGCCGACTAAGAAATCTGTAATGATTCCGTAAATTGTTTAGGCTTAAAATGGTATTAAATTTACAGATTTCTGTAGGAAAGTTAGTTTCTCTGATATAATGTAGATAGGGTTACCTAATCCGACAGTTTTCTCTCGTGACCGCCGGCGGTCATACGGCGTGGTGGTAATGCAGTAATTACCACGTGTCAAGTGTGATTGTTTTAAAATGGCTTCGCGACCTTCGTGTAGTAGTTCCAGAAATGATAAACGACCTTTAAGTGATGCTGAATTACTTCATATATGTGAAAACTGGGAAAATGAACATTTCGGTGGAAATAAGTCGGATGACCAAATTTCTAGTAATGAAACAAGTTCTACTCTAGTGAAAATGAAAGTGACTACAGTGAAGACGTTTCAACTGATAACGAGAATGATGAATTTGAAAACGAAAACACCGAAGGAAGATTAGCAGGTTTGTTTTTTCATTTCATTTTTTATGTCGTGTGTATCGTTTTATTATTGTAGACGTAACTATTACACCTACTTTCTCAATGGTTAGCCGTTACCGGAAACTACCAACAGCATTTCCAGTTTCAAGAACGTAGTGGTGTAATTGCAGATATTCCCGACAATGCAAAAGCAATTGACATCTTTTTCGTTTTGTCTCAGATGATATATTAGATCTCATAGTGAGGGAAACTAATAGAAACGCTCAACAAACATTGAATAAACGGCAACATACACGTTCCAGTAGACTGTCGTCTTGGGTACCGACTAATACAATAGAAATTAAAAAATTTTTTGGACTTTTGTTATGGATGGCTTAGTTCGACATCCAACTATTGAAAGTTATTGGAGTCGAAATTCAAAATATAAAAACGATATAGCGCCGATCACAATGCCAAGAAATAAATTTGAAATGTTGTTACGTTTTTGGCATTTTTCCAACAACGAAGAAGCACCAGAAAATGATAGACTATTCAAAGTACGCCATATAGTTGAACTATTAACTAAAAATTATCAAACAATTATGAAACCTGATTTGCAAATTGCAGTCGACGAAACAATGGTTCCATTTAGAGGCCGTTTAATATTTCGTCAATATATTCCAGGAAAGCGACATAAATATGGAATAAAACTATTTAAGATGTGTGGTTCTGAGGGATATACATACAATTTGATGGTCTATCAAGGAAAACATGAAACCGGAAAACATGATTTATCATCTCATGTTGTGATGGAACTGTGTAAAGACTATTTAGATAAAGGGAGAATTTTAATTACTGACAATTTTTACACTAATTTGCCACTTGCACATGAGCTGTTAAAAAGAAATACTCATTCACTAGGAACAGTACGAAAAAACAGAAAAGGGCTTCCAAAAGAAGTGGTGTCTGCTAAAATCAATAAAGGTGATGTTGTTGGTAAAGAAAATGAACAAGGAGTGGTAATAGCCAAATGGCGTGATAAAAGGGAGGTTTTAATTTTGTCTACACATCACACATTGGAGGTAGTTAACACCGGCAGAAAAAATCGGAAGAAGGAGGACATTTGTAAGCCAAAGTTTATACTGGACTATAATGCTGAAAAGCTGGAATTGACCTAAGTGATCAATTGTCTAGTTATTCTTCTCCTGTACGTAAATCAATTAGATGGTACCACAAATTAGTAACAGAATTACTTTTTGGGACATCTGTTGTTAATGCATACATAGTTTTTAAACTAAAAAATCCAAATTTTACAAATGTTTCTATTACAAAATTTCGTGAAATGTTGGTAGATTCTTTGCTCCTAGGAAATAATGATGCAAATAATATTGAAGAAGAAAAATTACAACCACCCAAAAACAAGGAAAAATAAAGCACAAGTTACAAGAAACTATGGACAAATGTGGAAGAAACAGAAAATTAGAAAAAGATGCTATGTTTGTTATAACAAATTAACTGCATCAGAAGGAAGTAAGATAGCTGGAAAATTAGCCAAGAAAGTTTCGACATATTGTTCTGAGTGTCAAAATAGACCATTTGTTTGTATTAATTGTTTCCCAAAGCACGCTAGTACTTAAAAAATCTTTTTAATTCAACTTTTAACAATTTGTTAATTGAATTTTGTCATTTACTTTGCTGCTTTTATTTTAGACTGTTACCGTCAATTTTATTTTTTTTCGTATTTGTGAAGTTTCAGTAATGTTTGTGAAACGAAATAAAAATTTAAAAAATATATTTTTTTATTTTTTACGATTATGACAACGAAATAAGAAACAACAAAATGACCGCGGGCGGTGCATATGGCGTGTCAGAAATATTGTAGTGTGACCGCTGGCGGTCACATGGTAGAGGGAATAGCCAGTTACTAAAATATACCGTCGGCGGCTAACGTGTTAATGATTAGTGTTCTGCATATAGAAAGGAAAGTATAATTCTTTAAGTTGAGTTTCACTTTAATAAACTTTAATATATTATCTGAAAGGGATACAATACAGACAAACTTTACGCTTTACGTTTAGTAGACCGTGTTTACAATATGACAAAATTTATTTTTCTTAAAGATGGTAATAAAGATGCCAGAAACAAGTAAGCTAACACTCAAGGAAGACTTATTGTAAGTTCTTATCTTCAAAAGAAAAACGTACTCGACTATAAAATTGGAAAATTGGAATAATAATGCGAATATATCAGAGATTAAATTACACTTAAAATTATTCACCCCTTTTTTGCTAACGTTTACGAACGACCTTAGTACGGGTCATTGAATATTTGAATTTCAATGTAAAAATTTCATATAAAATTGACATTGTATACACCTTAGAAGAGAAATGTTTTAGCAACTTTGTAATCCAAATTGTTATTCTCCGCGTTGGGATATATAAAGTGACTGTAAATGTGAAGGATATTGCTTGGATGCGCAATTACACCCTTCCCAAGCTATTAGAGTACCCTACTTCTAACAATAAATGTTTAAAAAATTGTCCTGCGTGTACCTACTACAATTTTACTTACATTTATTTTAATGTTATTGCCTTGTACAAATATTTTATCCTTGTTAAATTACAACTACCTTTTATCATGAGAAAAAAATTTATTTTGGGTATTGTAGGATTACATAAAGAAATTATGTAAACTTTTATTTTAAATCGAGTTTTTTACATAATTTTAATGAACATTTAACAAAAATAATTGCATAAAGTAATTAAAATGTTTATCTTCAGTCATCTTGTAATTGAAGTTTTATCCACGCTTATATATATCTAAAGCACCACTAACCATTGGCGAAGTTAGCTCTCTGATTTTGGGGGGGCTTAAGCCCCGGCACCTTGTGATCATAACATTAGGTACGATTAGGATGAAAAGACAGTACCTATTGAATACTAAATGTTTTAATGACAATATCGAATAAACACGGACTAAACAAAACTGGGTATAACTGATCTACACATTGAAATAATAAACGTACAGATATTAAATATAGCTAAAAAATAAAATAAGAAACACTCAGACCTTCCGCATTAAAATAGTTTTAATTTTCTGTTTCCTGATTTTGATGATCCATCCATTATCTCCTGATGTTCAATATTTTTCACCATATTGATATTTAGTATTGAAAGGTTACTAAACCTATCTTAACTCATTCGACTCCTTAACCATATTTTTATGCGACGCATGGTTGAAATCAATGCTACTTGTAGCAGTCGGAATGTATGTAGAAATTTATTTTTTGTGACTTGAGGTTTGACAACTTATCACCGATCTTGTTATCAGAGCAATTTTTTATAACAAGCATCTCCGCTTTAAGACACTCCTTTTCAATTTTAAATAGTTTTTTGTAGTGTTCTATGAAGAACAGGCTTCCTACTGGATCTATTTCCAAAAATTTATTGACTGAAATAGCCAGACGTTGACTCTCTTCGGAAAAACGGATTTTCAAGCGATTTTTTACACTGTCAAGTATACGGTAATGAGCATTTCTAAGCCAAAAATTCTTTACTTCATTCAAAGATGTTTCAGAACAAGTACAAACATCTTAATTTTCATCACGTCCCATAGTCAACATTACTGCAAAATCAGTCAAATTAGGTGGCATTGTCTTTTTTCTTTTGGAAGATCTTCCTCCAGTATCTAAAATAACATCACTTTCTTGTGCTATTTTTTTAATATCTTGCCATAAAGTATTAAATGATGCCTCATTTCTTTTCTCTTCCAAGCATTTTATAGTTCCATTTATTATGTCTGTGGATGCCCCTAATGTACTCTCCTTTCCTTGTAGTTGTTTGCTCAAAACAATCACAGTTAAGAAAATGTCAGTAAGCAGAACTAAATTCACTAGAAACTTGCTTGAGGTCAAGCTTGTTAAAGCCTCAACAACGTTTCTATTGGAATTTTCTTTAATTTCATATTTAGAAGCCACAACAATTGAGGAATAATTATTTTTAACAGCTTGGCAATTATTGCTCCCACAGCTCCATATAGTCTCTGAAAGTCTACCGAGTTCAAGTGTCTTGGTTCCTAATGCCTTCTGTGTCTCAATGAAGGTTTTATGGTTTGACGGCTGGGAAAAGTGCACAAATAAAGATTCCAAGATATTGAAAAACTCTTTAACTCCCTGTATGTCAAGTTAAGTCTGTAGGCCATACAGTGAATATAAATCGCTTCAGGATGTATTTCCCTCATCTTTGCTTGTAACCCACCGTTTCTTCCCGACATCACGTTTGCACCATAATAGGCTTGTGCAATTATTCGAAAGTTTCTTAGGGCCAATTTATCTATAAAATTTATTATCAAAGTGCACAAGGTTGATGCGTCACGTTGTTGAGAACATTCTACGAATCCAAAAATCGTTCGTCTATCTCCAAATTTTTGTGTAACGCAAAAACTGTTGCTCTTTGAGCACTTGCTTCATCAACCATTATTGATGGGCTCCACATTCTTTGATTCAACCGATTATTTTGGATTGTATAATATTTCCGGCATTTTGGATATCTGAACTACTAAGATTGAAATATTTGTTGTAAGACTCGGAAAATGATGTGTTATGTCTAGAGATTCTTTGTAATTACCCTTGTTTGAGGAGTCATCAGACTCGTCGTGACCTCTAAATGGCATTCCCTGTCGTGACAATGTAAAAATAATATCAGATATTATTTTCAGATAATCTCTATTTTTTTGAACTAGCTCAACTGATGAAGAAGACATTTTATCGAGTACTGTTCCGTCCTTTTTAGATTAAAGAAATAGGAAATACTTGCTGTTGTTCTTCATGTGGTGTTGACTTTCAGGGTGCTTCTTTAATTTTTCTCCCAGCTTCTTCCAGTTTCTAAACCCATGAATTGTAAAAAACTGCTTGTGACTACTCATGGTTTTGCTAAAAAGTCTGCAGGGGTGACAGTATACTGCATCCCGTTGAATGCTGTTCTCGAACCATGAATGTATTGTGAAATATTTTTCAGAAAATCCTCTTTTTTGCAAGCCAAAACTGGTTAAGGGATATGTATCGCGCATTGGTTGCGACGGCTTTGATTGCAGAGTGCTTAAATCACTTGGAATACTCTTTTCTCCAACAGTGGTAATATTAGTAGGCTCGTGACGATGGGTTGGCTGATCGGGTTCACCTTGATAGATAATACTGGAACTACTAAAGGATGATAGTGGATCCGTTCTGGAGAACGGTTCTGTAATACAAAATGAAGTACACCTTAATACATTAAAAAATAAAATGTAAAAAAAAATCATTTTTGAATGTGAAAGAAAAAAAGAAAAAGGTAAAAGTCTTTATTATTAGAAATCCCTATACTATACCAAGCTATGTGCTATGGGTGAAATAGTTTTGGAGATATAAATCGCATCCATAAGTCGTAAACAATACGCCATTTTCGTAACATAAGAATGAGAAAGAGTTTCGGGCTTTCATCGTATCAATTTATTTGGTTACATGACGTTTCGATCAATATTATCTTTGATCATCATCAGGTGTGAAAACCTAAATGAAGACGATGAATGCCCGAAACTCTTTATCTACCTCCACATCGTATACGATGTGCAATATTAAGCTGTCTTAACTTGAATAGACCACCTTGTGTATTAGTTATTCTCACTCCTTACCTCCGAGCACTTTGTTCCTTGTTTCCACATTTTGGACAGTTATTGGTGATTTTTGTTTGAAAAATGTTCTGATGTCTGCAGTCGTTTTCTTCAATTTTTTCACATCTTCAACACTCACTCAAAGACTAGAAATCAGAGAATCACGAAAATAGAGATAATACCTACGTTTGATATTCTTTTTATTAACAAGCGACTAAAAATATGACCAACCGTTATAAAAATATAAAAAATATTACTAAAACAGTTATATATATATATATATATATATATATATATATATATATATATATATATATATATATATATATTTACATCTTCATATATGTATGAGCTCACAACAAAATGCAGACATATGAGATCCAATGGATCCTGTTTGTATATCAACAATTTTCCTGATGTATATGACATATTAATAACGCACAAGTTTAGTTGTGTAAAAATATGCTACATCGTTTTAACAAATTACTTTTATAATACCGTAGATGCAAGCTCTATTTAAACTACAGTATATACAAGTTCCGGATAAGTATATGATGTTTTGGTTTTCTATCAATGCGAGCTCTGCTGTGTATACTAGTTTTATTCATCGGTGGATACAACGACACTGATGTTGCCAAATATTTCTATCGGCAATACTTTTCTACAAGCAGTCGATATTATTTCACACTGTTTTCTTTTCATAACTTTTTTAAGAAATGAGTAGGACTTTCTGTATGTGTGTTTTTTTGCTGTTGTTTCGGTATAGAAATTTCTGTGTTTGTTTATGTGTGGATGTTTCTATGTGTTTATATGTGTATTTTATGTGGATGTCACACCTAAAATCCGTTAAGGGGGGTAAGGTTTTAAAACATTTTTTTTTTTTTTTTAAATTTTGTTTTCTGAGTGTACAACATGTCGAAAATATTGTGTCAAAATTTCAAATGAATCTGAGCAAAACTAACGAAGATACATACTTTTTTATCCCTTTGTATCTTCCAAATTACTTTTTGTTTGTGTTCATTCGTTTATCGCTGTATTTTCAGTCGGTTTGTGTTGTGTCGTGATAAATTTATTTATTTATTTGCAAAATGCCAAAAAAAGTGACAAGAGAAGATCGGCAGAAAAGTGGTGATATTTTGAGTAGACCGAGAAAAAAAGCTTTCCCAAAACGCAAAATGACGATGTGAAGGCGTGGAGCATAACGCATAAAAAATAAAACTGAGTACTATAGAAAGTGTAGAACAAGACTTGGAGAAACATTATAGAATTATAGTTTTCCTTTTAGTATTTTCAACTATATCTACATTAGTGAAGTGCGTTAATTGTGATGGGAAAATGTCTTTTCGCACATGCAAAACGGAAGGTGTTGCCTTCAAAATCAAAGTATCGTGTGAAAAATGCAAAAACCTCGATATGTTCCGTCTAGTGAAAGAGTGAAACAAGAGTCAAGGCAATCACATTATGAAGTGAATCATCGATTTGCTTTCGTCATGCGTGTGTTAGACCTAGGCTTAGCTGGATGTGATAAGTTTTGCGGTTTGATGGATTTAGCTGAGTCTTTCTTATCAAAACCAAGCTATAACACGCATGTGCAGAAGATACATACCGCTGTAAAAAATGTTGCAAAAAGATTTTTTGCTGCTGCTGTAAAAGAAGAGAAAGAGGAGATGTCCAAAGCGAATAACGTACAAGATACTAATGAATTAACAGTATCAGGCGACGGAACGTGGAAGAAACGTGGATTCACTTCGCTATTCGGCGTCGGTTCCTTGATCGGTTACTATACGGGAAAGGTTTTGATGTGTTTGTCAAAAGTTCTTACTGCCACCAATGCAAAACTTGGGAAAATAAGCTAGATACCGCCGAATTCGAAGAATGGAGCGAAGAACACGTCAACAGCGGAAACTGTAAAGCAAATCATGTTGGTCCATCAGGCAATATGGAAGTAGACGCCATTATACAAATGTTCAAAAGCTCCTTAGAATATTTTGGAGTAAAGTTTAAAAATTATATAGGAGATGGCGACTCGAAAACCTACAGTGGTCTGGTAAATGCTCAACCGTATGGTAAAAATTTCACGATAAATAAGAAAGAGTGCATAGGACACGTGCAGAAAAGAATGGGTACTCGTTTACGTGAACTAGTAAAACAACTGTGGTCGATAGTGAAACTAAAACAGGAAAAAAATTAAAAGGAAAAGTCTTTCTGGAAAAGGTAAACTTACTGCAAAAATGATCGACAAATTGACCGTGTATTATGGACTGGCCATCCGACGCAACCACGATTGTGTAAAAAACATGAAAAATGCAATTTGGGCAACATACTTTCACTACAGCTCGACAGACGAGAAGCCACAGCACGACAAATGCCCGAGCGGTGAGGACTCTTGGTGTGAATGGCAAAAAGCGGCAGCTGTAAATACTCTGGATTCATTCAAACACAGCTACAGTGCTCTTCCTGCAGATGTTACAGAAGCCATAAAACCAATTTACGAAGATTTGAGCAAGGACGCACTTTTGCGGCGGTGTCTTGGAGGTTTCACGCAGAATAACAACGAGAGTCTCAATCAACTTATTTGGAAAATCTCTCCAAAATCAGTGAGTGGTACTGCAATTGTTGTTGAAATTGCAGCAAACGTAGCAGCATGCACATTCAACGAAGGATCTTTTGCTTTGTTGTCTTTTTTGAATGAAATGGGCATCTCTGTAGGCCCAAGTGCTCACCAATGGGCGCGCGCATCTGACGAACTACGAATAACCAGAGCGGACGAACAAGCTGCACGCACAAGTAAAGAGAGAATCCAACGTAGACAAAAGCAAAAAGATGCATTGGACAACCTGAATGGCAGTGTTTCACTTTATGGAGCTGGCATTGATGATTCTATGTAAGTATAAAAAATTATACCCTTTTATTAAAGCTGAGTTTTGGATGTTCGAGTATAAAAAGTTTAAAATCGATTTTCTCGCAATGTGATTTCTGAAGTTCGTGAACATTATAACTCAAAATCTACTTGACTAATCCTTTTGATTTTTAAAAACTATTTCTACACATAAATCAACAGGTAATGAGAGGGAGTTTTTCTTTTTTTTTACCTTTTTTTTCATTTTATAATAACAAATTCACCGAAATTTTTGAGCGAAAATCGCATTTTCACTTCCAAATGCGGCCAAAAATTAAAAATTTAAAAAAACAAAAACTCTCTCTGACTACCTAGGGAAACATATCACCTTTTAAACGCATTTCGATTTTTTTGTTTCAGATGATCAGGTAACGAGTTATGGAGTTCACCGCATAACAACTTTTTCTTTGAGCGACCTCCGGAGATTCGCTCTCCCGGAGTTACTTATTTATGTTTTTAATTGAAAATGTTTCTAAAAATACTTCAGTTGTTATACTATAACGTGTATATAAAACAAATGAACCAACGTTATTCTTATCTCTAAAAAAAAGTCATGAAGATATGCCTTTTTTTTTCGCTTTTAAAAGTTTACCCACCCCTTAAGTAGTTAACTAATCTCCGTTTACATAGGCACCATAATTCTTCTAATTTTATTTGTTTTAAGACCACTACGTCAATAAAATTGTAGATTTAAAATATTATTTATTCTTTTAATGCCAATGCATGTATAACATAACTAATACAAAAAAAAATATAAATATAATATAAAAAGCAATAATAGAAAATTCTAACGTAAAATTATATTTTGACGGTAGCTAAATATATAAAAATAAACTATGAGATTAAAGTGTAGTATAGTAAAGTAAGTATAAACTTAAAGTCCTAATTTACTTTGTTCTGTATTTATTTTGAACAAATACCTTTATTTTCATCCAATCTTTATTATCGAAAATGTTTGGATATTTTTCTTTCATAATATTAATTTCACCTTGTTTTGGAGGTTTTTATTAACTATATGATTCTTAAAATAAGAACTAACTATATTTTTTGTTCGTCTGTCCAAGAAACTAAAACTCTTTTTTTCTTTTTTTTAGCATCTATTTGGTGATGCTCCGTTACGTTGTCGGTGTGGACCTTAGTTATTTCCGCTTCTTTTTCAATATCATCTGCAATAGATTTTCTTACACTAAGTTCTTCGAGTTCTTCTTTATGTTGATCTTCTTCTTCATTTAATAAATCTTCCTCTAAATTCAAATTTATATCGTCTAGGCTTTGTCCTTTATATTGTGCAGCTTGACCTCTTTCCATCATAACTAACAACTTAGTAATTTTGGCTTTTTGGTATAAATCGTCCGGAAGTCTGTATTTTGATCTATGTATGCCAAGCGTATGGCCCATAAAATTAGCCAACTGCTCCATGTCGTTGTCGGACATATTAATTAACTGAGTTAACGTTCCTAAGTGTTTTCTCAATTTAGTGCATGTCATAGCAGAAGGGTTTTTAGCTCTACTGTTTTTGCATGTTTTTGTAAGATTTTATACCCGACTATAGGTTCGGTACTTTTGGATTTCCAAATAAATATAAGTTTGTTTTTTTCTGGGAGTACTGTCTATGCGATAACATGATAGTTATATGATCTTGTATGTCCTTACTAAGTAATACAGGAACTCCTCGGCCTCTTTTTCCTCTTATCACTATTCTCTTAAAGAAACTCATTAAAATTTTTCCGGTTCTGAAACTACTTCCTGAAATTCTTCGTAATGTTGTGTACTGTCGCTGCCTAAAGAAGATTCGTAAGTATGTAGAAAAAATCTTTGAAGTTCTCCAGGTCTTTTCGGTTTAACAAAATAAGGCGACAGTAAATAGACTCTAAAAGAGTTGTATAAGCTTCAAGGTTCTCTTTATTTGACTTTAAATCTTTAACAGCGCTATTACCTATTGTAACAAGGTAATTCCTAAATATGTTTATGTCGCTTGCTAACGGAATCATAGTAACTTTGTTCCATTTTTTCATATTAAGGTCGTTAGAGGCTTGATTTGAAACATCAAACCTCCAGTGAGCTTCTATTAATTGTATTAACGTCTTGACGTCCGCTTCTCCACTCGCTACGAACACTGATGGTTCATTTTGTTTGACGATAAGTAAAAGAGCAATTTCACAACACTGCTTTAGTGTTGTTCCCATGTTTAGGGCAAGTGTTGGAGATTTATAATATTCTTTTTCATTGTCAAATTTAGCAATGATTTTTGTTGCTTCAATTAAGATGTCAAAGTATTTAGGTTTTAGGGCACAAAATAAACTTTGAATTGATGGTTCAATTTTTTGAACTTCAATTAGAAGTCTAGCAATTTCGCGCATTTTTCTAGAAGCAACATTTACAAAATGCTTTTCCCGGTGTATTTTAATATATCGGGCACCGAAAGAGCATATTAAACTGTCTTTTTTGGCAACAAGGGAAATTTTATCAGCCCTCATGTGAGGGAATACCTTTTCTCTTAATTGAAGATCAATGTTAATATTTCTTATTAGTAAATTTTGGCCAGAAATCTGCGAACCTGCGCAAGATCCTCCTTTGTCTGGATTTTGAGTACAATGCTTACGGTGTTTCCAAAGGTTTTTGATGAATACAAACCAAAGCAATAAGAGCAAGGAAGATATTTAGTTCCTTCATGTTTTCTCATAGGTTTATCATGATTACTATTTAAATAGTTTCCTTTTTTTCGAATCAATGTTATTGCTTCTTTTCGTTTTTACTACTTGTTGGATATGACAAGATTTTTGAACTTCCATTTCTTGGGTATGATTTCTACTAATGTGTCTTCCGAAATTAGTGACAAAATTTTCGCAAAAATAGCAAAAATCGCGCTTAATATTTTTATTTTTATTTGGCAGTCAACAATTTCGCCTTCGTTTAAATTGTCTAAAGCACTGTTTCTTCTTAAACTTGTTTGAGTTTCAACTCCGTTATCATTATTTACTAAGTTGTTTTCAGAATTATCATTTTCCAAATCCAAAAGAGACTCCTATAAGAAATAGTTCTTTGAGAAAAAACTATCTAATATATGTGTATAAAAATGTGAAAAATAAAATTTTGTTTCTAATAGATTTTTAGGGCAGAAAAAATCTGCTTAACATGAGTAAACTACGTCTTTTGTGAGTTTTAATAGTTTAAGAAAACTTACATTAGAATCTGAATCGGAAGAAGAACTTAATGGATGAAAATCTGGATCGGCGAATTCATCATCAACTGTTGATTCTTCGTCAGAAGTGCATTCCTTAAAATATGCAGGCAATATAATATCAAAAAAAAATGTACACAAGAATTTTTTAATTTTTAGTTGACAATATTTTGCAGGATTTGTAACGATAGAAACATGTGATTTTTCCCTAGTGTTAAAGTAAATAATATGACAATTACCAAACAAAAACATTAAAATTTGAAAAAAGTAGTGGGAGATATTAGAAAACAGTCACACACAAAATTTAAAATTCAAAAGTGTTGGGCTTCGAAAATTTTTTTTCTTTATCTACAATAAACTTCACCAGGTCTTGTTACGAATAAAGATTTGTTTCAATTGAGATCATATTAGTTAACCATATTTTTGAGTTGTACGTCAAAATCTCTTTGTTACGCTTATTATTATTAACTAATGCTTTCAATTCCGGATTGAATTTAATTGTAACTGTTTGTTTTAAATTTGAGTAAACAAGCACAGATTTCCTAATACACGTTCGTTTGATTAGGTAAGTTTGAGGAAATTTCTTTTGTTTTTAGTCATTAATCATTACCATATTTACCAAAAAAATTCGTAGTAAGTTATTATTATTTCGTTCATTGATTTTAAATGTTGCCCTTTAATTTGACGATTTTGTTGTTTTCTTGTTTTGAGAAGTTCAGTTTGGTTCCTTATGCTGATGAGATATGAAAATCCAAGTTGCATTTTTTATTTTGTAGTATCATATATCGTTATCATCTATTCGACCACATGTTTGGCGCCATTGACCAACATTGGAATTTAAATTATGCTTATGAGGTACTTTCAATTGTGCTTAATATTTGATAAATGTTTTTGGGAATTAAAAATGATTTTTACCCTTTAAGTTTTTAGCTTTAGTGGTACAGCAGAATTTCATGTTCTTTAATAAGATACATTTAATATAATGTGCAGTACCTTATTAATTTTTTGTTCGTGTTGATCTTCTGGGAAATGATCAGGTTCCTGGTGATCTTCTAAGGAATTATCAGAAGTGGTGATGGTGTTATCCTGGATTGTCCTATCGACTATTTCAGTTAAATTACTGCTTGATTTTAGATCGGGTGTAAGCTGGGATATACCACTATTTTCTTCTGATATCGAACGTGCTGATTCTGGGGTATGAAAAGGTCTATTGTAAAGCCAACCATTTCTTTTTCCGTTGGTGTTAATATAGGAAAAACAGTGCATGCATACTAAAAACAAAAAAAGGAAAAATACTGCATAAAAACCACTTATTTTTTCTTACATATTCTGGAGGAAATAATCGATCCGACATGTTAATTCCTAAAAAAATATTAAGCATTACTTTGATAAATAAGTAATTTTTATCGTATTTGTTTCAAAACCATTGTGTTATGAATAGACATTATTTTATTTAAAAGAATACCTTGATTGATTGGTCTTAAACACCATTACAAACTGAGCTTATATGACTGTGATATATAATGTGATATTTACACATGATAAATTGTTCAAATCCGTCGAAGTTCACTAAAAAAAAATGCAAATCTCTCAGAACACGGGAAAAATTAAGAAGTTTACTAATATAAAAAAAAAGTGTAGTAGCTAATTAAACCATACTTCTTTCTACAACTCACATTATTAAAATTACGATCTCAAAATGAACAAAAAGTTTTGTTATAAAATAAAATTCAAATTCAATAAAACTTGCACTTACCGTAGTTAACATTAACACATAACTGCAAATACACTATCCAAAACAGAGGTCCGTAGACTTATTAGTTGCATATAAACATTTGACCAATCACAACGAAGCGCGCGTGTTTCATGAGAATCATACGCACTTGTTAGATGACACAAGGCTTTTTTTTCTTGATTGAGATAATATGTTTCTTTTTAAAATGCGTTTGCAGAATAACATTTATTTTTCGAATGCGTTGTTGTCAAATGAACGGAACTTACATCCACCGCTGAGTAAACCCAGATGGGTACTTTCAATATACAATTTACAGCAGCGCTATTACAAAATGCGGCAAATGGTCGAACTGAAGTACCCAAATGTTTTACAACGCGGACAAATAAAGTCCATCTGAAATTTTGTTTAGAGGTGAGGGGTGATAAAATAAGCAAGGTTTAAGAGAAATCCTATATAAGCTCCGTATACGGAGCTCATATAAAGTGGAGCTCACATCATATGTAATTTTTTTATAAGCGGAGCTCATATCCACTGGATGATAAATATATATATATATATATATATGTTGATAGGATTTTAGTAGAACAGAGAAAATAACCACCCGAAAACAATATACAATTGTTTTTAGTAGAAATAGAAAACAATGTACAAATAAATACAATCCTGATTCCCGAGACACCAGCGGCCCTATTCTCGACAACATGAGAATGAAAAATTTTCAGAAGAAAATATAAAATCACTTCACTTAAAATTCCTTTCATTTTCTCCTAGTTCAGAAAACCCGTATTCTTGAATGCAAGCGAATATGAGTCGAGTTTGAGTTTCACGGGAGAAAGTATACCGTGTTGCCGCTTGTTGCACGTTGCGTTTAATCAATCAAAATAGAACTAAGTATCACTTGTCATTTTAATGTTTGTTGTTACACTGTTAATTGACTGATCAATAAGTGATGAAAAAAAATTTTGTACGTTTTGTAAGATCTTTATTTGTTATGTATTTTAGCAATAGCAAGTGAGTACTCTTTGCTTTGAATTCTTTTTAAATAGGTACTGCTTTATTTTACATAAAAATTACATCAAAAATATACAAACTGGAAAAAATGGTTAGTAGTGGGAAATTTCATCGTTCTTAGATGTAACTCACACAAATGGCTGAAAACATCTGTAAAAATGCTTAACATTTAACCCCTCTGGCATCTGCCTACAAAATGTTAGTACCCGTTACAGACAAAAAGTCTATAATTACAAACTAAATGTTTCCTATAAAATCCAACATCGCTTGTTGAAATTTTTTTCTGTCAAAGTAAAGGAGTATTCCATTTGCAGTACTTAGCTTGCCCTTCTGCATCTTCCAAACCTTGAATTAGTACATGAATGTCTTATGAACAATATAATAATAAAATAGGTAAACTTTATACAGGGTGGTGTTTTTGAGAACAGGTCATAGGATTTAGCATTTAGACAAAATGGTTTTGGTATCAAAACCCAGCTAAAATTATTGCGCATAGCGCTCCCTATCAGAAATCGGCTAAATTACACAGTCTTTTTGAAAATTCATGAAAAAAATTAGTAATTTTTGATATTTACTTATTGTAACCTTCCTATTTAATTTAGTTCTAATAGTATTATTCGAAGCTGTTCCTTGAGAATAAAGCTTTTTATTTGCTTATTAATGACTTTTCTTTCAGCCTTCTTGTCAAAACGTAGGAATGTTGATTGTTTAGGCAACCCAATACTATTTTTCTTTCATTATCAAAACTTACTTTTATTTTAGTGACAAATTTTTGAAAACAACGTGAAATTCAGCTAACTAACCTAATAGCAACAGGCTATGACTCGTTTTCAAAAGCACCACCATGTACACGGAAAAGTGTACGTCAATTTCTTTTTCTCCTACTACGACTAATGGGATGTTGAAGGAATAGGAGGTAAACATTTTTCAAGAATACCAATTTTATATTTTCAAGAGAATTTTCGTCTTTCTTATGAGAAAATAATTCCACACAATTCAGGAATACGGGTCCTGATATTTCGAAAAAAACGTGGGAAAACTCAACTAAAAAATAAATAATGTAGGGGTCCTTGCAAACCAGTTGTTCATGTGAAAAAAGTTAGTTGATGGTTGATGAAATAGAAATGATTTATTTAAATTATTCGTTCTTTTTCGACGGAGGGCACCAAAAAAAACACTAAATCGACTTGACCTATAAATTTTTTTTTCTGGAAGGGTCCTGAAGTTAACTCAAAGAAATTACTTAACTATCAACACATTGAGGCAACAAATTTATTATTATTATTATTATATCTAGTTCGACTAAAATTTGTTGTAAAAGGGCTCGATCCATGTGATCAATTTCACATCAAATTCACAAACAATTTTCAAACATTTAGAAGCGATTCCTAAATGGCTCTCGTTCACTAACGATCCAATACTAATGATTTTACAGTTCATGAACCAAAAGAAAAGTTACAGAATAGGTATTGTCGGAATATCAGAATAGATCTATTAATCTAAGAATAATGAAATAATAATAAACTAGTGCGATAAATAATCGAAAATAAATAAAACTATTTAACACTTGCCGATATTTTCTTAACTAACTTAAATAATTTTTGAGGTGTCGGCTGACAGAGTTTTAATAACAATTGTTTTATTGTTATTAAACAGAATTCCTAATTAAAAATAAATGTCACAAAACATTATTTGTTTTTAAAAAAAATGTTATTGCACTAACATGAAGCAAAGAAAAAAAACTTGCGTATTATGACAAATATAACAACAGCTAGCATTAGCACAAGCAGATATTCCTAAAGTGTCCCATCTTTCAGGAACCGGTTCTTCTAGTTCTTCTATAGTTGTTGGTTGAACTGTTTTGTAGTACCCAACCGATATGATTCCAGACATGTTCTAGTTTGGACTTCAAAGCTGGACACTCCAGAACATGAACGCCAACTACATTTTTCCAATTTTGAAGAATGTCATACAGGGCAAACTTTATCGTCCATTAAATGGAAATTTGGGCGTATGTAAGGTTCAAATGGAAATGTTTTTTTAATACGCCAATAATACACAAACTTCACATACGAAAGACAAACAAGTTTATTGTACAACTGTAAAGTATTTAATTTTACCCATTTAATGTGGACATTTCGATGCTCTGATGACATCGTTTGAGTGCGTTATAAGATGTTTTTTTTCACGGATTACATTTTTTTATGCTTTTTTTTGGGGTTGGAACTAATTTAAATTAAACTAAAGCGACGTATGACATATTAATAGTACAGATTAATGATACTCTAACTTTCATTATCTAATTAATTATTTTATGAAACATAAAGATTTATTTTTAAAAAATACCCAAATATTTAAATCGTAAGGAACGAAACACGAGGCATTTCTTCAATATGCAAAGCGTATAAACGAAAAATTAATTTCATAACCTATACTTTTATTTATGTGTGTTTAGTAATTCAAAATATTTAATGAAATTATTATGTACAACTGTGAAATTATGATGATAAATTATAAGAAAACAACTGTTGCATCTCTTGTTAACATCCACGATTAATGTTTTAATGCTGTGGTTCTTTTACATCATGTTTTTACACATTGTTGTCAGATTGTACATATTTACTTATACTCTAACACCTTCCTTCCTAGTGAAGTCTTAACTTACTACTAAACTACTAAACAATACTGTTCATAAATCTAATACGTCTCTTTTTTTTATTAGACGTCCCTTACTGGACCTTAATTCTGCTTGGTTATTATCTAATAGTTCTTTGTTGTGATCGTCTTATTTTTGATCACTTTCTCTACTTACTGTCCTATTTCTAAAATTAGTTTTAAATAATAAGTTATTAATTTTAGGTATTCCTGTCTCTATTTCCATAGGATCTACGTACGCATTAGTTTCTACAACATCTGCAAATGTAACCTTTTTTTTGGGTCTATTTGTTTTTACAACTTCCGTAGTGTCACCATTACAATTTCTGACTTCCTATTTCTAATTAATACAGATCTATTCTCTAGTTTAACTGTGTACCTGCGATACCCTACCTGTTCTAAAACTATACCAGGAATCCAAATTGAATTTGGTTTCGTTTGGACATAAACTGTTGTCCCTGATTCTAAATTTTTCAACTTTTTCGTGTTTCTATTATAGTACCATTTCTGATAATTTCGTTTTTTGTTTAATTCATTTTTATATTGTTGTTTTATTGAATTAGGCAGGTTTAATCTTGTATTTCTTGACATTATCAACTGGTTAGGCGAATATTTTCCGACAGATGTATTTCTATACTGTAACAATACCAATTGCACTTCCTTTCCTTCATCCGTTACCTTCTTCAGTAATTTTTTTTGGTTTGTATGTGCCTTTCGGCCATACCATTCGACTGTATATTTGTAGGAGACGTGATTATATGCCTAAAATCCCATTCTGCTTCAAATGATTTAAATTCGTTCGATGTAAATTGTATTCCACCGTCAGACAATAGTATAGCTGGGATTCCAAATCTTGCAAACATGGTTTTCATTACGCTTATTATCTTGTGACTTGTCGTTGAAGTTTTTAAATTCTCTAATTCCACATCTTTCGAATAATAATCAATTAACAGCAAATACTTGTCTCCGTTTAATTCAAATAAATCGCATCCTACTTTATACCATGGTATCGTGGGGATGTCATGCGATATAAGTGGTTCTGCAACTTGTGAGTTTGCAAACCGTAAGCATAAATGACAATTATTTATTAACTGCTCTACTTCCACTTTCATTGTGGGCCAAAAAATTGAATCTTTCGCCAATTTTAAACATTTACTTATACCTAGATGGCTATAATGTATTTTGCTTAGCATTTCTTTTCTTAACGTTTGTGGTATTACTATACTATTACCCTTAAATATTATTTCATCGTTAATTGTTAACTCATCTTTGTATTTTGCATATGGTTTAGTTATCTCTGATTGTTTTTATTATTTTTATTCCAACCCCTAAAATGACTTTCTTTAATTCTATCAGTTCGCGATCTTGATTTGTTAATTCTTTTATTTCTGTTAATTTTCTATCAGTCGCATTAATTTTGGACATTATTAAACATACTTGAGAATTTAGCTCTTCATCCAATCCATCTAATGTTTCGTCTTTAATACTTGCTCTTGATAGAGCGTCTGATATTATTTGTTCTTTCCCAGGCTTATACTTAACTGTTATCTGATATTTTTGAATTTGTAGCAACATTCGTTGTAATCGGGCTGGACATTTATTAAGTGGTTTGTTAAAATTGTTATCAGCGGTTGATGATCTGTTTCTACGGTTATCATTTTTGCATATATATATATATAAGGATGAAATTTTTGTAAACCGAAACATACCGCAAGTAACTCCTTCTCTATTACCGCATATCTTTGTTGCACTTCAGTTAAAGCTTTGGACGCATATGCACAAGGCAAGTTATTTTGGAGTAACACTGCACCAAGTCCTTCTTGGCTCGCGTCTACCGAAAGTACTGTTTCCTTATTTACATCATAATACTGAAGTACGGGACTGCTACTTAACTTTTGTTTTAATAATTTTAATGCGTCATTCTGACGTTCACCCCACTCAAATATGACATCATTTTTTAGGAGTTCCCTAATCGTAAGTGGACCCGTATTTGCTGTGAACCCTGGCACAAACTTGCTTACGTATGTTAATATACCTAATATTTTTTGTACGTCTGTTTTGTTTTTAGGGACCGGCATTTCCATTATTGCTTTCAGTTTATCACCGTGAGGTGCTACCCCATCTTTACTTATTACATGTCCCATATAAACTAATTGCTCCTGCCCTACTTTACTTTTCCTTTTATTAAATTTTACCCCTTGTATCCTAGCTATTTCTAACACCTGCTTCAACCTAGCATCGTGTTCCTTTTTATCTTTGCCCCAGATTAGTACATCATCTACATATGTTATTACTCCTTCTTTCTTAAATATTTCTCCGAAACGTTGGTGAAAAACTTCCGGTGCGCATGTTATTCCGTACGGCAGTCTTTTAAACCTGTATCTACGGAAGGGTGTTCCAAACGCGCAAAGTTGAAAGCTTTCCTTATCTAACTTTATGTGATAAAACCCGTTTGTAGCATCAAGTATACTAAACATTTTTGCATCGACTAATTGATTCGTTACTTCTTCTATTGTGGGTAATTTACAATGTTCCCGTTTCATATATTTATTCAGATCTTTAGGATCTAAACAGATTATCAATCCTCCACTGGGTTTTTGAACTAATACTAGTGGGTTTAGCCATTCTGAGGGACCTTCTACTTTCTCAATAATTTTACTTGATTCTAGTTTTATCAGTGTCTCTTACAATTTTTTATGCAACGCTAAAGGCACTGTTCTAGTTGGATACACTTTGGGTATTGCCTCGTTAGTTAAATTAATGTGATATGATTCTCTAAACAACCTATGCCCCTAAATAAATCTTCAAATTCATTTAATAAAATATCATAACTGTCATTTGCATTTTCAGATATTGCGTCTATTCGCTGAACCAAATTTAATTTTTCACACCCTGGTAGACCTAATATCGGTAATGTTTCTGTAAAAATTGTAATAACTCGTTCTTATTATTTTGGCACAATTTAGTTTGCAAATACCTACTATTTCAAGTTTATTACCAGTAATTTTTGTAGGTCTTAATTTATTTTTGTTTAACCTAAGCCGTTTCCAATAATTGATTGGTAATATATTCACTACCGCACCTGTGTCAATTCTAAATGTTAATATTTGACCATATATTTCAATTAGTGTATTCCAAGTTTTAGTAGTGGATATATTCTCATCATTGATAGCGCCTACAAACAATGATTCGCACCTATTCTATAAATCTACATCTAACCCGACCTCTACATTATTTACTTGATTGCTTTTACATACAGTTGCAAAGTGATCAAATTTTTTACACTTACTGCATACCTTCCCATAGGCTGGACATTTTCTGTTTGCATGTTTATAAACACATTTTCTTCAATTAGGTCGTCCACGCCTGTATCTGCTCATCGATCTTCTTCTCTCCGCTGTTGGATAACGCTTCCTGTCATGGTTTTGTTGGTAGCGTGTCTGTGGTCTGCCAGCTTCTCTTCTGCTGTCCTTCACCTCATTATTCACAGCGTTAATTTGGTTTGTACTTGCTTCCTGCTCTGCTGCTTTGAGTTTTCAAATACGGTACATGTTTGTATTACTTCACTTAAAGTTGCTTTGTCGTTTTGTAACAATTTGTCTCTTAGCTCACCATTATTTATTCCGCTGATGATTTCTGTTTTAATTAGATCCTCATTTAATGCTTCAAATTTACATTTACTTGCTTGATTTTTCAATAATGGTCAATCGTTGATGGGCCTTGTTTCATTGTGAAAAACTTATACCTTTCGTATGTGATGTTTTCTTGGGGCAGAAAATGCTTTTCGAATTTTCCCACTAACTTGTCTAACTTGTTTTCTTCATCTTTCTCAAATTTAAACGTGGTATATATTTTGTAGCAATTCTCCCTATTAGATGTAATAATTGCGCGCATTGAAGTTCTTCATCTTTTTTGTCTAGTTCTGTGGCTTTTAAATATACTTTGAATCTTCTAATTCATGTTCTCCAATTTTCCGCAACGTTACCTTCAGTTTTAAGCGGTTGTATAGCGGCCATTTTATGATTTTTTCTTTTATAGGATTTTTCAAAATTTACTTCTTACCACACTTATTTTATTACTTTTTCTGCTACTTCTCTTGTTCGTTTGATATTACTTTTTACTCACTGCACTTTTTACGTGTTCGCAGCGCCATGTGAAATCATGATGTTAAATTATAAGAACTGTTGCATCTCTTGTTAACATCTACGATTAATGTTTATTGCTGTGGTTCTTGTACATCATGTTTTTACACATTGTTGTCAGATTGTACATATTTACTTTATACTCTAACAACAACAATATCAGGAACAAAAAAAGAACGTTACTTATTTACTATTTATGGTATTATCAAACTTACAATTATTGAAAATCTTAATATTAATAGTGTAAGAATTTTTGCCTTCAACATGGATTCCTGGATTTTGGGTGAAAATGTTCACATTCTTACCCATATTGTGAACTTCCATTTATGAGTGTCTGGAATACATTGTATATTGGAAGCATCACTTGATTGTAAGTTAGCTGTTAAAGTGCTAGGTTGTGTGAGTATATCTGCGATTTGAATCTTTTTGCTCAGTGATTCTTCAAAGTATGATTCGGCAAATGCTCTAGACTTCCACCCACCAGGTGGTCGCCAAGTGAGTGGCACTTGACCTTTTCAAGCAATTACCAGTGTAACTTTCGAGATCATCAGATTTAAAAAATTTGCGATGAGTTTTAGCATACTACCAGTAGCATTAATGCCGATTGAACGATTAATACAATAGCCATTACGGTATGTTAAAAAAAACCTTTCTGTTTTACAATTTTCCGGCATCAATGAATAATATTATTAATTAAATTGATCCAATTTTGTTCAGTTATTGCAATCAACCATGACACACTATGTTTTTTTTTGGGATTTTAATTATTATATTTTCTGTATTAAATGACAAATCGTTAACTTTTACAGTTAGGCCAATCAATAGAGGTTTTTTTCGGGACAAAAATACTAATAAGAAGAGACATGTGCCATGATTTCAAGGACAATGAGTAGATTAATTTGGATATAAAGCCAACATGCGATTGTCATTAATTAATTTGTGATTAACAAATTAGTGCAAAAAAAACGTCTTTTTTTTAGTTTTTTCGTTCGTGACTAAATACTAATAAACCAATGTTAATGGAGTAAAAAGGAACGTTGTAGAGAATTAAAATTTTTTTTTAATATTTATTAAGCTACAGTGAACAGCTTCCGGAACATAATAGGTTTTGATAAGTACTTCATTTGTGCAAAAAGCTGGAGCTGTCGGATAATTAGTTTTTGTACGATTGCAATTTGAATTTTTTTTGCATTATTTTTGCCGGAGCCTGAATACTCGGGACATCGGCAAATTTCAATTTTTCAAAAAGATTTTTAAAATTTAAGTTACACACTACAACATGTATATTCCAATTCTGCAATAAAGATTTGTGAATTTAACCAAATTGCGGTTAAACATCGCTCCGAACGGCCGCGCGCGCGCGGATTGAAACTACATGAATTTGAAAATTCTAGAGAATGTACAATAATTGATAAAACCTTTTAGTAATTTAGTGAGTAACGGTTCTTGATTTAAAATTGATTAACTTCCTACACGTTACGAAACGACTTAGCTTACATTTAACACAAAAATCTGCAGATCGAACCAAAAACTGCAGAGGTGACTTTATCACTGTTCTGCTTTTCTTTGGAGCCGGTTCCCCCTTTGCAGCCCACTGTTTTGACTGTACTTTTGTTTCAGGCGTATAGTGGTGTATTCAAGTTTCATCTACAGTAATTAATCGGCGCCAACAGAGCATTGGAAATGTTCATTCGAACACGTTTTTTGTCTAACGTTAGCAAACGCGGCCCCCAAGGCGCGGACCGCTTTCTCATGCCTAGATCTTGATTTAATATGTGACAAACACGTTCTTTGGACATTTTTATTGCCTCTGCTATCTCTCTCACTTTAATTCGGCGGTCGTTTAACACCATTTGGTGAACTTTAGCGATGTTATCGTCAGTAGTTAAAGTTTTTGGACGTCCCGAACGTTCATCATCTCCCAAGCTCTTACGGCCACGTTTAAATTCAGCTGCCCAAAATTTCACAGTGGTAAATGACGGTACACAGAGTCTAACTGATTTTTAATTTGCGTAGGCGTATTCCCTTTCAAAAATAAATATTTTATGACAGCTCGATACTCGATTTTTTCCATTTTCTCAAAAATACTCACATCGACTCACTCAAACGACTGTCAAATAAAAACTGCGTGTCCAAAATGGCTGAAACTTTGATGTGTTGCTGTCAAAAGATGCATAACTACATTCCCTGACTTTTATTGACGAGTGCGGCCATCTTCACGTTGAAGTCGAAAACTTTTCAGAACGCCATTGTATACGGCTTTTTCAATGCAAGTTAAAAAAAAACTGTATCCATAAATTGGGTCGTCTAAATTTAGGTCCAAAAATCGTAATTGAATAAAATTCCGTTCTAATATTTCGTTGACGCCAGTGTTAATCTTCTTCGGAGGTCCTTCCGTCTCCTATGTTCGATCTGGTTAAGCTTCAGGGTTTGTTCCCTGAGGTTCAACCAGATTTCAAAAACACTCAAACTACATTTTCCGAAGATCCGCATTTGGCAAGAGCAATGTAAGCCCCGTCGCTTTTGAACGAGTATAAATACATTCTACGAAACAGAAATCATCCTGTTTACATGGAATGTCGGATATGGAAGGCCTTTGAAGAAGTCGACCACTCGCGTTAGCGAAACGTTAGGAAGAAATTCCAATCAACGACAACTTTTACACCAAAACCTAGACGACAATAAACTGTATACTTCTAAATGAACTTCACGATATGTAAATACCTAAACAAACTTTTCCGATCACTTGTTTTAAATCTTAATCATATTTAAGTTTTGGTGACAGTTCCATTTCATCAAGGGATAATATACAATGTAATGCATATTTCGGAAGAGTAATTTGCCTTTATTTCCATTAACTCCATAATAACATTACTGCCGCCGAAAGGTATTGGGATTTTTTGAATCCTTCTGCACAGAGAAAACAAGAAATTGTATCCAGTTATTCTACAGGTGTACCTTATTTGGAGTGCTTCCTTGACAGTTATCTTTGACCATTTCCTAACACTATCTGTTCTATAGCGTTCTACTTGATCAGGTTTAAATAGTTTTGCATACTTGACTTCTAGTTCATTATGTTCTTTTCTAAGTTTACTTATTTCCTTTTTGAGCCTATAAATTTCATTTCAAATTTTTGAATTCTGTTTCCTAAAATTGAAATACGTATTAATAAAATGGCCCTGAGAATCACCTACAAAAAGTACCTTTTGGTCAAGAATACTATTTATTTGTTTATTCGACATTTCTTCCTCCTCAATACCATTTTGTGGAGTATATGTATCAGTATCAGACTTCAGAAACGAATCGTGTTCTTCTTTTTGCTTACCATCAAATTTCATGCTTTTTGATGGAATTTCTGTTTCTGTTTGATGTTAACCCTTTTTCAAATTCTAAATTAATTCTATATTAATTGCAAGGTACTATTTAACAATATGAATTTCTACTCTTTGATTAATTGAAGATGTAGATGGTACTGAGTGCTTTGAAAACACATTGGGATATATTCTGGTCTTAATTTCCTTTTGCTGTCTTTTCTGGTTAGCCTCCAATTGATTTTCATCAAAATGACACTAATTTATTTTTCCTTTCAGAAGCACTTGGAATTTTTTTAGTAAACATGTTTTTTGTGTGAATGCAATTTACAACAGCACATATTTGAGGCATAATTAAATCTATCTAATCTAGCGGTACTTGACCAAAACTCTAATAGAACAAAAAGCGTAATCACATCATACGAATTTTTTGAAAGAATTTTCAAATCACATTGATCAAATACAATGCGCAAGAATTAAGTAGTTACATTCACGTCTGCATACAGATGCCATTGCGTTTCAGGTAAACTTATAATATGAAGCATGCACAATTTTACTTATTTGATTGTTGAAGATTATGAGGTAAGCAAGTTCGTATTCCAGAACTGATGAGTAGTAACATTGACTGGTAGACGAAAGAAGCAGGATTAAAATGTCATAGTATGAATGATCTAGATCAGTCCAGGTGATGATCTTGAGGCCACCGGTTTATCTTCGAAGAACCCCTCGACTAGATTAATAGCAACCGATTCAAGAAGTAGATTGGTAGCAACGGCCTCCCGAGGATTCTAAATAACCATATTTAGCTGCACTTACCTAATGGAGAAAATAACAATTTTCCGATTTTGCGGAAAATCAACTCTGAATTTGACGTTGGTTTATGTTGTATACCAATAATCCAAACAATTTCTCTTTTTTTTAAATCGAATTGGAACTTGAGGGGCAGAGTATTAAAAAAAAAATCGAATAATGACATTTTCCGGATTTATTTTGCTTTTAACTTTTCACCGCTTTTTATCGAGAAAAAGCAATTTACAAAAGAGGTGACGATACAATTGCCTATGCACATTGCAATGAGATTGTATGGGCCTGAACTTTTGGATCTGGATAAAAACGTCAGCTTTTTGGCTTTGGTAACTAAACCATACCTTAGAAACCTGTCTGCAAAAAATCTGACGTACAATTTGAAAAAATATATTGCATCCAATATTCTATGGGCTCAAATATAACGGTGAACTTTTTTGGGCCTCATGTCGCGGATCTGTACGTTTCATTGAATTCTACACCTAAGATCTAAAAAGCTGGCGTACAAGTTTCCCGACACATTATGTCACGGGCCCTGGGCTGGAGTCCCGGAAATATAATGAGATAGCATTTTAAATTTCCTTTTCAAAAATATAACACACCATGGATGATATTGGTTTCCTAGGCGATTTTTTAAACTTTAAACCACAGTAGGCCATGAGACAAAAACTCTTGACATCTTTTCTGAACGGATTTTAAGGCATTCATGATGTGCAATGGTTTAATTTCTGCAAAGGATTTATGAATTCTTCGATCGAGTTGTTCTCGAGTTGTGATGACTTCTTTATAAATTTTATTTTGCAACACTCCCGAAAGAAAAAAATCTAAAGGCGTTAGATCCAGAGGTCGTTGTAGCCACCTTATATTATGGAATCCGTATATTATTCAACAATCATTATAAAAAAACTTTTGTATCAAACAATATTTTTCTGTACCTGTTTCAACTAAGAAAATATAGATTTATTTTAAAATTGACAATTTTTTTAATTTTCCCTGGTATCTCAAGCGAGCGAAAATTTTCAAATTTTGATTTTAGCATTTTAAGACTTAAGAAGAGCACATGAACCTATATTACTTTTAATAAAATTAACTTCTGTCCTACAAAAATGCATGGAGAAACTTATAACATTCTTATTGAAAAATGTTATACAGTGTCCACATTTACTGACTGTGTAATTTTATAGGCCCCCAGACTACTTGTATGAAAAAGTGTGAGCAGGTTTCCCAAAAAGAATAAAAGTTGCATATTTTAAAAATATTTTATATATACAAGGTGATTCAGAGAAATGTGGTCAACCAAATTTAATTTTTTTTAAATAGAACACCCTGTATATTTGTGTTCTGTCGAATAACTCGTGAAATTTTGCGTACATTTGACCAGTAATTCATACCCCTAGCTTCAGCGGTTTTCAAATTATTGGCATTATGTCAAAATTTGTAATAGACGTACGATATCAAAGTAATTAGTGTACCTTGGAAGTTATTGTATAGATAAAAATTATTTTGTGAGGTGCTAAAGTCTGAGTACGGCCCTAATAAGAACTATTCTCGATGCTTGAAAATATTGTGCAGGGCGTCCGAAAAAGTTGGAATCACAAATACCTGTAAACTCAATTTTTTCAAATGGAAACCACCATTACATTTTACGTGACTAGTGAATTCTCCTTCGAAAATCAATGGATAAAATCCAATTCTTTTTGTAAAGTAGACTACCAGAATTGGAATAACAGGTTTCTTATGTCAATTTTTTCATTGACAACATTACCCAAAAGATAGTTTTATACATTTGTTAGGGTCGAAACGTCAGGCAATTTTGCACTAAAACGGCAGAGGGTTTTCTTTTTTAACCTCTACATTGAAGATCCTTAAAGGAGTAATATTCTCTCTTGATTTGCCGACTGCTGAAGACGTGAATACAATTGGATCTTTAATTTGTCCTTAGTCGGCTCCAATGAAAAATGCGTTTTAGAATTGTTAAAAGATCTAGTACACCTAGACCCATAAAAATTGTTTTTCACAATGCAACTGATGCTACTCCAGTTCTGGAAAACAAAAGCTATGAGAACTAATGTTAATGTTCAAGAAATTTAACTATTATGCAGAGACAAAAGTTTAAACTAGCTCTAATGAACTTGAGTCCCAGGGAAAGCAAAAAAAGAAAAAATCTTGTCATAAAATATATAAATAACTGTCCTGAAGTATTGGCTAAAGCACCTAAAGTAACTTGAAATAAATAACTACAACTCCAATATATTTTCTACTCAAATTTATTATCAAAATGTTATAGGTTTGAAACACTAAGTCTAAAGAATTTGATAATAATGTTTCATCGCAACAAATTACGAAATATATCATTAAAAGTGAATCCTGGTAGATGATGGATGATTTACAAATGAAATAGTTCTGAAAACTTCAACATCGATGTGATCTATACTTGTGCTGGTGGACGTGCCTATTTCGGTTTAGAAATAGCTTCAAATCTTATTGCAATACCCATTAATTATTCTAAATTATTATTGAAATATTGGCAATTAAAATTACTTTCATAAAGTTGGTTTAATAAGGTATGATATTAAAAACATTAACAATGAAAAACTTGTATAACTTTAATAACATATAATTTTTTTTTGGCAAAATTTTGATATAGTAGGCTTTTGAAATAGTTGTCAGTATATGTGCTCAAATTTTGTATTTTTATTTAAGTCAAAATTGTGTTTGATAATGGCAAAAGTAGTGGAAGTACAAACGATTATTCATTAAAAATTTGTTGAGAATCCACAATGGTTAGTCGTTCTATTGCAAAGGAGGCAAAAGTTTGCAGGCAAGTGGAGCAAAAGTCATCAAGCTGTACAAGGAAGTACATTACCATAACACGGAAACCAGGAAGTGTGACGACTAGAGGGTTTTCATTCACCAAAAAGGTCCAAAAGGCAATATCTGCGATGGTTAAGAATCCTTGTGATACTCGAACCTAAATTAGCCTAAAAGTCGACTTTGTCGGAAAAGACAATTCGAAAAATATAAAAAGAGTGGATTTAAATCCTACATGAAGTTCAAACAACTCCAAGATCGTAATGCGGAGAAAAACATTAAAGCCAAGAAACGGTTTCAGAAAGTTGATGAGCAGATTTTTTCCAAAACGTCAATGTTGCTGATGGACGATGAGACTTACATCCTCGCCGATTTTTCTCAACTACCTGGTCAGGAGTTTTATGTTTCCCGTGGACGAGGAAAAGTTCCTAAGAAGCTTGAACTAAAATAAAGTCCCAAGTTTCCAAAAAATATTCGTTTGCCAAAGAGACGATTTCTAATCTGCGCCGAAAGAAGCCAGATCTTTCATAACAAATGTGAACCATTAACTTCGATATTTATACGAATGAGTGTCTCAAAAAAGATTATGGTCTTTTCTGAGTAAACATAAGGTATCCACATTTTTGGCTTGATTTAGCCTCGTGCCATTACAGTAAGCAGACAAAAAATGGTACGAAGATAATCATGTTTATTTTGTACCCAGGAAGGCTTAACCCACCAAATTGCCCTGAGCTTCGCCCAATCGAGCAATACTGGGCTTGGGTGAAAAGAAACTTGAAGCAGACAAAAAAAGGCCACAAAATCGATTGAAAGTTTTTGAAAAATGTGGATCGTAGCGACCAAGAAAGCTTACGAGCACCACCATAAAAGCCATGATGGAGACCATTCCGACAAGCTAAAATTTTTTTATGACGATAAGTTTGATTGATTTTTTGTTTTTTTTAATTTTTATATAATAAATAACCTATCCAAAACTAAATTTTTGAAAATTTATTTAGCGGCTTAAAAGTTATGCAAGTTTTTCAATGTTAATGTTTTTTCGCCCTCAGTCCTTCCTATTTAACCAGTATGTGCTTAAATTAAGAAAGATAAAAAAATCTCCCAATTCAATCCTACCTGGTTTAATTCTAAATTTTAAAAAAGATTAAGTGTAAGGAGAGCCTTAGGAAGAAATATAAATCAACTTTACTGATTGTGATAAAAATAACTTTGCTTTCGCTAGGGCTGACCTTAAGGTTGTATTCTAGAACCGCAAAACAAAATACATACGGGATGCTGAACATGCTATTGTAGATAACCGACAAGAATTTTGGTCTTTATGAACAAACAAAAAATTCCCACACGTATTCCTGGTGTTATGAATTACAAAAATAAAATATTCTCTACGCCAACAGATACTGTTAATGCATTTAAAATACTTTAGCAGTGTTGTATATTTCCTTTAATAATGATATTAATGTAGATAATAAATTTAGAAATCACTTTGGTGATTATAAAATAGTATGAAAACTGTTATAAAACACTTAAAGAAACTAAAGACTAAACTTACGATGGATCTTGATTCAGTCCCGGCGCGTTGCTATTAAAGAAATCTTTTATAAACCTCTAGCTCATATATTTAATATTTCTCTCAAATCAGTTTATTTTCCGGATGCCTGAAGCAAGTCAAAAGTTTGTCCAATCTTTAAAAATGGAGATAAAGATTCATATTGACAACTATAGACCTATCTCTAAATAAGCAGGGTTTCTCAAAAGTGTTAGAAGTTTTTGTGTTTAGAAACCACTTGTAATTCTGAAATTTCATACTTAAGGGTTATTCAAAATTTGCTTTCATTTCAAAATATTTTCAAGGTCATACCACTTCCTGTTATACCGGAATCAACTTCTTTATTTTGAATAGAACACCCAGTATATTATTTGATTTTTGGATTCCTGAAAAAATTTCAAGATGAGTTTTGCCAGGTTTTAATATACCTATTTCAATCGTTTCTTAGATAACTGATTTTCTTAAAAATTTTGAAAATGTAACCCTATTTTCAACACCGCGTCGGTTACCCAATTTTGACTGCAGGTGAGCACGTCTGAGGTAGAGGGTAGCACAGGAATCAAATTTCGGAATCCGCATCGACAATAAATTTATCGCATACAGGGTGTCCATAAATCAATGGGCAATTGCATAATTTTCAAAGTTGAAGAATTTCGTTTTTCAAATGGGACACCCTATATTCATTGATGATCGGATGCAGAATTTTGTTCTGCATCGATTCGCTATAGGTTTCCCTATGCCTATCTCCAACGGTTTTCTCGTTAATTCATATTTTCATCAAGAACAGATTAAACCTGAAAGTTCTACATAGTAGGCTTACTTCGACAGGAATAATTGCAACAATGTCGATTTCATGTCAATGCAGTGTCACTTCGCAGATTCGTGAATTATCTATTTGAAGTTGTAGTGATTTTGTTGAAAGTGCTGTTCAGAATGGAGAATATTGATGGATATTCCAATAACGATTTGTTAAATTTGTTTTATACACATGGTGAATGTGGACGGATTGTCAGACGGACGCAGATTATTTAATGAACGATACCCAGACCTGCCAGAAATGACTCCGGAAATTCAGCGAGAATCCAAACTTGATTCTTGGCAAGTGGGAGTGTGAGGGAAACTAGAAATCACCCAAAGCCCGTGATTGATAATGAAGATAACAAGGTGAATGTGTTGGCTTTTTTTCAAGCTTATCCACGAAGTTCATTGAAACAGCAGTAATGGACTTGGGTATCTTGGGACCATCGATCCACAGAATATTGAGGAAACAAAATGCATCCTTTTTCCGAAATAACTGTGCAGGGGTTACGTCCTGGTGATGAGGCAAGACGAGTCGACTTTTGTGAGTTCATGTGTATCAAAATGACTGAAGATCCAAGATTTTTTCATAAGATTATTTGGACTGATGAATCAAAATTCAGCAGGCAAGGAATTATAAATCGCCACAATAATCACCATTGGGCACAAGATAATCCACGGGTCATCAGGGAACGCAATCACCAAGATCGCTTCAGTTTCAATGTGTTTTGTTTAGTAATGGATAATAGAGTGGCTTCTCTGTGTAAAATGAGAATTTGAATGGGGCTAAATATATGGAGATACTCACGAGTGTTTGTAAGCGATTTCCTGAATACTTTACCTGCAAGTGATAGAGCGAATAGTTGGTATCAGTGGGATGGTGCTCCAGCACATTCAACTATAACTGTACACCAGCAGTTAACCGTGATGTTCGAGGATCGGTGGATTGGCCCACAAGGACCCTGGAACTGGCCACCAAGATCAACCGATTTGACCCCTTGGATTTTTACGTATGGGGCCGCATAAAGGAACTAGTGTACTCTACGCCTGTGCAAACTAGATAGGATTTATTGAACCGTGTTCATGCTGCGTGTAATAATCTAAGACTAGAAGAAGTTAGGAGGTCCGTTTAGCGAGGAGTACGTGGCAGAATCATACAGTGTTTAAATCAAAACGCATCAGATCATACAACTATTATGAATTTACATCATACAATCGTTCATGATCATAGGTCATTCATTCGTTATTTCCTATCATGTAAATTTAATGCGGATTCCGAAATTTGAATTCCTGTGCTACCATCTACCTCAGACGCGCTCACCTGTAGTCAAAATTGGGTAACCGACCCGGTGTTGAAAATAGGGTTACATATTTCAAAATTTTTAAGAAAATCAAGTTATCTAAGAAACGATTGGAAATAGGTATATTGGAAACCTGGCAAAACTCATCTTGAAATTTTTTCAGGAATCCAAAAATCGAATAATATACTGGGTGTTCTATTCAAAATAAAGAAGTTGATGGCGAGTTCCGGTATAACCGGAAGTGGCATGACCTTGAAAATATTTTGAAATGAAAGCAAATTTTGAATAACCCTTAAGTATCAAATTTTAGAATTACAAGTGGTTTCTAACCACAAAAACTTCTACACTTTTGAAAAATTGCTTATTATAGAGATAGGTCTATAGTTGTCAATTGAATCTTTATCTCCATTTTTAAAGATTGGACAAACTTTGACTTGCTTCCAGGCATCCGGAAAATAACCTGATTTGAGAGAAATATTAAACATATGAGTTAGAGGTTTACTAAAGATGCTGTCTGGCTTTTAATAGCAACGCCGGGACCTGGTCAAGGTCCATCGTAAGTTTAGTTTTCAGTTTTTTTAAGTGTTTTATAACAGTTTTGCAACTATTTTGTAATCACCAAAGTGATTTCTAAATTTATTATCTACATTAATATCATTATTAAAGGAAATAAAAACACTGCTAAAGTACTCCTTAAATGCATTAACAGTATCTGTTGGCGTAGAGAATATTTTATTTTTGTAGTTCATAACACCAGGAATACGTGTGGAATTTTTTGTTTTGTTCATAAAAGACCAAAATTCTTGTGAGTTATCTACAATAGCATGTTCAGCATCCCGTATGTATTTTGTTTTTGCGGTTCTGAATGTAACCTTAAGGTCAGCCCTAGCGAAAGCAAAGTTACTTTTATCACAATCAAGTAAAGTTGATTTATATTTCTTCCTAAGGCTCTCCTTACACTTAATCTTTTTTAAAATTTAGAATTAAACCAGGGAAATTAAAGCAAATTTTGAATAACACTTAAGTATGAAATTTTAGAATTACAAGTGGTTTCTAACCACAAAAACTTCTAACGAACGCCTGCCGTGAGAAACCCTGTGTATTCGTTAGTAAAGAGCAAGATATCAATCAATCAGCATGGATTTGTCAAGGGCAGATCAACTGAATCTAATTTATGCAATATAACCTAATACATATCCAAATATTTAGATGCTCGTATTCAGACTGATTTAATTTATATTGACCTTACTAAAGCTTTTGATAGTTTGAGACATGAGACGCTTTTGAATAAACTATGTGATTATGGACTAAATAATAACATTGTTAGAGTTGTTTCTTCTTACTTGTACCTTCTTTGTGGATGTAGCTCTGACACCTACTTTGCAACTAGTGGCGTACCTCAAGGATCCACACTTGGCCCACTTCTTTTCTGTTATTTATTACTGAAATCAGTTCTAATTTTTCATCTCCGGTGCTACTATATGCAGATTATGTGAAAATTTATAATCACATACTTAATCGAAATGACAGTCTTCAGCTTGAGAAAGATATAGACGTTTTTGCAGTTTGGTGCTTGACGAATTACCTTACAGTTAATATTAATAAATGTTGTGTCGTATCATATTCACGCAGTAATACACCTAAACATTTTAATTATAGTATATCGAATAAATTGTTGAATTGAGTTACAGAGTTTAAAGATCTTGGAGTATTTTTCGACAGTAGACTTACCTTCAACAATCACAATATGTTAATTGCAAATTATAATAGCTTTAAGAAATTGGATAACCTATACATATCCAACACCTTCAACAAATAATTTCAGCAATTCGCCTATGTATAGAATGTTTCAAACTTATAAACAAATTCAGGATAACGTTGATATTTTTTATTTCCGATTTAAAAGCTTTTAAGGCTAAATGTGATTAATGTGTTCAAAAACGTTTATTAACCAATTGAGGTTTTATATTATTTAAGTTATACTATCTATGTTTAGTTATTATTTTATATTTCATTTGCTGCTTTTTCTGTTTTTGTTTTTATTTTGTATGTATGTGTACTTATTACCTAAGAATTTTACAATGAGTTATGTTCTTCTGTAATTGGCCGTTGGCCAAATATTAAGACCAAATTTAAGTAGGTAAGACCGAATTGCGTCCTGCCGAGTCCACAATATAGAATAAAATTACAAGAAACTAAAATACTGAACCAGAGACACACGAGGTGCATGAAAAGGTCAACATGCAGCAAGTCGTCCTTTTATACATTGAATCGCTGTATCTTCTTTCGTATTCAACCCAACTGGTATCATAAGAAAGCTGATAAAATTCTACATCCACCAAACTCAAAATATACAGGGTGTTCCATTTGAAAAAGATAAACACCTTGTATGTTAAAAAAGAGTTAGTTGTTATCATCGTGCATAAACGCAATCTACACTAAAACACCAGTTATTATCACAAAACCCGATATTGATATCTCAAACAAATCGGTGGATACAAACGTCTGAAGTAGACCACTTTTTTTAAATTTAACTCCCTGTAGTAGAAGAACGATTGAGAATAACCCAAAACAATATGGTATCAGTTTGATCAGTATCCTTGTGGCTTTTAAAAATGCCATATTATATAGGGTGTTCCATTAAAAAAAATGCAAGTTTGGTTCAACACTCTTTATATGAACACTCTGTATGAAATATCTATCGCCTCGAGAAAACCGCATTTCAAAATGTAGTCCCAGTGAGGAGCTATCTTCCGTCCTCACACCGATGGAACACACTGTATAAGTGATTTAGCATAGGGATGTCAATTTTGTATATGTTCGATATGAATTGTAGTTACTTCAGTTATTTAGTTATGTATATTAATATGTATGTAGGTACTTTCATTTTCATTCTAATTTTTTCTTTTAGTAAATAGAGGCTTGAGGAAGTGCACACAGCATAGCACGAAACGTCTCCTTACAAACGATTTAGTAGTTTTTGGTGTCCCTCCTTAAATATAATTAATTAATTCGTTAGTGACAGTCGTTCTGATTATTTAAAATTAAAGTCCACTGATTGGCTAACAAATTTTTAACGGCTTGTTAACGAATCAATCCACTATTGCACACGGTTTCGTCACCACAGTATACAGGTTTATACTGATCTTCTGGGGCACCGTACATAACACTTACATCACAATATAATATTTAAAATGTACCATACGAATAAATAAATAACGACTAATTACTATATACGTAATCGGACATAAATAGAATAATAACGTGGGTTTTTGTAAATTGATTAATTAACTTCGAAGTTGTTGAATTTAACAAAAAGTAAACAAACATCTATTGTTGATATTTAAGTAACATAAATAAATCGAAAATACTAAATTCTATTTTAGTTTATTTTAAGCATTTTAAAAATAAATAATTCAATTTCAACAAGTTATTGTTTTAATTATGAATTTTTATATTTATTAATTAAACAAAACAAATGTGTTGAAAATTTCTATTGTAACAGAAGTTAAATAAAATAATTGACCTTTACTACAATCAATTATCTCGTGTACGTCGAAAATGTTTGGTTCGTAAAAACCTAATGTCCTGCAGCTTGTTATGTACATTTTCTATACATGCACTAGTTATGCAATTATTTTTTACGTGAACATTTTTTATTGAAATTATCTTTTCATGTTCAATCGAAAAAGTCTATTTCGGATTTGTAAGAGTATATTTATTATTAAAATATCAACTTTTTGTTAATTTTCCATCCATTACTTTTTAGTTTATTAGATTGAATATTTATGCATATAGAAATGTAAATTTTTTTAGTGAAGAAATAAATCAGTAGTTTTTTTTTAAATTTAAAAGCGTTAATGCAGTAACGATTAATCTTAAGTAGCGGACAAGTGGCAATTAAAAAATTCGCATTTTAAATTGCAACTCGGGTAGTCACCGTATGTGCTCGTTAAACTAATAAATTGTTCCGTAAAAAGGTTAATTAAATTTTATAAATTTATTCAGATGCCTATTGTAAAATTTAAGTCAAAAGATTATCCTTTCAAATCCTATCTAACAATCCTCGTAATTCCCAAAGATAAATTTCTATGCTCTTCTAGAATATAAGATTATTTGAGACGATGACATGAATGAATGTTCTCGTTAATACATTTTTCTTCCGTGAAATATACTTTTTAATAAAATTGTTGGTTGCTTCCTGTACGAGAATAATTCCAGCATAATTTATTTAGACATTTTAAAATTAAGTTGTCTTTTACCATTGGATGATTTTTTAATGTTATACGAATTAATTTTTTACTTAAATGAAAAAAGGATGTAGAACATCACTAACATTTCATCCGGCGCATTGCAGTATTAACAGCAGTAGGAAATTGATCTTGTGGACATTATATGCATTTGTTGCACTTTTAAAAAGCTAAAAAACAATAATTTTATTTTGGACATTTATTTTAATAGAATCTCGTATGTGAAAATAAATTATCTAACTATTAACATTTAAATTAACTGACAGTTTAGCAATAAATTTTAATTACTGTTTGGAATTTTAGGATATTAGGGTATGATTTATTTGTAACAACAGCTTTTTCTCCGTAAACATTTTGGCATTTACTTTATTTATTGGTTTTCAAATCAAATACAGCAATTGTACCTATATCATTGCTTTAAGAAAATATACAACGAAATAAGTAGTATTATTATTCCTATTATTATTTATGTTTTTATGCAGTACACTATTATGAGTTTCTGAAAATTTAGTTCAAAATAAATTGCAAACACTGTTAAGGTGAATCAGGAACTGATTGTTGTTGACTTGGTTTATGTTTCGGTATATTAGGAAAAGGTACTAAAAATAAACAACACACTCTTGAGGATATACAGTAAGCAGTTTATGTATCTTTATTACAGAAATTGGTGTTGCATCAACAACAGAGCAGATATATTTAATGAACGTAGGATGTATACCTACTACTTAATCGTTAAAGTTTAATAAGGTTTTAAAATGAAGCAGCTATTTTACTGTAATAGTATTTTATTTTCTTGTTCCTTATTCCGCTCATAACTATTTAAGGTCATCTAAATGTTTGATCACACATATTTATGTGCATTTTTACTCAACATCTTATAAATAAGATTCAAACCAAATTTTTTATCTGCCGTACGTCTGTCTGTATGTAAACTCGATCAAAAAAACTACTGGCCTGATGTTTATGAAACTTCGCATGCACGTATTATTCCTTGGAACCATTTTACACCTTCTCTTTCTTTAAGTAAAAGTTGTTGGTAATTTCATTATACACAATTTTTTGATCCGATAAGTAATTATTGAGACACTAATTGTTCTAACACTCCAAGAACATTAATTATAAAAAAAATAATTTTTTTGTAAATTACATCATGTACAACTTTTATTTGAATTATATTTTCTACAGTCCAATTTTTTCTATTCATTTTTTTTTTCGAGCAAAAAATCGAGAAGCACTTTCTATACAATCTTATACGTTTATTAGTGTCAGGGCAAATATTTTTTTGTTCAATATAATCACCCGTCTAGTCTGATATACCACAAATCAAAATCATATGGAACATACGGCTTACCAAGCACATATTGCGATAATGCATTATATGTAGAAAAATATAATTTTATATTGAATGTGAGCATGAAACTTTCTTTTTAGAATATCTTGATTGATAACATTTCTAAAGGCTTGGATTCTTATAGACAATGACATAGTTTTTAAGATTTAACAAAATCTCAGAATAATCAAAATATAATTCTTACAAATACAATATAATCATGAATAGCGTTGCGTGCAGGACTTTGCGATATTTATACCTCAGGAAATGACCTCTCGAAACTTGGACTGCTTCCTTAACTTTTCGTTATTGTTCCATTTTGGAAATTCTTTGTTTATACTACTTCGCAGGGTTACAACACTTCGCGGGTTTACAACACTTTACAGCGTTATCTAGTTTTTATAACTGGTTTAATTAACTACAACAACAACACTTCTTTCAATGATTAGCGAAGAATTGCACGGACACAAAGTTACACGTTCATCGTTCTCTACTGCCCGAGAGCGTCCCTTCTTTCCCACTTTCACTTCACTCAGTCACGTACGCACAAAAATCGATATATCTTCTTTACATGCTAGATATATATTTCTATCTTACTGCTAGGCCTTATATCTGTATTTACATCTATTCATTACAATTATGACATTATACAATCACTGCAATATGTATGAGGTAAACCGATTACTCATACATTTCCAATTAAAACTAAGGAACAGTGTATAACACCGTGGATAACAGGTGAGTTTCAGCAGTCGCTACGCGCCTATCAGCTTAATTTCGATATTGCATCAATTTTGAAATGGCAGTTCATTTAATCAACATGTAGTTTTGATAAATATCAGATATATTCAATAATATAAACATATTAAAATAAGCATGACTGACGTGCGTCTCTTATGGTAAAGAAAATATTAATTGTGTAACAAGGCCCTTTTACACAATAACAATATTTTATACAGACCAAATTTTAGGTCAATACCACGCTTCGAACGAAAAGTGAAAAATTTCCTCACTCCTGTAACGATAAATTAACAGTATTGCCAACATATTTTAAAACAAATTATAATAAAAAAAGTGTGAGCACAATTTAAATTCTAATACGGATATTTCCACCTATATATGATGCAACGATAAGAAATTGCTATTTTCGAAAGGATACTCTAAACTATTTTGATACCAATTGCAAGTAGTTGTAACATACTATTTCGCTGTATTTCCTCAAACTGTCAAAAATTTAGAATATAGTTTTCAATTTTCAATAATTCAAATAACAAATGACAACAGCGCACTACAAACAGTTACTAAGTAGTGGGTTACAATGCAACACATGACCCAATTTTCACTTCCGCTTTAGATTTAAGATTTAATCAAGAAAATGGCTTATCATGGTTTTCAACTCCAAGGACTAAATTAGCGCACCACCTATAAATGAATGAAAACATACAATTTTGATTATAATTGACGCATCTTCTAAAAGAATCAAGTAACACTGCACGCTGTGAATTGTTTTGAGTTTGTTTTGAAGTATATTTGAAAACTTCATCACATTTACAACATTGCGTCATTGTTATCAACAACAGTGGTACTGTTTCAGATCTGATTTTCTTAAACTTCAAAATTACCATAATGTTGCGATATCTTCCCATACATAAATGTATCTATCAATAATTAATTTTATTTTAATAAAAGAATGATCAATAAATCAGGCTTGAGTGAAAACCACCCCGCAAAAGGTCCTCGTTTAACCATAGCTCACAACAAAGCTAGTTTGAGTTTATACGAGTGGATTCGGACTTGGATGACTGGAAGAGAGTTTTTTTACTGTTTTCCTCTTGGGGCAAAGTTTTAGACGTGCCAAAAAATTCATTGCAGTTGAAAGTTTTTTTTGAAAAATCAAAATTTGTATCTAAAATTAAAAAAATGATCAATTAAAAACTATAATAAATGTTTCTATTTGAATTAGACGTAAAATTAAAATTGTTTATGATATAAAAATTTTCTAAATGCCAATCCATAATTGTAGAATTGAGGTTTCCACGACCGGAGTCATTATTGCCAAGTTGGCAACTACGGTTACCTTTTCGACACGGTCCAATCCCGGAAGACGTTTTTGTTTTCACAATCCATAATTCTTTATTAAAAAAAGGAAATATTACTGTTAAATTAGTGAAGTAAGAAAATGTTTAGTAAGTAAGTTTTGTATTTGTAGTGGTAATTAAAAAGAATGCAAAATTGACATTCTGTGAAAATAAGTCTTATCAGAACTATTTTTCGTAAAAAAAAACAAATAACTTTAGGTGCGGATTTTTTGACGATACACGTACAAAACATTTCACCAAGGTTAAAAATGTACAAGTGAAACGAACTAGTTACGAACAATTGCTATGTGTTAAAATTGTTAAATTTAATTTAATTACCTTTCATTCCAAACCCATTCTATTCTGTTTCCTTAAAAAACTGTCACCTTTTTTGGAGTATAACCTTACACTACTACCTTTTTCGATGTGTACAGGATGGCCAAAATTCGAGTTTTAGAGGAAATATCCTTAACTATAATATAAAGGAAAGACCCATCCTTGCTCTTTTTTTGAGAACAACCTAAAGCGAAATCAGAAATTGCTTATCGTCTTTTGTTTTTGAGTTATACAGTGTCTACTTAAGTTGACTGCATATGGGAAACTTTTTTATTAGAAAATTTACTAAAAAAAGTTATTCTGCATGTTCTAAAATCTAAAATAAATAAAATAAATCATCAGATATTAAATTTTTACAGTCGTATTCAGTGTAGTCAGTTCTTTAAAAATACTTTTAAATTTCGAGTTAATGTATAAAGTATTTTTATATGAAACGAGTAGGTGGCTTTGACTATAAAAATTTTAAATTTATTCTAGTTTCAATGATATAAGTCATGGTGGGTCTAATAATTCCTTTTCGCTGTTTTTGACAAAAATTGTGATAGGAAGTTTTAATTGTTTTCTGGCAGGCTTGTATAGGGTAAGAATTCTTGTATAGAGCAAGACATCTGTCATTACCCAATATAAAATTATAAAAAATTATGGATTTGTTATACGTATACTCAGATACAACAGCAAAAATCATTAACGAAAAACTAGGTTTTCCAGTGGTGCTAAAGAATTATATCTTAAGGTATCGATTTTAATTATGTATTGATTTAGTTAGTTAAAGTTCAATAAGTCAAATTATAATCGTATCCAACCGGCTAACTAACTTCGTCGAAGGCGTCGTAGGTTAAGAGAATTTAATGGTATACAAAATTGATATAATCGTAATAATTAGACAGAAAAAAATAAAAATGAGCGCCACTTGTTTGGTTAATCAGTAAGGTGACAAATAACTGTCGTTCACTAGCCCTGCAGGTAGAAACAAGAAACCGACAGGCAAAATTAAATGCAATAATTAAAACAGCTGTAACCTTAAAAACTGTAATTATATTTAAACAAGAGATAATAATGCGATTTTCCTACAAAATAACACAGCTCGCACATAAATAATTATCACAGATGAATATACAGGCACGTTTGCGATAAAAATCTTAGAAATACTTCAGAAATTAGTATTTATGCACAAGCGTCACTAGTTGATTTATTTAGACTGAATAATTCAATTCACTTATTTGATGTATCTCCGATAATCATTATCCTACGTTCTTCCGAGTGGCCTTCTCACAGTGGTTCAAATACTAGTTATGACATGATTTCGAGGCGTTGAACATACATAGACATTTGTTGTAGACCAGATGGGTTAAGATTTATCAATTTATATCTCTGACTAAGTGGAGACGTTTTGACGTAGTTAGTAATATCACACCGCATACCGGGCCAGTAATAACTCGAGCTAATTCTAGACAAAGCTCTTTCTACCCCCTAATGTTAGCTGTCGAAGCACCATGGTATTCATCTATTACTTTGGATCGTTCTTCCAGAGGAACTACAAGCTGCGCTTCTTGAGAATCTTCTTTTGGACCGTGTCAATCACTTCGTAAAATCTGTTAGCGGAGACTTTGTCTAAAAAGCTTCAATAACTTTTTTTGTCGGGATTGTCTGATTGAGCTGTACGTATGCCGGCAGCAATGCGAGTTGGTAACTCAATGGATATCCTACAAATTCCGCATGATCTTTCAGATTTTGCAGAACAATGTGGCCTTGACAGAGAATCGGTGACTACATTTGTTCGACACGGGAGGTAAGATATTTTAAAATTAAAAGGTTGTAATTGTATGGTTCACCGCCCTAATCATTCAGATGGAGATTTTAAACTCATAAGCCAATACAGTGGCTTATGGTCAGAGTAGCAATGCACCTGGAATCTTTCTATGTATCCTCGAAATTTGGGGACAATCCATAACAATGCTAGGGCCTTGCGTTCCGTAGTGTTGTAATTGCATTCTGCATTTGTTACCAGCTTACTGGCGTAATCAACAGGGCGTTTATCAGCGTTCTTTTCCCTGAAGTAGAAAAGCTTCTCAGGCATATCTATCGGTGGTATCGGTTAGGAGCCTCAAATGGCTTTTGCTGTGCTGATTCCCATTTGAATGTTGAATTTTAAGGTCGCTCAATGGTTTGACGATTTCTGAAAAAAAAGTATAAACCGACAATACCAACTGCATGCTTGCAAAAATGAGTTTACATGTTTTACATTACGAGGAGGAAACATACTCGTTATGTTTTCTATTTTCAAATTGTTCTTTTTATACCATCCGCGGTAACAATATGTCCTAAATCTTTAAGTACGGCCCGTACGGCGTTTGGCGCGTAGTTGAAATTGTTCTAAGCGACGCAATACAGTTTTCAAGTTTTCTAAGTAAGCGTATATCACTACTATATCATTTAAATAGGCGAACACGGACAAATCTCCTAACCAAATGGCATGGTACGCATTACTATAGGCGTAATAAACGCGGTTTTATCTCGGACGCACTGTGTTAAATTTAGGGGTGAATAATCTCCTGGTCTACATAAATAAGAATTGTTTACCAAACTATGATCGACAGCGGGTACCCTTTTCTATTTCGTGTGAATGGTATTTCTATAGAAATCAGACAAAAACATTCATTTATGTCCATGTTGTAAGGATGCAGTCAATAATAATTAAAATTTCTATCCATAAGTTTTATGAAGCAAACTTGAAAAATTTTCTATAGGAAAATACGCTTGATAGATGTGATCCCAGGTGAAGAACAATCTCACCTGCCCGATATGAGGAGATAGTGACGTTACGCTTTCACGAACCGAAATGGTCACCTCGATGCGGGTATAAATAGGCCCCAAAGGAAAAAACAAACACCTTATTCTCCGTCGTCTTCGAAGAACCTTCTTCCCAGTCGTCCGAGAACCACCATCTTATCCATCGTCCTAGAAGAACCTCTTCTACGGCGTTGTAATTTTATTATTATTAATAATAATAATAATAATAATAATTGCCTTTATTCTTCAAAATATGACAACAAGAGAACAATAGCTTGAGGAAAATAGTATAGAAGAACCTCAAGGTGTTAAATTCAATTCCTGTCAATGGCAGGTCTTGTTCTTCCATTAAAACCTTGTACAACTAGTACATGTGTATAACTATATAATTTGCCTAAACTAGGTGATACCGATTTAAATTAACTTAAACTAAATTCTGTGGTGTGCAAAAGAGAAGTAATCAAATCAAACTACCGTATCGTGTAACTCTAATGTAGACTTAAAATTAAATTAAACTTAAAATTCCACTTACTACTAAACTTAAACTCTTATTCAGCCAAACAATTATTTACAAAACTGTTTATTACACAAAAATTCCTTCATCTTACATTTAAACTGGGCAACAGATAGTTCTTTGAAATGCTGCGGCAAATTATTGTAGATTTTGGCTATATGATAACTAAAACTTGATTGAAATATGGTCGTCTTGTGAAGTGGAGGCGTAATTAAATATTTGTGACGTAAGTTCAAATGGTGCACATCAGTTCTAAAGGTGATCTTGTTATAAAGATATGGAGGGCTCTTAGTCAAAATTATCCTATGATAAAACACGGAAGCAGTTAGTAGACGCCTATTATGCATATTGAGCCAATGAATATCCTCTAACTTATAAGAAATTTTCTCATATTTTTTTATTCCAAATATAAGTCTAAGACAAAATTTTGTACTCTTTGTATTCTTTGTGAGGTATCATTGGTAATTGCTGGGCCATAGATGTTTGAGCAATATGTAAAGTTAGATAAGACTAGGTTTTCACATAACATAGCCTTAATTGAAGTTGTTAGAGATTGTCTATGCGGGTAAATATTTTTATTTGAATATATGATCTTTTAATATAATTATTTATTTGGGCAGTATATCTGAAAGTATTATCTATGATTAAACCTAATGTACGTGCTTCTTGGACAATAGGAACGATTTCATTATTTAACGTAAAAGTGAGAGAAGACCGTAGTTCGGTAAGATCATGTTTATTTCCAAATAAAATAACATTTGATTTGGATGCATTAATTACTAGGTTATGTACATTTGCAGTATTAAATATATTTTCAATGTCTTGATTGATTTTCTGAATGGAAATATGTTTATCTATGAGTTCGAATGAATGGTAAAGCTGAGTATCGTCCGCATACATGTGTATCTTACAAGTAGTTACTTCTTTGTAAAAATTCGAGGTATAAATGGTAAATAGTTGCGGTCCAAGGATTGAACCTTGCGGTACACCTTTCGTAATAGGTTTAAAGATTGAGATTGAGTCACACAGTTGTACTCTTTGAGTCCTATCTTCCAAATAACTTTTGATAAGTGCTACTGAAGATGTTGCAAAGCCAATATACTTTAAGACCGAGAGAAGTATACAATGATTGATAGTATCGAAGGCTTTGGTAAAATCTAGGGAGACCAATACTGAAACCTTACCACTGTCACGAGCTTTTAATAAGTCATCAGTTATATGACTCAGGGTCGTAGTACAACTGTATCCAGAGCGAAAACCGGATTGTGTATTTGGAATCACATTATTACTATGTAAAAAGCATTCAATTTGTGACTTCATGATTTTTTCTAATAATTTAGAAAGGACCGGTAGCAAGCTTATGGGTCGTAAATCCTTCAAATCTTTAACGTTGGTTGTTTTAGGAATAGGTATGACTGCTGCTCTTTTCCACATTTCAGGAAAGACGCTATTTAGTAAGCATGAGTTGATAATATGAGTTAAGTAAGGCAGTATTATCGGACAACATAGTTTTATTAAATCAACATTGAGGTGATCGAAACCTTTCGCTTTGGTTTTAATTGAATTAATAATTTTAACAACTTCGGATATACTTACGACAGAAAAGTTAATTCTTGAATGTTAGAATTAAATTTATTATTATTGTAAAATTCAATAAGATTATTGCTATTCACATTTGTTGTAGGAATACTTTCAAGAAAGTAATTATTAATCATTTCTGCATTGTTAATTTGATTTGGTATGTAATTATTTTTTCTTGTACCAACACCTAAGTGTTTTAATTGACTCCATACATATTTGGGTTGTTTGTTACTTTCAATATACTTGAAATATTCCCTTTTTTCAACTTTTAAAGCTTGATTCGCCAAATTACGTAACGATTTATAGTATTCCCAATGACACAAGAGTTTTGAATTCTGGTATTTTTTGAGTGCTTTTCGCCGTTTTCCGAACTTATAATTATTTCCGAACTTAATTTTTTTTATTTTGCCGTTTTGAACCGAATTCTATTTTATTTGCCTTTTTAATCTTTATTTCAGTGCCTTGAGACCGTAAGTGACCTGGTCCTCTGTCGCAATTAAGGTTAAGAAATGACACTTCGTTGAACACGTTGAGACCGCGAGGGTTCTCTCTTGCGAGACGTTTGTTCCTCGACCCGCTCGTAAACAAATACATCGTTGAATACGTTCAGACCGTGGGGGTTCCCTCTTGCGTGCCTGAGTACGTTGAGTGAACAACTAAGCTGAAAAGTAAAGGATAATTCACTAGGCATAAATTCTGTGCGTTCTAACCGTAAGGGCCTTGCTCTAGCGTAAACTCTATAGCTGCCAGCGTTGCTTTGTATTCACCGTTAGTAGTTGCGAGATCCCTCGTGCGGAAGGAGTATCCTCTGCTGAAAACCATCCCCCATTTGCATATGCGAATCCCCATATATTAATTCTGACAGTACCCCAAGAAAATACTCGTAAAAGAGGTTCAACATTGAACCGGTAAACCTACAATGTTTAGGTTATCTTTATGTCACGTTTTAATCCGGACTTCCACGCCGCCACGCGTTATTTTTCTGTATAATTACTACACAGTAAAATTTTAAATCCTTTAAAATCTATGGCGTCCCAACCCAAGTTTTTATTTAAACGTAATAATAAATAGTAATTAATATGAATACATATAAACAGAAATCAGATATACATGCTGAGATGACTGGTGACGGATATTCCTTATTGATTTATTAATTAACTCATCATTTATTAAATTTGGGGTCAGTTACACCACAGTACCAACCAGCGACCAGTAACAAAACTTCCGGCGGCACTTTGATGTTTGAATTATGTTTTTAGTGACCTTGACGCCATTTTGAATAATGTACATTCAAAAAATGTTTTTATAAATACTACGGTAAGTGCATCGGTGCATTATAAATATACTTGTAATACGCTTAATGTGCTTACTAAAATAAATAATTTGCTTACTTGTCTGATGGAAAGTTTGAACATTAGGATACGCTTCTCTAAATAAATGATTATTTAAATCGTTCATGAACACATGATTCTTGAAATACTTATTACAAATTCGGGCCTACTACAACTATTAACTCAGTGTTTACACTTACTTCAAAAGCAGCTACAATTAGATGATAAGGATTAAATCATCTGTGATCTTAATCACTCTGCTTCATCACTTAGAAATGAAAACGATTTTATGGTTGATTTATGGAATTTTCGTGATGATAAGCAACCTTGCATTGCTTAAGTATATCCCGAAACTTGTTTAGGCATAGTAGTATGTAAACTGAAAATAATTCTTAAATAAAATGAATAGTAATGTTATCAAATAAATAAATTAATAAATGCTTACCTAAATTTAAAACAGTCAAACACTTAAAACTACTCAATGTTAATATTGTTGAATTAATACTATGAAAACACAAATAACACAAATCAGCTGATTTCTATACCCCATTTTGAATAATGTGGATTTTGACGCATGTCCGTTTTTGAGTAAAACAGTTTTGCTAAAGAGAGTTAGTATGTATAGGGGAGAGTGTTCCACAGTGAAACATTAAAAAAAAAGCCAATAGAGGTATAGCTATTGCCGTCACGTAGATAATAGTTCGACTATTATTCTAACTCCCACCACAAAATGCATCGTCACATAGGACGCGGTTTGTTCGGGGTAACATTTCAGTTCAGAGAAAGCATTTAAAGTAACACCACGCTAGAATTTTAAGAAACTATTACCGCTTTAGTTTTGAATATTTTTTTAAATATTATCGAAGCCAGAGGTAGTTCCATTCTTAGACAATGTAAGTAGCAATTAAAATGTTTTAAAATATTTTTGGTGTGTTATGATTTTTTTGTTTGTTTGAGGATGCATATGGTCCACAGTGAAACAAACGTGTTTCATTCTGGACCATCGATGTTTCAGTCTGCCCCATATTTTGTTTTATCGTTTCTTATGGGTTTACTTACCTATTTGAAAATTATTTTATTTATTTTTAGAGCCAGAAATAGGGTGCGGAAGACTGCAATTGGTCTAACATCTGCAGATACAATCCAGAATGCTGTAAATATGGTTGTCTAAGATGACAGGAGTTTCTTACGTTACTCTCTTTCGCTATGCTAAAAGACAAAGAGATCATCCCCTTGAAATAATTAGACTTACCCCTAACTACAATTGCAGACAGATTTTTGATACAGATCAAGAAAAGGAGCTGGTTTATTATGTTTTAAACCTGTCAAAAATGGGTTTCGGTTTGACGGTAACAGAATGCAGAAAATTAGCTTACGATATGGCTGCAAAAATAAAATACAGATTCCTGAAAACTGGGTAAAAAATAAAGAAGGAGGTTTGGAATGGTTCAGGGGTTTGAGAAAGCGCCATCCCAGAATTAGTATTCGTTCTCCTGAGGGCTGCAGTCTATTACGAATGACATCTTTCAATCCACATAATGTACAGTCCTTCTTCAACAAGTTGGAAACAGTTTATTTGCGAAGTGAACATTTTTCTAATGGTTCAAGGGTTTACAATTTAGACGAAACCTCAACAACAACAGTCCAGAATCCGAAAAAAATAATTGCTGGAAAAGGAATCAAGCAGGTAAATAAATGTACAAGCGGGGAAAGAGGACAAAACGTAACTACGTGCTGTATTATTAACGCCCTTGGTACCGCAGTGCCTCCAGTCATGATTTTTCCGCGGAAAAATAATAAAACTCACATGATTAATGGAGCTCCTCATGGTACGCTAGGGCTCGCTACCACTTCAGGATGGATGTGTTTCCACAAGTTCTGGACTACTTTATTAAATTTACGTTATCCAGTAAAGAAAACCTGAGGCTCTTAATCATGGACAACCATGAAAGTCATATTTCACTAGCTACTGTGGACAAAGCTCGAGAAAACGGTATAACAATATTAACTTTACCACCCCATTGTAGTCATAGGCTACAACCGCTAGATGTGAGTGTTTTTTCATCGTTTAAAGCTCATTATAATACCGCGATAGATAGTTGGCTTTTGCATCATCCCGGAACACCCATGACTATCTACCAAATTGCAGAGTGTGTTGGAATCGCTTTTGATCATTCGATGACACCAAGTAATATAAAATCAGGTTTTAAAAGAAATGGAATCTTTTCGCTAGATAAAAATGTTTTTGATGAAAGTGATTTCTAGAGTTCAGCTGTCACAGATCGACCTACTACAGGCGAAAACAAAGCTTCCACTTCTCAAGGGAATAAGTGTGAAGTAAGTGAAAGGAATGATTCTACAGAAAATCCAGTGCTCATTACACAAAAAGAAGTAGGATTTGTTTCTCCTGAACAATTCAGAGGCTACCCTAAGGCTTCCTCACGAAAGGGTAAAATAAATAGAGGGAAGGGAAAAAGCATGATTGCGACCGACACCCCCAAAAAAAATATGGTAGAGGAAAATGAAAAAAATAAAAAAAAAACTTCCAGTTAAAGCTGTCGAAAATGCTAAGCGTAAACTTGTCTTGTGCGCTCCCCAGAAGCTGGAGACTTTGTATTGGTGCAATTTAAAATAACAGAAAAAATTAATAAAACTGTTTATTACATTGCAGTAGTCTTGGAAGGCACGTGCGATAAAAAACAAGACATTGAAGTCCACACAAAATTAGCAGGAGACAAATTTGTTTTACCAAAAGTTCCTGACATTGCAGTAGTTCCTGAAAGCGACATTAAAATGATCTTGCCAAAACCTAACTAGCATGGTAGAACAAAAAGACAAGTGGATTTGATTTCATTTGAAGTTAGCTTCAGCAATATTGAAGTTCGTTAAATCAACACCAATGTAAGGGATACACCTAGTTACTATTGGGTTAATAGTTTACTTAACTTTCATATTTTTGTATTTTTGTGTTCGTAAAAAATAAAAACTTACTATTTCAAACTGTTTGTTTATGCCGTTTCAATCTACCCCACTAGTGTTCCACAGTGAAACAAAAAACATTTTTTTTAAATTAAAGAAAAACAAATCATGTTTGCTTCTAATTTTGATATTTTATGATAAAGGTAAATGTAGAGATAACTAAAATTTTAATAAAAGTGAGATATTGGTGTGATATGTAGATTCGAGAAACAAAAATAAAAAAAGTGTTTCACTGTGGAACACTCTCCCCTACTGTGATTCTACGAAACTTGATTATGGTTAAGCATTGATTAAATACAATCGTAACCAAGGAGTAAGCATAGCAACAATTCTGTTTAATAAATGTGTAAATTTAATCAAGTTTGGTGGAACTGGCTCTCATCAATATACTAACTATAAGTATGTAATAAATGTTTTTAAATAATAATTATATGCATCTACAATCAAAGTACTTTTATGAAACCCGAACAAACATGTGTAAGTTTATACAACTTATATAAAATTAATTATTTAAACTCGTCTTCTAGTAGAATAGGAAATATCGACAAATTGCAAAAGCTGAAGGTGGTGGGAAAATTGAGTACAGTTATTTATCCAATAATATGTAAATTAAAGACATCTAATCAAGTTTAACTTGAAAAGTAAGCAACACGAATAAATTTTAAATATTAATATTCAGGTGGAACTTTTTAAACCTTGCCCCAAAACTTAATTGAAAAATTTTATTATAAATAAAGATAAGTAGTAAATATATTTTTCGACAAAGTGTGGACATGAATACAAATTTAAAATAATTACTTTTTAAATAAGACGGGCGACGTAAATATTAAGTTAAAGATACTACAAATTTTTAATTAACGAGAAAATCATGAATAATTTAATACGTAAATATACAGTACTTTCACAGAAAGTGTAATGAAAAGAAATTTTATTTTTGCTGGTTTAAAGAATCAGGAGTAAATCTCAATCATTTTAACTTTTATGTAAATGTATTTAAAGGAAAGATTTAAATCGCTTACTTGCAGAATTATTTTTCTTCTTACAGTTTAATTTTTTTTTAATTGTCTTTTTGTAAAAAAATTTGAAAATAAAAGAAAAATATTAAATATTTGGCTTCGAAAAATATTTATGTAAAAAGTTTATGTTTTGGTAACCAAGAATAACATATCTTTTATTAGAAAATTAAATAGAAATCAGTATTTCGCCGAGAGTATAAAAGTGAATTATAGAGAAATATATAAGAAATGTGGGCTGTCGTTTATTGTTCTAGGAAACAAACGTTCAAAGTTTTATTCAGAAAAATCGAGTTTAGAATTCCAGATGAACTGGCAAGAAGTGAAAACTGAACGAAAACTTTAATTGAGCTTTAAAGCTTTCACGGAAGTGGTTTGAAAAATTAGTCACTGTATTTCAAGTCATTGGGCCAATCGAATTTTCGAAGTATTTCCAGAAATATAAATCAATTTGAACGTGTACAAATGATACGATTTTCTTTTCTAGAAGAAAATAGATCGTGACGTTAATTTAAAAAGGATATAAATCGGAACTCAATTATGGTAGAAATTGTTCTCTTAAATTAAACATTGTTAATCGATGTTTAATTCGATCTTTAATTTTGCTTATTTCATTTTTTCTTCTGTTCGAGTATTTTTCTTAAGGACAAAAATAATATTTGAATAACCTAAAAATATTATCATAAACTGAAACTTTCTGCAGATGCTTGCGAACTTTATTATTATCAATACAGTTATGTTTTGTGTGTGATTTGCTGTAAATTTAAATTTCAATTTTGTACAAATGTGACTGTTTAAACACACAATTAATAAAATGAAATAATTGAAATTTGAAACGCAATCGTTTCGGATTACGTTTAGTGCAAGCGTATGTAATTATTTGTTTGGAAATTGTTAATATAAGTTCAAAGGTTTTAAAATTACATTAAAATTTAATTTATGTGAAAATGTCATTTAATTTTAATTTCATTAATTAGGTAAACAATAAATCATAAAATATGAAACTCAATCCAGCGCCTTAAAAATAAATTGTTCCTGCGCTAAATATAATTATTTAATTTATATTTAAATTACATTATATTTATTAACAAACACCGCATTAATTATTTGTCATGTTCTACACATTTAACTTTTTATTATACTTCTTGTTTTTACCCTAAAATAATATTATTAAATCAATAAACTCTACAAAAAGAACTATTGTCGTTTAAAGTTTAAAGTTCGTTTAGTTTAATAATTACGAGGTTTTCAATATTCTTTGAAAATGATCTCTCTAACTTACATTTTAGTGAACTTTGACATATGAAAAGTAAGAACAAAACTAAAAATGTAACGTATGAACAAAACTGACATTGTTTGAAGAATGAGTATATAATCAGATTTCCGGTCTGCGACGTGGTTTTCGGTGTATTATTTCTGCCTAAGTTACAAAATAAAAAAATACAGTTATTTATTGTCGTTGTCAAGTAAAACAATACATCTTGTTTGAGTTATTTACATGTCAAAAATTAATGCTGTGCACTGAATCAATAAATAAAAGTAATGAATTTGTTAAATACAATCTTTACCACCAGTTTTAACACGACTAACTTTGTGAGCAGAAATAGTAGTCTAAGGTCCGGTTTTACAATATGCGGTTAACTGTTACTTTGGAAGTTAACTGCCGGTTGATTTTTTTATCCGTCTTTCAATGTCAAGTTGCGGCTGAAACTGCCAGTTAACTGTACCACAAGTTAACCAGTGGACTGTTTACCGGTTAACCTGCAGTTCTCTCTCGGTTAACATATAGAAAGTAAGGTTATTGGTACGCTTGTTGGTTGAAAATATGGAGTATTTAATGAACTATGATGTGAATGTGTTTGACGAAGATGACTTAGTTCCAAGAAGACCCAAAGTTATTCGTCATAGACTAAATCACTTTAAGGAATGCCATGGACATTGTTTTATATCAAGATTTAGATTATCAAAAAGAACAGTGGAAAACTTGTTAAATGAAATAAGACTCGTTATAGCTCATCCAACAAATAGGTAATTAAAATCAAACTCACACAAGCAAAACATTAACATTTTTCATTTATATAGAAACGATTGTCTGTCACCTGAAAACCAGTTACTACTGACTCTTCGTTTCTTGGCAATTGATGAAATACCATGTTTTTATTGAAAACAGTGGCTAATAAAATAGTTAAACCTATGACTTACTTGAATAATAATAAATCCTTGCGCGAATGTATTTTTCCTGGAACTTAAAAAATTTTAAAAATCACCCCTGTTAGCAAAAGGAATGATGTCAAAAATCTTAAAAATTACCGACCTATCGCGGTAACATCAGTTTTGTCAAAAGTATTCGAATACTAATACATTATACCAAATCTCCAATTTTTTGCTGTTACTTTTAACAATAATTATAATTAATTTATACCTAAAGTCAGAAATTTCGGTTATTTGATTGTACATACTTTTGTTGAAATCAACGTTTTTAGTTGTGTTTGTTCTATTATTTTATAACGATTTTACCAATTTTTATGATATCAATTTTGTGATATTGAATTTTTTCTTTTTAAACTTTACTGTTATGCTTTGAACAAAGAATTTGTAAAATTTCAGTGAGAATGAAACTACGGGTAACTATTTTTTTTGAAATATTATTATTAGTTTTATACCTATATGTGTATCTATTTAAGCAGCATGTTGTCACTACTTGTTGGGTGTATTGAAATATTATCTAACATAGATAAATTTTTTCACCAAAGTAATCTCTCAACCTTACATTCCTCTCTCGCGGTAGAACAGCCTTAACAGACCAAACTCACTATGTGGAAATATCTCTAAAACAACACAATAAAATGCAATCTTTCAAATCGAATGTAAAATCTATTCAAATAGGAGTACCTCAAGGTACAATCTAGGGTCCCATATTTTTTATTGGCTACATTAATGATTTAGTAAGTTATCTGAACCTCAACTCAAAAGTTTCCGTTACGTCGTATGCAGACGAGCAATAGCAATGTGAAATCTCCAAAACAGCTGTGATTCGATATTATTCAACTTGAGCAATTCGTTTGCAGATAACTTGCTGTATCTTAATACTGATAAAACATACTTTATGCAATTCCATTCATTTCAAAGAAAAAACCTGGAAAAAATAAATATCAAATTTAATAGCATTTACTTAACAAATGCTAGGTCTATTCAATTTTTAGGAATATCGTTAGAAGATACAGTAGAGTGGTCAATACACTGAAGTCAATTACCTAAAAACCCAATTGTATTTTGTTTTCAAATAAGAAACCTAAAATTTATTCTCCGTAAATCCGAACTTATTAATTTTTATAACGCCAATGTAAAGTCTAGAATTGCGTATGGTATATGTTATTAGGGTTTATCGCCTTCAGAAAAACAAGTTTTCATAACACAAAAACAAATTATCAGAACACTTGGAGGTCTAAAACCTGGAACTTCATGCAAGAATCTAATTGTAAAACAAGAAATTCTAACAGTTAGTGGTGTATATATTTATGAAATTTTTAAATATTTGGCGCCAGCGCGTCGGGCAGAATTGTGTATAAATTCATATAAATTAGCTACCCTAATTAAAATGTTTACGAGAAGAATGGCTAGAGAAAATGAAGAAATGAATGTAGAACACAAGAGTTAGGAGAAGAGGATAGGACGTTCACAGGTTTATACGAAGTTGAAGAACAGGAGGCAGGAAGACAAGACCAGGCCATAGGTGGACCAAGTTCACAAGAACAATTATTTCAACAATTATTTGAAAAATTAAATAACATGCAAACAAATATGAATAATATGGAGAAGAAAATGACAACGAAGGAAGATTAAAAAGGATATAGAAAATATGGAAAAAACGCACAATCAAGTATAAACAAATAAATAACAATATGAATAAGGAATTGAAGATCAAAAGGATTACATAATTGAAATGTTTAACAAAAATTAGAAAGCATTCACAGCAGCACGAGAAATCCAGAAAAAAGTGGGTGGGTTAGAAAAAAGAGGACAAGGTTAAAAACGAGAAAATAAGAAAATGAAGAATCGTTTAATCTTAGTCGAGAAAAGGAATGAAGACAGAGTAGCACAACACAGAGGAGAAATAGAAGGGAAAATAAATGAAGTCTACGGTGAATTACATAAAAAGAATAGGAAGTCAAGAAAACGTAGTTATAGGACATGAGTTAGCACATGAAGTTATACACCAATTACACCGGAATTTTTGACACATTGGTATGATCAAAGTAATGATAATAATAATAATAATAATAATAATAATAATAATAATAATAATAATAATAATAATACATTATTGAAAAGCAATTTACAATTTTACATGTACAATACATTGAAAGTAATAATAACAAAAATGCTTTTCAACCGGAACTCTATTGATTCATCCAGAAAAGGGAGAGTCAATCCTCCTAGAACCCCATACTTTAAGTTAAGTAAACTTGCAGTACCAGCCGCTGACACAACGTATAATATAATAAATTCAGAATATACAATTGTCAAATTAAATTTGATTTTCATTTTAATGTATGAGCTTAGCAACTTTGAGAGACACAGAAAGACCCCAACATTCATCGCATATTTAGTCGCCAGAAGAATAATGCAAATATTTTTTGTATTTTATTTTGAAACCATACGTCGATGAAGACTTAATCATTAAAGGAATATTGTTATAAATATGTGCTATATTGTATGAAAAACTTCTTTTGAATAATGATTTAAAATGTCTGGGTACGTTTAAAAGTCCACGATGCCTAAGATTCAAATGATGTACTTCTGTGCGGAATCGAAGCCTCTTGGCCAAGTACGAAGGAGATCTAAAGGTATAGATTTTGTGAAAGAACGATGCAAGGCGAAGCGCGTAACATGTTCTTTAAAACGTAGGTTAATGTCTAATTGAAGGCCAAGGTTTTTTGGCAACATTAGTAAACTGGAGAATTTCCCCATTGATTCCAATTGTTAGGTTATGTTGCAGATGTTCACGAGATTGCTTGGAACAGAATAACAAAATAGACGATTTACTAGGATTAACAGTTAGAGAATGATTAGAAGCCTCGTTGATCAAATTAGACAAATCAGTATTAATATTTGATTGAACAGTAGTGACCTCATCGTTGGAAAATTCATATAACAGCTGCGTATCGTCAGCGTATAGGTAATATTTGCAATATTGTAGACAAGAAAATAAGTTGCTAGAGTAAATCGTAAATAACAAAGGTCCTAGAATTGAACCCTGAGGTACACCAGTATGAATGACATTTGGATCAGAGAGATTGTTATTCAGTTTTACTCTTTGGGTTCTGTTAAGTAAATAATGTTTGAAGAAACTAAGAGTGTTTTTGCTGAAACCGTAGTAGTGTAAAATAGCAGAAAGCAAATCATGGCTAATTGTGTCAAATGCCTTTGAAAAATCTAACAAAATCAGAACAACATTCTGATTAACATCAAGTGAAAGTAAAATATCATCAACTACAAAAGATAATACAGTAGCACATTTATGTTTAGGCCTGAACCCAGATTGGACTTCAGGTAATATGTTGTAGGTATTCAGATAGACACGTATTTGACGATTATTTTTTCCAGAACTTTAGATACTGCATTAACAATGCTGATAGGACAAATGATTCACTACAATGTTTTAACTTAGGAATAGGTATAACGTAAGATTCCTTCCACTGAGAGGGAAAGTACCCTTCAATTAGACAAGAATTAATTATATGAGTCACCATGGGCAGGATGGCGGGGCAACAAATCTGCAGAATTTGTATGGATATATTATCTGGACCAATAGACTTTGATGTTATGTCAAAAACAACACCCCTCACCTCTTCAACTGAGATAGCATTAAAGTTAAAATCACCATTTACTTTATCACTTACATTGTTTGAATAAAAATGTAATGTGTTTAAACAAATGGGATTTAAATTGTTAGAAACAGAAGAGAAATGGTTATTGATTAAGTTTACATCCTGAATATGAGCTGGTAAGCACAGAGGTCTTTACAGTTGATATTTAACCTTTTCAAATGTGTCCAGACCTGCCTATTATTGGATGAGACATTAGATGATAAGCTACCAAAATATGCCCTTGTTTCTCTCGAAGTGACGAAGATACTAAATTACGCAGCTGGTTTACGATTACGCCTAAATTTGATAAGGGCAGAGTCCCTTAATTTAATCATGAACTGTATGTTATGTGTAATCCACGGTGAATATTTCTTATGTAGAGTAGATGTAACAATGGGAGCGTGTATGTCGAAAAGTTGTATTATATGATGATTAAAAAAATCAACTTTTTCATCAATACGCTGCATATGATACATGTTATGACAAGGATTGACACTAAATCTCGTTGAATTATATGTCTATCAACGTTAGATAGATTGCGATAGCTTTTGGGTGGCTTAACATTACCCTCATGAGAATGTCTACAACTACATAAACCAAACAATGATCACTAAGATAATGAAGATCTGTGATACCAACAACTGCGGATTTTGTGTACATATAACATGATCTATCAAAGAAGATGTAGTTGCCGTGAGTAGGGTTATTGATGATTTGTACTAAATGATATAGATAGATATCGATCTGAATAAGAGGTATTTTCTAACAAATTAACGTTAATATCTCCTAGACAAAAATTTTCATCATCTTCAAGTAATAAGTCCGGAATGTAGTCCCAAAATTGGTGGATATCGGACCCAGGAGGGCGATATACCACCCCTACTGCCATCTTTCTGTCATTTAAAATCATATATATCTATAATTGTTCAATAGAAGAATTAATTACAGGAATATGAACTACTTGGTTAGGTACGTTTGGTTTAAGCCAGGTCTCCCCTACAGCCACAATATCATGCAAGGATCCCTCTGTGTACTCTCGAAATTGCTCAATTTTAGCACATAAAGACCTAATATTAACATGAGCTAAATTAAGTTTACTCATAATGAATTAAATAAATAAGAATAATAAAATATAATTACTACCTAAGAATAAAATATATGCATAAGAATAGTATATAGTAATGTTGTTGTCATGATTGTATAAAGTAGAAAGATTAACTTGTAAACTTAATGGTAACGATAACGATAAAGTAAAATTAATTTATCAATAGTTATCATTATCTTCTAATAAATATAACTAATGGATAAATGAATAAAAACGTAGTTGAAATGTAGTTATAATTTAGTACTATAAAATTAAAGATAATGCAGGCAAACGCAAGATGTTTAGTGATACTAATAAATAAACAAGTTCAAGCGTATTTTAGAAATACCCAATGAAATAGTTTTGTAGGTTATTTCCAGAGGTGAATTTGCCGGCACTTATATCAACAATTGTGGTAAATCGGTGCTATTAGTGACTTTAGAAATCTTATTATTATGTTAATTTTTTTAACACCCAGATTAGTCCAGACATTTTTAAAACCAAATTTTTCGGCTGCTTCTTTCAATAACAACAAACGGTTTTTGGTTAAATCCTCTTTTACCAGATAAGAAGTATTCTTGAGTTTGCGCTTGTTATTATAAATTACATTACGTACAGTGATTTGAGTGAATCTAGCAATAATAGGACGATGCTGACCTGATTTGCCCGGAAGTCGATGCACAACGTCAATACAGCTTTCGGGAATATCGACGTTCATTTTTCTTTGATAAAGTTTTTAGCACCAAGCTCGTATCTTCTTGAGGTGTTTCAGGTACTCCGAGTATGCGTAAGTTTCTTCGTCGACCATGCTCTTCGAGATCATCATTATTGTTAGATAACTCCGCGATTTTATTTTCTAATACACACACTTTATTTTCAAGAGATTCAACTTTATCTTGCAATACTTGTATAATTTTTTGCCAGTTCTTCGATAAAATCAGAATTTTTTAGTATTGCATCTATGGTTTTTATCACTCCCTCTTCAATATCAGTTTCTATTTTATGACAAGCACGTGTTTTAGACATTTTGATTAAAAATGTTGGTTTGAGAATTTAGATTAAAGTAATATAAGCGACAGCAAATAACTACAACTACGCGCACATACGGCTCGAGCTTGAATGAAGTATGGTTAATGTTTAGGGAAATATTTTACAAGAGGGGTGATGTGAACCTGATAAAGAAATTTGTGGGAACCTGCCTCACATGTGTTATGGGAAAGGAAAGAAATTATAAAAATCAACATTTCATCAAGAGTATAAAAGCAGAGAAACACCTACACATAATAGCAATGGATTATATCGGAAATCTTGTAGCCGGTGTCAGAGGAAACAAAAATATTCTAGTTACTTTGGATGTATTTTCAAAATTTATAAAATTATATACGAGTCAAAAATGTAATACAAGACATGCATTGAAGTGTATCGACGAATTAATTAGGGAAATAGGAATACCACACGTAGTATTGCTGACAAAACTACATACTTCAAGAGTGACAAGTTTAAAAACATTTGAAAAACATAAAAAAATTTTACTGTTCTGTAAGACATCCTTGTACAAATCCGGCAAAAGGTACATCAAAGAAGTTACAAAAATGTTAAGGCTAATGACCTATAAAGGGCACGAACGATGGGTAAAATAGGTTCCTAATATAGAAAATTTTGTGAATGAAGTACCACATGTTGTAACAAAAGTACCACCAATTACAATTTTAAAATGGATTAAATCATCAAGATTATGGAGAGATGAAGCACATATAGAAGATTTAGAAAGTCTACGAAGAAAAGATAATAAAAATTAAAAAAAAAGCTTCTGAAAAATGTGAAAGGAGGCAGAATGCAAAGATAAAAAAACTTAAAGAATACTTGATAGGAGATAAAGTAATAATAAAACGGTTACGAGTAGCTGATGGAGAAAAAAAATTACAGTTAAGTTATTACTACAATACAGTAATTCAAAAATAGGGAAAACAACGTATGAACTCCAAGATAAAGAGACAAATAAAATAAGAGGGCGATTCCATATTCCCATGATGTACGATTACCCAATCGAAAGACAACAAACCCGACCAGAAAATGTGAAAAAAACAGACGACGAAAATGAAATCAATGGAATCACGGAATATCAAAAAGAATTTGAAACAAGCACAATAATGATAATGAAGAACACACAGATCGGCAAAAATTAAAAGAGAGATGCGATCATCTAGGGGAAAGTTTATTCGTTTCAAAAACAATTCATAATAAAAAGAAAATACAGGAAGTAACGAAAGGAAATAAAAGAATAAGAGAAAATAAACCAAATTTAAAAGAAAATATTGTGCAGAAAGGTATAATATTTGAACAGATTTGGGAAGACCTTGATAAAGAAAAGGAGATTGAAATGACAAAACGACGTGAAGGATTAAATCGGAAACGGAACACAAGTATGAGTAGATAATGTACATGAAAAAGGGAATTCAAAAGAAGTGACTCAATTGTCATTTAAAGTCGGAAGCAACATAAATGAAGAAGTAAAATTCGTTAAGAGCAAGAAAGAGCCAGGAAGGAATGGAAAATGTCACATAGGTATCGAAGTAGGACGAGTGTTTAAGACGGCAATTGAATTCAATTGAATGAAATTATTATCACGGTCATATTATATTTTATGTGCATGTGACACCTACCACCAAAATGCTAATCTAAGATTTAAAACATAATAGTCACAATTTCACAAAATCTATTTGTAATATTTGTACTACTTTTGTTCAATAGATGTCACCTTAAAAATAAATTTCCTTGATAACTTTGTAATTATATATATCAGAATTTAATAAATAGATGTTTAACGTCATCTAAAGTACACATAAAAGTATTAAATATAATTTTTTTCATATAATTATTGAAATTATTCTATTTTCTTGATGTCAAAAAAGTCTGAAAACAGAGATTTTTGTGTCCGTTATTCTGGTCCTTCATTCATTATTTTTTGTTTAAATTTTGCTTTAGGAATTACACGGAACCTTTAACAATAATTTGATGCATTAAAATATTCATAGAAATGAATACTTATGAAGTTATCTAGGAATAAAACTGACCCATTTTACGTCTCAAAAACATCACTTGAAATAGAAGATAAAATTAATGAAGAAAAGGATTACAATTAAACGAACGTGGGAAGAATTAGAAAAACAAAATGTGAATTAAATGCAAACTTAAGAACTAAAAGAAAATGCAATTAAATTAAACAGCCACAAAGAAAAATATAAAAGGACATAAAGGCTCATCCACCCCTAAAAAAGGAAGAAAAGGACAGAGAAAAGGGTGTCGAAAGGACAATGTAAAATGACAATAAGATAAGACAACGCAGAATTATTAATTTAAGAAGTTAGGTTTAAGGAAGTATGAATGAAACAAGTTAATGTGAAGAATAGGAAGGGAGGAAGGATGTAAGAGTTAAAAATTAAAAATAAGAAAATGGAAAAAGGTGAAAATAAGCATCTTATGTACAGCAGAAGAAGAAGTCATAGATCAATGGATAGTTGAATAATGAGAAGATGAAATGTTGAATACAAGTTAAATGAAAGGAAAGATTAAGATTAATGCAATGGAATTGAAGTTATTATGAAGTTTAAGAAATGATATTTAAAGGAGAATATAATAAGAAATAAGAAAAGAAGTAAAATAAAAATGGAAAAGAATTAAAAAGAAATATGAAGTATTAATGATGAAATCTTAGAAACTAAATAAGATTAGGATGGTAGCTGAGGATCACTGAGTGAATGATTATAATTAATAATAAGGATTGAATAAGGTTTAGATAGAATTGAAAAGTTAGTTGTGAAATTACTTAAAAATGAAAAAAAAATAATTCAATTTTTACGTAATTTGAAGGGAGTATGTAATGATATCATTTTGGGGACGCTTATTGAATGCATAAATTATTGGGGGTAACTATGAAAACGTTAGACGGTCAGATAAAAAAAAAAGAATAAAAGTCATTAATGATTGTGTAATTTTTAAAATTTACATTGAACAAATTTATACATTACAATATATTCAAACATATTCATATTCATATTTAATACCCTTTGTCTACCAGACTTAAAAAAGCATAATTCCGATTTAATGGGATTAAAAATATACAACCATTTGCCAGACTATATTAAAAATGCAAATAACTTCAAAAATAGATTAAGAAAAGCACTTATTAAAATTAGTCCGTATACCTACTATCCATGACTTTCTTTTGCTAAACAAATCGCAGTGGTGTAATGAATAATATAATATTGTGTGTATGTATTTTTGACGAACCTTATACATGTCCATTCTATGGAGGTTAATAAATTATTATTATTATTATTATTAAATTAAAGCGAATAGAGAGACTGTCGCGAGATGAAGACCAAATTAATCCCATTGTTTTAATGTTTTATTCCAGACTAGCTGTGCCGGCGCGCTTCGCTATGCCAAATAAAAGATCTCCGAATATATGCGTCCGATGACAAATTTTTTTTGTTGGAAAGGTACATCTTTTAGCTAACTTCGCTCCATACATTTCGACCTCCTCAGAAACATGCACACCCACTGTGTGACGAAAAACGGCTAAAAAGTGGTAAATAAAACAAACACACATTCATTTTTATATATTAGAAGATTTGCGCATGCGTATATTCGTTTTCGCCGTAGGAATAAGAAAAAGTTAAAAGTTAAGCAACTTCAAGGTCATTCGTTATTTCTCATTATTATTGTTATTGTTATTTTCGCTACATGCGTTTACCTTCAAATGAATAGTTTAAATTTTTGTTCTTAATACAATTCTTCTTTTTATTCTTAAATGAAACTGCATGAATCCGTCTTTAAATAGAATGCTTTTTCCAGATCATGTCTGAAGGTGGTAAAGTTTCCAAAAAGCAATGGAACATTGAAGAAATCTGTCCTTAATAGATGCCTTCAGGAAACATAGAAATTTAGGCATCCAAAGGATGGCAACTATAAAAACAGGATTAAAAAAATGGATTCATACAAAAAAATTGCCCAATTGTTTGACACCAGCTGGATGGAAATTGAGAGAAAAATAAAAAAACATAATTTCACAGTATCAACGTGAAGGAAGGAATTATAAAAAAAATGAAAACATCCGGCGCGGATCAACATTTTACACAGTAGTGGTTTGGTTATAATGCAGTGAGTTTTATGAATGACAAAAATAAACCCAGAAAATGCGTTCAGGTCGGTGGGGAATATGAGATAAGTCTTTTGCTTATTGTTTACTTAAAGTTGAAGGAGTTTAGGTATTCACAAAAAAACTAATTACAAATGGCTTCTAATCGTCTTTTTATTTATGCATATTTTAATTCCCAGGGTACTTGTCCTTGGTCTGAAATAAAATATTAACAACATTATTCTAGTAAATATTTTTTTACTACAGGTCTAAGAGGTAAAATCGATTCAGTTGATTGTAATTAACTCCTCCATGATCCATTTCTAACAGTTCACGAATCTACATCTTCCATGTCAAATGACCCTGGTAGTGTATAATAATTTATTGGTTTGGTATTTCGGCCCATATAATTGTGTAATAAAACACATTTTTTCTGTTTTTGATGACTCTAGCAGTATAGGTTTTCGGAAAATACGAAATACAGATACCAATATACCAAACACATTTTCGACCACCCTTCTTGCTTGGCTCACATGGCAATTAAATATGTGTTGCTTAAATCCGCGTTCCTGGTGCCCAGAGTATGGTTTCATTATATTTGGAAAAGAATCGTCGGCTACAGGTATAGGTATAGGTTTTTATTTTCCTAAAAGGCATGTGTTTTGCGGCAGGCTAATCATTTCTTTGCTCAAGAACTTGGCATCTGATATACGCCCTTGGCAACAAGTGTTTAAGTAGATAAAAGTGTAGTTCGCATAGACTATAGCAAAAAGAAGAAGATAGCTAAAGGTGCCTTTATAATTAAGAAACTCGCTTCCGCTATATTTGGGTGATTGTACAATCACATGCTTTCAATTGATGCTTCCTAAGCACATTAGGAAGTTCTATCCTGTGTTATAATCATTCAACTTTTATCACTGTGCTGAGTCATTGGGCACCTAAAATAAAACAATATTTGTTTATAATTTTGAGATTAGTTAACCCACCTACAATTAGATTAACATTTACACAGATATTTTTCGTCTTTTAGGTAAATGAGTCTTCAGATGAAGAACCTGAAACAGAGAGCCAAAATTCTGTTGATATCCTAGTGACTTTGAGGGTGAAAAATGCAAACGGCTTTAACCTCAAATACACCAAAAAGTGTGCATTGTGAAAACCAGTTTACAACACCAAAAATAAAAACCAAAAACAAAGCAATACATATATGGAACAGGATAGTGAAAGCACACGAGTATTTAATATGATGAAATCAAAGTATGAAAAAAGAGAGCGTTATGAATATGATGTACTTGGACAGATGGTAGCTCATAATGTTAGAAACTTAAAAACAGAATACTCAATGATTACTGTGTAACAGCAGATTACAAATGTATTGTTTGATGTTCGCAGGTGCCACCTTCAACAAAGCAATGCAGACTCTTTGACCTTCACCTTCGTCATGGAACTTATCAAACAATTCAACGGTAACTACGAGGTCTGGGCAGGAAGTGCAACAATATACTATAAATCAGATTTCCAATGACTTGAACCCAATACAAGAAAAATGAAATATTTTACAAGAAGCTTTTGCACCAGTTTTTGAATTAAACAAGGGCTCGAACTACACTGGATAGATAAAAATACGAGTACCTATTATTTTCAAATATCAGAACACTTATTATTGCCTTTATATGATAATGTTAAAATTAATTAAGTTCTATTTGCTTTTCTTAATAAACAAAATAAACAAAATACTATTTTTTGTTCCTTACCTTTATATAATGATTAAGAACTTCATTTAGGGCATCACACACTTCTGGTGATATGGAAGTAACTGATAATTTTAATCATTAATAAATTATACCTACTGAAAAATATATATGTATGGTTAAAGTGTCTATCTACTCCCATTGGATTATATAGTCTGTATTCAATCTTTTTTGACTATCATATTTACGCTTATAATTTCATAAGAGGTTAATTATTTCCGGAAATTGTTTAAGTGCATTCTAATAACGTCCTATTAATTTGCACGAGCGGAACGCGGAATGCACGAAACAAAATTTCCAGATAATAATTAATGCTCGAATGAAATTCGGCAAGAAAATCGTAACGGCCCAAAAAAAAGATATTCATTTATGTTTTAAATTTCAAGTTGTAACATATCCGTGACAACCAAAAACAAAACTGTCAACAACAAAAATTTTGGTAAAATTGTGTGAAAGAATGTCACGTTTTGGAGTTGAAAGTTTGGCAAATATTGACGAAGCAGTAGTTTCTATAACGTCGGAGAACACCAAGAATAGCAAGAGTTCCGTCTGGGGTTAGTTCCAGTGTTTCTGTAAGGAAAGAAAGTACAAGTTGGAAAAGTCAACCTCGAAGGATAAGTTAGCCGATTTACTAAAAGACTGGGCCTTCAATATGAAGCGGAAAGATGGGGAAGACTATAAAAAATCGGTAGTAAAGGTTATGTGGAACTCCACCGGCAAACAACTACAAGAATTCTACTATAACGAACACAACGTCAAATTTGATCCATTTGCCGACGTCGAATTTAGCAGCGCTCGCGCTGCGAGGGATTCCAAGCGCAGGAATTTACAAACTAATCCAATGAAAAAAAAAATTGAGCTCAGCTGCTGTAAGCAAACAAAAAATAAAAAGAATGGTCGAAATGTGCAATGAAAATATGCTCTCGGGATTACTACAATTACCAGCCACAGATTATTTTTGACAGCAAACCAATGTTTCTTCTAAAGGCTGGTACAAAAATATGCCTATAGGACGGAACACCAATTCAACTTGGATGAATATTTTAGCTCAGAAAATTGGAATCGACACAAAAGCGGTCAAGATCATAAATCACTCCATACGAGCTAGTGCCATTTCAAAAAAATTTCCACTTATTAATTCCAGCTAGGTTGCTCTACTTTCCAGGAAAATTATTTGGTTGCTATGGTTATGGTTCATGAATTAATTTTACTATTGGTCATTAATGAGTATCGTATGATTTTCATAGCAACCGTACAGAATCATAATACCTATCTTGTTTTGTTTTAAACAAATGTCAAATAAATTAAAAATTTAACAGCGTGCATTAGTATTGAACAAAATAAGTTCCCAAAACGCATCAGAAATCGGCACACTACCACACGTAAAAGAATAACAACTATTAATCTTCCCCCTGAGAAATACGGCCCACAAGATTATCATGGATTGGCGTATTAAAAATAACGTAAACTCCTTTTCGCAAAATGTTCTCCTAGCGTACTTCCAGGAATTGTCCGGTAAATATAAAGCTTCATCATTATGGACATTTTACTCCATGCTCAGAAGTACTTTAAGTATCAATAATATTGTAAATATCAGAAAGTTTCGTAAATTACAAAAGCGAGAACATTAACTCCAGAACAAATTAACAAATTCGGACAAGAAGCCCCAGATGATAACTTTCTAGCAACAAAGGTATGTTTTAATGTAAATAATTATAATCTTTACTAAGTGAACTAATTATTCAGGTTGTTTTTTTAATAGGCATCATCGCCGCTACTCGCGCTGCTGAATTGAACTCCATGCAGGTTGCAGATATTCAAGATCTTGGAGCAATTTTTATGGTCACTGTACCAAACACAAAAACAAAGATAAGCAGACGGTTTGCTATAACAGAAGATTTTTATCATATTTGTAAGAAATGTATGGATCTTCGTCCGTCATATATTTCACTAACAGCACTGTTTTTGAAATTCACAGATGGAAAGTATTTTTCTCAAAAAATTGACACATTACTGGTTGATTTTGGCGTCGACATCACTGCTCTAAAGCGGCACGGAGGGTGAAAATCATTAACCGTAGCCGAAGGCTACATATATGAATCCACAAAAATAAAACAGACACAGCAAATAAGGTCTATAGTTCTATTAATTTACAAACAAGTACTAGCAGTGCCACAGACGTTTATAGTTCCATTAATCAACAACCAAGTACTAGCACTACTACATACATACAACTTACAAGAAACGAAACAATAACTTTACGCAATTCTAAACCATCAATTGCGTTCACAAATTGCTCACAATTTACTATTAATTTTGTTAATAAAGATTGTCCTTAGATAATTAATGTGAATGTTAAATGTTTTTGTAATTTTTTATTGATTTTAATAAAATTATGTTTAACAGAAAATGTTATAGTCGTAGATAAAGCGTAGTTTAAATGCAAATCGTTATCTTGTACAGTTGTATACCGCACTTAAGTATACACCTCTGATGAGCTCATAATAAGAGCGGAATGTGCATCAGGTGTTTTTTCGAGCGTGTATCCTACTGTACAGAAATACTTGGCTTTATCGACACGAGTGTGTTATGCTTAGATAACGATTTGCATTTAAACATTCAATCGTTGTTCCAGTTATATGTTGGCATTACTTATAAAGCATAGTATTCAACTCGCGGTAAAGAAGGCAATACCTCACGCGGATGATTTTGCGACACGAGACCTTAGTAATCATCATTGAATAATATACTATTACTTGGCTAGTTTATAGAGTATCTGGATAGTGTACAAACTAACTAATTAACTTACTTTTTTTCCAAGGACCGCAGTATAAACCAGCCACAACTAAGAATTAAAAAAAAATTCCATGTTGGTTGGTTATTGAAAAAAATTGTCCTGCCTTTCTCGAAATAAATGTAGTCCGCTCAATGGAAAGAAGAGTTTTCGGTTTGCTTCAGTTTTGTTTTTGTTTTTCAGGATCCAGAAAACACAAACAAAACATGAACTCAACTGTCCGTTTAAACGAAAACCGACCGAATCACCTGCTAAAATGCATTGTTTAGGCCGCAAAGTGAAGAATTTTGTAAGGCCAATTTTTAATCCAGGGTATTATTCTTTAAATTGGCGATAGAGCTCGTTGATGTTATACATAAGCAGCTGTTTCTGTACATGAACTCGTTTGCCATTGTCTAACTTTATAGACAAGAAATTTTCTTACCAGGCATAATTCTTGAATTATCTTCTCTTAGGTAAAAATTTTTTACGAGATCAAGCGTTTCTAAAGATAATTTACGCCCCTCCCGTGGTTTCGGCGAAGATAAAATTCCATTCTTTTCGAACAGTTCTCTGGCCTTTTTGCTTGCCCTCTGGATGTATTGAACTCTTCAGCAAGCCGACGTTCACTCCACGATTTTGGGGCTACAGTGAGAATCATAGTTTTTAGCGACACAGACGTTGACGGGTTATTGAACTTTTCTTTTAATTGTTTAAGTATTTCGCTGTCATTATCTTTCAAATCCTTGGTCTGTGTTACTTTGTTAAGCGGGTTTTCTTCAGGCGCATAGTAAGACCCTTGTGAAGCTTGAGTAGATAATTCGCTAGATTGACTTCATAGGGCCACATCCTCGTCTGCAATTGGTGGCATTTCACGATCATGTCGCTCTCTACACTGCTTACAAACGCAAAATTTCTTGTCACTATCAAATGATCACATTTCTGCTAATAATTTAGTGAGTTTTTTTAAATCCTTAGATTTTCTATACACAGGTATTTTGAACGGATTAAAACATCTATCATTATACGGAGTCATATTACTAGTCTAAATAAGATTTAACAAGAAAATACGAAAATTACACTACGAAGTTGCCAAGCCACTAAGTAAAATAACGGCCAAATTTAAAAATAGAGCATCATAATTCCGTCTCTTTTACCCGTTTTACGAAACTTTAGTGGCTGGGTTCGCGCGCAAAATATGTCACCTAGGAATTGTAGATGGCGCTACGGAATATGAAATTACTTAAAATTACTCGCAGTAACTGACGTCAAGCGCCAGCATATCGGTCTAGCTCCTAAACGACTTTTGTGCCCATTTTCAGACTTGGAGGGGATGATCTTTGGACAATCAGCTATATTAAAAAAAAATAAATAAATAAAGCTGGTCCAACTTTGTTAAAATTGCTTAAAAAAGTTTTTCATGCATTTTTATAAGAAAAATTTTTTTTACTACTTTAAATATTTAATTAAAAGGTTTTAACAATTAAATACTGAACTCAAAACTTCACAGTCCTGTAACTCGGTAATTAAAATGTTCAGCGGAAAAATATTTCATATCGGTGTCGACACCACATTACTCAAATCGGAAACGTCGAGTTTTTTTAGTGTCTGGTTTGGCGTGAAATGCCCAAATTGTAAAAGATATTAGTATGGTAACAGGAACCGACAAATTAACGTGCCCTCCGAAGCACGATGGGGACAGACCTTCTAAAATTAGATTGAGGAAATCTCTTACCGTTAACGCTTTAATTATCTTTAATTAAGCACAACGAATACGATTGCATTTTGCGATAAATCAATCAGAATCTCTTGCAACTTAAGAGGTGATGTAAAAGTACACAGAAAAACGTGCAATTCATTTCATTTCATCTTCATATTCCCCAGTTTTTTTTCATTGTCATGTTCATCCACAACTACCAAAAGCATTGGAGTGTTTTCATTACAAAGTAAAGGCACATATTGAATATAGCTCGGGGATATTTACCGTAGAGACCGAAGAATTAATTTGAAAAAGTTTTGTTCAGATGCGCTTTATTTGTATGCTTTTTTTCTATTAGAATTCTATAGTAGAGATTTCCATGCGAGTGAAGCGACGCATTAAGCACGCTTTTCTTAGTAAGTTGTTTAGTATGTACACTGTTTTTGGCATGACAAGCCGAAAGTGAATTTTGTTTAATAGCTTTCATTTTACACAGATAAAATTGAAATCGTGACTTGCCACCAAACGTATTAAAAAGATTAGGCACGTTAAGTACTTTTTCCAAAAGAACAATCGATTATACACGTATCTTTCCAAATTGATTCAAAAAGTTATAGGCACATTGAAGGTATCGTTGCAAAAGTATTAAGATTAATATTATGTAAATGAGGTCGGTCATATAAAATTTCATAAATTATATCATAGACATGTCGTGAATTTAAAAGTTCTTTCTTTTCTGAATTTTCAATAACATTCTTTTTACGATTGTGCTTAAATAACCATAAAATTTTCTTATTAGAATTTTTAATGCGGTATGCTTATTAAGTTGAATATTTGGGTGGAATAATAAGCGCAAATTGAACTGACAATTAATTTCGAGTTTTGTGTTTAATTACTTCAATTTTTAGAATGGACTTGCATAAATTATGGAGTATGATTTATGTGAGGGTTGAATTATTTCAATTAATTCATATAATCATAAATTTCATTCAAGTTTACATTTTGAAAGAAAAGTAGCAATATATGAAGATGATATACTTTTATATGTATGATTAGAAAAGACGCAAACCAAAATGGAAATTAAATTAAGCCACTAATCATGTAAAAGAGTAAAATATAAAGAAATTAAAAATACGTGCGATATAGTCAGTGCATGTAAAAGATTCTTAATCATCAAGAAACTTTTGACAATAATCTTTTGAAAAATAATCGTTAATATACAAAATTTTCATTATTATGGGTAGTCGATGGTAGGTTAGACGTTTATTCATTCATATTTTTAATGGACATCCTATACAAAGGGATTCGGGAGGAAATGGAAATGAAGCTAAAATAAGCAAAATAAGCTCATATGTTCAAATTCGATTTTCATTTGATATGAACATATGTGCTGATTTAGCTTCCTGAACATGTCTTTAAAATATTTCCATTTGTATACTGTTTTAATTTTTGAAATATACTCCTCGTCTGACTTTTGAGGAGTATGGTTGTGATTACAAAACATAAACGCAGCAACAGTGATATAAGCAGTTAATTCACTTGACCTCCGATCAAGCGAATGCTCGTGAACAACACGAGTCGTTTTTGTGTAGGTTCTGTTTTGATTCCGTGGTGGTGGAGAATGTGATAATAAAATGGATCTATTTATTTAAGTGAAATTTAACAAGTAGGTCAATTAAATGATGATCAAGGAAGCAACCATCAACATACATTAGAAAATGTGGTAGATATTGATAATACAGCTCCACTCAGCAAACATGATAGTCGGAAAATATGTCAACTAAAATAATTAATTTGAAATTTTTGCCACGATAAATGATTTAACCAATCACGTTTGAGAATTTTAAGTTGGTACATTCGCATGTAAAAGCAAATTGTTTACAGTTTAGAGCTGACATTTTTCGCGTGCTTTTTCTTAATTTATTACAAATTCCTCACAGTATTACTCTTGTTTACCAAAATCAGTTTTTTGAAAACTACTTCATTTGATTTTCGCAGTAAAGGTATGTATTTTAAGTGTTTTAATAAAATGTAATTTTAATGTTATTTTTATGTTTTAAGGTTATCTTATTATGGCTGGAACTACGAAGAAAACTATACATTCTGAGGCTCGAAACATTATCAATAATGTTATACAATTCTTCGATAGACAAAAAAGCTGCTGGTGAATGGGCATTCCCTTTAGAGAAGGCAACTGAACTTGCAGCGGCTGCTGTTGGGAAATCGATGGCTACTATTTTGAGGATCAGAAAGAAGGTGCTGCGACTGACAGTGAACTACTGCAATCACCATCAAAAAGAAAAAGCGGAGGATCCAACAAAATAATGATGGATGAGTGTGATTTGGGAATTTTAAAAGAACAGTGCAAGAGGTTTACACGGTTGACAAGCAAGTGCCCACGTTAAAAATTTTAGTGAGCAAGATGCAAGATAAGATTAATTACACTGGCGGACAAGAAACTATTCGAAGGCATCTATTAAGAATTGGCTTCCACTTTAAAAATGTGAAAATCGAAGAAAATTACTTATGGAACGTAACGATATCGTAGCTTGGCGTTCTCGTTATTTACGAAAATGGAGGAAAACGCTGCTCTCGGAGAGAAGAAAAAGCCGGTTACTTATTTAGACGAAACTTTTATTCACCCATCTTATGGGGTGAGTAAATGCTGGCAGTCAAAGGACCAACCAGGTGTATATAAAGCTGATCGTTCTGGTCAGCGATACATTATTGTACACGCAGGTGGTGAATATGGATTTGTAAACAACGCATTGTTAATTTTCAAATCTAAGAGCAAATCAGGAGATTACCACGATGACATGAATCATCACAATTTTATACAATGGGTTGAAAAACAGTTAATTCCGAATTTGCCTCCAAAAGGGATCGTTGTTATGGATAACGCACCATACCACAGTGTTCAAATTAACAAACCCCCTACCCAAGCCACAAGAAAGCAGGAAATTAGAGACTGGCTTGAAAATAATGAGGTTTCAACAACTGGGGACATGAGGAAAGCTGAATTGTTAGAACTGGTGAATAAGATTAGCCACACTAAAACATTCTATGTGGATGAAATTTAAAAAAAAATGGACATACTGTTTTACGCTTGCCTCCATATCATTGCGACCTTAATCCAATCGAATTCATATGGAGCTTAGTTAAACATAAAGTCGCAATGAAGAACGTACAGCAAAGTGCCAAGGATATCGAGGTGTTAGTGAGAAACGCTTTTGCAGAAGTCACAGCATCAGATTGGCAAAAACAGTGCAAGCATGTGGATCAATTGGCTCAAGAAATGTGGGAGAATGATGGATTACTTGACGAAGTAGTGGAAAAATTGGAATTTGTAGTGAATACTGGTTTGTCGGAAGATGACACAAATTCGGAAGAAGAATATGAAACTAATTAATGGAATTGTTTAAATTATATTTCTGTTCAATTTATTTTTTTTTAATTTAAAAATTAATTTGTGTTATTGCCAAGGAAATAACTTATTCATTCATTAGATTAAATATAAATCTAATACATTTAAAATAAGCAGAAGAAAATTTGTAAATCTTTAAAATTATTTAAAATGTTTCTGTAGAACTGAATATTGTTACTAAAAATGTTGCGTTATTGTTATTAAGTTTAATACAGTATTTCTTTCAAATTCTTAATTTTCTGTTTATAAATTTGTTCCGTTTTGATCTTGTTAAAAGATTTACACATATTATGGAGCACACAATACATTTGTGTGTATCAAATAAATCACATTTAAATACTTTTTTTTCGGAATGTACCTTACAAGCTCTATAGCGCCAGTATCCCCCTCTCCAACTATCTTGTTTGCTGAGTTTAGCTGTAGTATGGGTATCGAATATGATAACTTATCTGATCGAATTTAATAATGTAACTCACGATAACGAAACTCAGTCCATTCGTACCAACAAAATTAGTAGTTGCTCTTGTAAGGAACAATTAAGAAATTAATCTGTTCTGTTAACTGTGAACGTGCCGGCATGATTAGAATCACAACCCTCAACAATGATTTAAAAATTTATTGGGGTATGTCAAATTGACACAGTTTATTGTTTCTCAAATAATACTAATCATGACTTTTCGATTACAGATCTGGTACGCCTCAATAGTAGAAAATTGCAAATATCTCCAAAAGTAGTAGCCGTAACCCTAACAATGCTCCTACGATTTGAAGAGAATTTCAACCTGCACACTACAGAGTAAAAAAATACAAAGTTATTTCTGTGAACTTTTGCATCTGTGAAAATTTTACTAAAAAAATTGATATCTCGAAATCTATAACTCGTACCTACAAGGAATGTTATACAAAGTGACACTCAAATTTGACGTAGAATTGACCGGAGTGTCAGAAGAATGAAAAACTTTTAAATTTAAAAGTGAATCTGTATTAATTTATTTTATACCTAATATATTATAAACTGTTTAACAACAACATGTAGTAGAAATATTTTTTAATTTATCATTCTATAATAATAACATTTCAGTTGCAGTTTAGCAATGGAATACAATAATATTTTGGTAATAAATAAACATGCATTGTGTTCATCGGTAGTAATCGTATAAAATTGTCGTCATTAGTTAACAATGGCATAGAAATAACAGAAAGACAAGACAAACTCCAGAAAATATCAAATCTATGTATGCGATGTATGCAGTTTAACAACAAACGTTATCATGGAGTAAGATTGCGCGCTGGCTTCAAAACTTAATCGTGAACAGCAAAACAGCAAATAAAATTTAAGAATAATGTACGCGCTTAATCAAAAGTTTAAAATCTTACCACAAATCTATGAGTAAAAATAAATTTATTAAAAAAAAACAGCTTCAACAACTCTGCGGAATCGATCGATTTCCTCTATACTGGACACAATTTCTAAGTGAAACGCTAAAACAAATTGATTAACACGTACAAAAGTAGCTTATGTGCTGTAGCAAACCATGAAATCGTATACAAATATTTAAAGCACCTTAAAATCTCCATAATTGTGGTTCTTGTTCAAAGTACATTATAAATATCATGCAGGTCGCGCTTCTTAATTAGAATTATAATGTTATTGACACCAAACTACAATTGGTATGTAGATGAGGGTCAAATCTTGAAGGTATAGGAGACTTCCATACATTAAACAGCCTCAAATCTTCAACAACGACGCTGGCAATCAACTACGCAGGTAATCAACGACGCAAGCAACAGGTCACAAAAAATAGCCTTCCTGGGTATAAAATTTATCGAAGATGCTATTCCGTAGCGCATTTAAACGATGAACGGAAAGTTGTGGAACATGTGTTACCATTCAATATAAATATTTCAATACCACGTACTGCTGTCTTATACGACGGAAAAACACAAGCACCCAATAAAATGTAGTTCGATGAACATTAATAATTTCTAAAACGGCCTTGTACGAATGATACCCATTTAAACAGTGAAAGGAAAAACCCAATCGAAAATTTCGTACGGAATTATCGTTAGCTCAACGTTATATACCAACTAAACGAATATTTACTACATACAGGATGACGTACAATTAATTATAATTAACAGTGGAGTAGAATGCAATTACAACGTTACAAATTGGATAATTTTCACGAAAATTAATTAAATTATATTATTCATAAAGCAAAATCTTCTGGGAATATTCCTTCAAGACTTGAGCCTACCGGACTATTCAGATCTGATGACAAAAGGCCTGATGGAATGTCACTCACACCTTGGTGTAACGGACTTAACTTAGTTTGGGATGCTACTTGTGCTGATTCTCTGGCTCCTTCACATCTATCTGGATCATCAAATAAATTAGGAACCGCAGCAGAGGCAGCAGCTCGAATCAAGGAAGTCAAATACGCTGATATCTCTAATCAAGTATATCTTTTCGTGCCAATATCGGTCGAAACATTTGGATATTGGAACCAGGATGCTATTTCGTTCATAAATGGTCTGGAGACTCGAATTGCTCAAGTATCTGGAAAGAGAAGTTCTAAATATTGTTTAATTCAAAGATTAAGCTTGGCAGTTCAACGAGGAAATAGTGCAAGTATTATTGGGACTCTCGCTTTGAATTCCCCTTTGGAGGAGATATTATTAAGTTACAGTAAAACCTCTAAATAGCGGTCACTAAAATTTGCTGCAAAACAGACCGGTATATGGAAGTGGCCGTTATTTGGAGGAAAAAATGCGTTATTTATTAAAATCTTTTAAGTATGGAACATAATACGGTTTGCTATAGAGTACTGTCTGCATTAAAAAATAACTATAAATGTGCTGAAATATTAAATAATTAGATGATATAATAATGGAAGAGTTATACATATTGAGTACATAATACATACATTTACATAATATGTACCTATTTTCTAATTGCTCGTTATACTTATTACAATAATTAATTACGAACATATACATACCATTAAATTAAATTTTTGTGAAATATTTTTGTATTGAGGTTTGTTTTACATTTTTAAGTTTAGTTTGTAAAACAGAAGATTCACATTTTGAGAAAATTCGAAGTACTTCTACCGCTAGCTCAATCTTATCATTAGAAAATAGAAAACTTTGCACATCTCTTAGTTTTTCACACACTTCATACCTTTAATGTTTGAGGTAAAAACTTCGGATTCTTCTGCACCACTTTCATTGTTCGAATCACAGCCTTCACTATAGTCTAATTCACTGATTATATCTTGAATACTTAAATTGGAGCTTTCGGTCAAAATATCACAATCAATAGATGCATAATTTTCAAGGGTTACACGTTGATTACTTTCTAGTAATACAGGAAAAAGCTGAGCTAGTGGAATTTCGTCTTCTTCATCGAAATCTTCTTACAGGACCTTTTCCGAGAATCCTGCTTTCGCAAAACATTTAGCAATTGTAATAGGCGAAACGTTTCTCCAGGCTACTGATATCCAAACTAAAGCGCTGGTTAAATTGATAGTTTTTTCCGCATCTTCAAAAGGACGTTCGGTATTTGTGAATGTTAGCAGCTTTTTAATTAAAAACTTCCTGTAGGCCATGTTAAAGTTTTGGATAATTCCTAAATCCAGTGGCTGGCAATGGGATGTGGTGTTTGGGGGTAGAAAAACAATGTTCACATTTTCAAGAGTCACTTTGGGATGTGACGTGGCCTTATCCAGAAATAAGAAGACTTTTCTATTTTCTTTTTTCATTTTTTCATCAAATTTTTTTAGCCAGGAAGTCATACTCTCTACTGTCATCCAAGTTTTTTTATTAGATACCCATTCTAAGGCAATTTGTTGATATGAGAGCCTTTAAAGCATCTTGGGTGTTTACTTTTTCCAATCATTAACGGATTTTCCTTATTGCCTTCCATATTTGTTCAAAATAAAATTGTCAATCTTTGTTTTGCAGCTTTTTTACCACTACATTTATCGTTTTTTAAAGAGAACGTTTTGTTTGGCATCGCAAGGTAAAAAAGTCCGGTCTCGTCAGCATTGTACACATTTTTGGGTGAATACCCTTCAATATTACTGACAGCTTTACTTCCCAAGCTTCAACAGTGTCCAGGTTAATATCAGCTGACTCCCCGCAAATTGTTTTAAAGGTTATGTTATGTCTTTGACAAAACTTCTCAAGCCACCCATTTGAAGCTTTATAATCCGTCATTTTTAAATTTTCCGCAACTTCCAATGATTTCTCTTTTATTAAAGGGATATTTTTATTCCTAGCTTTACAAAACCAAATGTAAACTACTCGGTCAATTTCCAAACCTTCAGTTCTAGGAAATTTTCTGTTCTGCTTTGTATTGGAATCTTTTTCAAATAGTTTTTTAAATCACACTTGTTTTTTAAAATATCGTTAACATGTGTTCTTCCAACACAATTTTTTTCAGCCAACTTTCTAGCACTGGTATTGAACTTTTCACTTTCCACAAATATATCAATTTTCTCTTTAAGAGGCAAACGTTTTCTTTTTAAAGACTTTGTAATTTTTCTGTACGTCTATATGTAACAGCACTGTTGAACATACTATCTCAAACTATGTACGCAAAATACGATTTTTGGACTGAGCTTAAGGAGCATTTTAATTGCACTTTCTCTGTAATGACATTCTATTGTAAATCGAACAAATTCTTTAAATTCGTTCTTAAATACCGGTAATTACTTAAGCCTCCACAATGAAACAATTATATATTATGCACAACTTGAACGCTAAGTTGTCGTCTTCTAATGACCTTACTTAAGAATGGCCGGAAATGGGAGGTAGAATAAGTAGCCGTGGCCGTTATCGAAAGGTGGTCGCTATTAAGAGGATCATTAGTATGATTATTTCCGTATAATTGGTTTTTGACTTGGAAGACTTGGCCGGTTTTAAAGGTAGCCGCTTTTAAGAGGTGGCCGAAAATAGAGGTTTTACTGTAATTTAAAAAAAAATTCTATGCAATATTTTATTTTAATCGTGTGAACAATAAAGTAAGATAATTTTCACAAAACTACTCATTCAAATAAAAATTGATCGATATAAAAGAGATAAATTCAAAACGAAATACTACAAATATGATGCGCTAGAAAATCGTCTAGTAAATAATAATTTGGCATTTGACTACTTCAGGAAGTTGCAGCGGTTTTAAATTTTGCGCAAAAATCATTGGGCTATAAGTAAAATACGAGGTTCTATAAATTTCATCAAAAACAATTTAAAATGACTTTCATCACAATTTCGGTTGAAGCGTTTCAACTTAAGATAAAAATCTTCAATTTAATTTCTGAAAGAAAGTGTTTAATAAAAGTATTGACGGAGAAAACGTTTTAAACATCAGTCAAATACCCTATTTAAAATTAGCAAACCTTTCTTAATAATACAGCTCCAGTAATAATCTTTTACGTCAATTTAGATTAGGCACTTCTTCAAATTAATTTACTTAATTTTGATGGTAATCTTGATCAATGGATTTATTCTAAAGAAACTTTTACATAAATTGTGCTTAACAATATCATTAGCGATATTAGCAAATTTCATTAGTTACGTTTATCATTAAAACATGAAGCTGTTGATGTACTCAGGTCTTTAGAAATTTTGTCATCCAATTACAGTGTCTCGTCGAAATTTTTACATGACAGGTATTAGAACAGAGATATATTAATCGATAGTCACATTAAGGATATTTAATTTAAATAATATTCAAATTATTGGTCAAGGTTCTGCTAGTTTTTAAAGATCCTACAAAATTTGGGGTAGATTATTAGTTTATGTAATGTTTTACACGTTAGATAATACTATACATAATTTATAATTGTAATTTAAGTAAGTTTGGTTTATTTACAGCGGGGCACTTACATTATAATGCAAATATAATTTGTAGTTTTTAAAAACTATTTTCTCAATTTTTTTGTTAAAAAAATAAAAAGTAAACTTAAGAAATCCATACAAAATTATTAAAAATTGATTGTGCCATCTATCAATTATGTGGGTAACTACCATTAATACACTCATCCTATAATTTTTATCAAGGTGGTTCTGTTGTGCACGAATCTCAGATGTATGATACTTAGTTTGAAATTAGTGGCTGGTACATCCAAATCAAAATGTTGTGTTTATAGTAAAACTGCACTTGTGAACATAGGATATCATCATAGCACTTTATGAATATAAAGCTTGCGATGAATAAGCAGCATTTTGCCGTATTGTTCCGTTTAAGGTTTTTCCTTGTTTCACTAATTCTTGTACGAGAGCTAGAGGTATACAAAAAAGTTATCGGTGTAACCACATAACCGGAAAACAAACCTTTCACAAAACAATGCGTGTGACCTGTTTGTTCTCTGGGGAATTCTCTAGCATTCCTGAATAAATTTGCATTTTCCAGCAATACAAATTCTCCACGTCACATAATGTCCATATTTTTATTCCATACCTGGCTGGTTTTGATTTTATGTAAACACAAACCCACACCTGTTACCTAATAACAACAGTTTTGAATTAAAAGCGTAGCATAAATAGGAGTTGTACCGTCGCTCAGTGAGGGGGAATGGGTCGCGAGACGATTTACCTTCGTGAAATGATAAAGTCAAAGTAAATGGTTGCAAAATCAACAATAACATTTAATAAATTCGTCAAACGAGGTCACGACGTTAAATAGCTTCACCCTTTGTTTATTAAAAACCTGTCCAGATGGTATTTTCCAGTTGACTTACCTTAAGAAAGTACTGTCACAAATCTGTTAAAAGTTAACACAACACACAAAAGATAAAAATCAAATATAAATTAAAAATGATCGTTAAAAAGAAAAATCTATAAGATTATTAATTGCATTAAAAACATCTCAAAAACTTATCAAATAAACAAAGTATAATTATACGTGATTAACATTACTGAACTAAAGAAAAGAAATCTAATTCAATCAATTCCATTTATTTGTTATTTGTTACATAAACAAAGGATTCGATTTCTTACACAAATAAAAAACCAAACTCCATACATATAATTCCCTTTCCCCTTTCTTAATCCCAAAATTCAAACAATACAAAAATTTATCCCCATGTTAATACAAAATTTTCTTAAATTACACTTTATATTTATATTTATCTTTTTCTTCTCTTTTCTTTATCACTTCTTTCATCCATTCCATTCCCTGCCCATTTTCTCCGAGTAGTATGCTTCCTTCTCTCTCTGTGGTCCGCAGTTCCTCACAATTTTCTTTTAAATGCTCAATATTCTCCCACCCTTCGCCACACATCCTACTTATCTAATTTAATTACATCTACGGTACGCTAATAGAAATTAAATCGAACAAATCAGATGAAAACAATATCTACCTAGAGATAAATACCTAGAGAATACGCTGACGGTGAACGCGGGCTATGGCAGAGACGCACCAGAGCGTTGACTAAAATATTCGACCAGAAGTTGTTGTTGTGGCGGTACGTAGACGTTAGAAACGAAGACAGGAAGGCGTATTAAAATAATTCTTTTTAATAATCGCCAAAAACTTAAATGTCGGTACAATAAATTCTTTTGATAGATCCTACACTAAGTAGGATACGTTTGTGATACGAGAATTCTGAAACAAAAATTTTTCGGTATGAAGAAATAACTTCAAACTCGAAATTTAGTTATTCCCGGTACCCATATCACGTTTGTGACTCACGTAACTAAAATCTACAAAAGCTAAATCTAGACTGCCGTGAAATAGCAATATGGCCATTCCTATCATAACGAGTGCACGTACCGCTACCAAAACTTTCTAGACGATGAAAATTTGAATTATATTAAACAACTCACAATGAGGCAGCAAAAATTTATTTTATTTCAAGGTGAAGTCGATGAACTGACGCGACTTGCAACCATGCAAAATAAGAAAATTTAAATATGCAAAAAAAATTCCAACCAATGTTATAGGTACACTCATGAAATTTAAAACTTGGACACCACAATTTCTGTAAACAAAAGTTTGCACATTGTGAAGCGGGCTTAAGGGTATCATTTACAATTCTAACAGCAGGTAGTCTCAGCAGGGGTTATCTTATAGAAGGACTGTAGAATGAATCATTACACTAAGCACGTTTTAGAAAATAGGTAATTTACGTTGCTTACTTAATTTTTTCTTTAAAGAATATATTTGAAGGTATCGCTAATTAAACACCATAGCTCGATTAATTATCGAATCAAAATTTTGTTTAGGAAATGTTTACAAAATAAAATTAGAAATAATTTTGATTTAAAAACGTCTACAAGCAATAACTTTTAAATTAAATCAAAAAACTAAACATGGTTATTTGGGTTGACTGATTATTACTTATTTTTAAATAAATCTAACCTACTAATTATTGTAAAAAAATCATTAAACTCTCTATTCATAATATTTAGTCCTTACAAAATGTATATTTTATGACGTTTCATTTTTTCTGTAGTTAATATAAAAGTGAAAATAAAAACTAAGGCAATTCTTATTGTCAACGTATATATTTAGTTTTTGACAAGAATTTATTACATAATTATAATTAAGATACCAAGTTATAGTTTAAAATTAAATGAAAACTTTTTTTTAAATAAAGGTATTACTATATAAATAAATATAAGAAATCAATAATGGGTGTGACCTCCATTATTATTGATACATTCTTGGAGGCGTCTGCTCATTGACGCTATCAAGGTATCAATATAATTAATATTAATCGTTTCCCATGCGGTATCAATGGCTGCAATTAGTGCATTACGGTTTACTGGTATAAAATTTGGCCCTTGTTGTCTTCGGATAACAGCAAGTATTCGAGCCCAAACATTTTCGATAATGTTAAAATCTGGGCTTTTGCTGGCCAGGGTAACAGCTCCAAGTTATTTTCTCGTATCCAATTGCGCACAACCCGCGAAGTATGAATAGGGGCGTTGTCCTTTAACAACAAAAAATACATTATGGAAATGTTAATTCAACAGATCCCGAACTATTTTTTGGAGAAAGTATAGTGAAATGAGAATACTTACTTGTTGGAAAATATAATCTTCGTCTGGATAAAACACTTCGACTGAAAGTTTCATAATAGTTTCCAAAATATCTAAATGCGCAGCAGAATCAAGACGTCCATCGAATTAGGAACAAATATAATTAATTATTGCTCACAAATAATGAAGGAATTCTGTAAATGATGTTAATAGAAGACGAAGAATTTAGGAAATCCATTAAAATCCAATTAGTGGAATAATGAAAGGAAAGTTTTTCCAAATATATATTGCAATATAATCACTGCGCCAGCTTATTTTCGTATGGAACCCGTGCGCAATGGATGCTACTGAAGCTAAACGTAAAATTTTGTTGAATGTGTACGATTATTTCAGAAAGGGCCTAAGTCACTTTTTTAACGGTTTTAAGTTTGGCATATGGACATTTGAAGTAGCCCGATCGTTTGTTAAAGAAAGGACCTAAGTTAGGTTAATGCTTAACAGTCACACACCCGGGTAAAGTTTTCGTTTAGTTCTGAAACGACCTAAGTCAGCTGACTTAGAACCTTTCTGCACTTAACACTTGTGAGTGTGCACAATGTTTTAGATTTTTACATAACCTTAAACAGCTACTAATTTATTCATTTGTTGTTACTGTGCGTGTGCATACATACATATTATCAGAGATGGAAAGTGATGATGATGAAAAAAACAAATATTTCAATTCTATAATCTCAAAACAAAAGCCGAGAAATGAAAAGGGTATCGCAAAGACAACAGGTTGGTAAAAATAGGAAGCATCTTACTACTACCACATAATACTTAATTCTTCAAGAACAAAAGTGTGTCGGGGTGCATTTTTAAGCTTACATGCTGTTTCTATTAAAAGAATAAAAAGGATTCAATCACTTTTAAAACTTAATATAACTCCTCGAGATAAAAGAGGAACAAATGCAAAATCTTCGATTTCAGAAGATGATGATATATTGATTCGGGACCATATCAACAGCTACCCTGTAAAAGAAAGTCACTACTCTGGAAAGGAGTACAGACAGCGCCGCCGCGTGGGTAAGAAGCGCCTTTGTGCAAAATCTATTTTAGCGCCCCTGTTATAACTTAATCTATTAAATGATACGATAAGCTTTAAAAATTAAACAATTTTATTTTCAAAAATATTTATTCTATATATTTAAATATAGACACATTAAATGTTAACTCTTCGGGCTTTCGCCGATACAAAAATTTTTAATTTTACCCCCAATATTTAATAAATCTAAAATATCATTTTCAATTTATATAATGGATAAATCACTTAATAGTTCTTGCGACATTGTAGAACGCAAATAGTTTTTAATAATTTTTAATTTAGAAAAACTTTTTCTCCAGAAGCAACCGAAATAGGTAACGTTAAATAGATACCAGTACAGTTGCGATGGTTGGAAAGGTCTCACTTAATTTATTTTCAAACATATAATTTAAAATAGCATGGGGAGACATTTCGGGTTCTATAAAATTTCGTAAAATTTTTAGTTCCTCAAATAAGGTTGTACCATCAATATCCCTATCTTCAACATTTTTTTTGTCAGTTAGTTTTGTTTCCAAATGTTTGCATTATTTTAATAAATCTTCATCAGTCCATTCTCTTAATTTACTTAAATCACGAATAAGTTTAAAATCTTCATTGATTTCTTTCAAGTGTACGAATCGTTTAGTAATTGATGATATTGTGGTGTCCAGTACTGCGAAAACGAAATTGATTTTAAAATATTGTTTAGCACTATTTATTGGTTCGTCTTTCATCTCGTATTCAAAGAGTTTGGTTTTCTTTCTTCTTCGAACTTCTGGGAAAACAACTGGTTTGCTATTTCTGTTACTGTTGTAATCATGTTTTCAAAATTTTCGTCCATCCTACGATTTTTCAACTCAATTGTAATAAGTTCGAGATGTTCTGTCACTGTTTGTATATTAAAGGTAGGATTCTGCATCATTTTGCCTACAACATTTACTAAACTTAATATATCGTGCCAAATATGAATAGAACATAAGAATTTAAAAGAACATATTTTTGAAATTAAATTTTCAGCCTGCACTCTTGAATCGATATCTTTAGTATCAGAAAAGTCTGAAAGAGCTTGATATATTTCTTTGATGTTGTTTTTAAGCGGTCTTATTGCTTCAATTCGACTTTCCCATCTGGTTGTAGGAAGAGGTTGTAAAATTAAGTTTGTGATATATTTTTTTAATATCGTCCAACGCTTTATGGATACTGAGAAATAGTACAATTCCTGTTATTCAAAAAAAATTTCAGTTTCAAATGAAATCTTGGCTGCATCATTAACTACTAAATTTAAAGAATGAGCGGAACATGGAATAAAAAAAGCTTTTGAATTCATGTCAATAATTTTTTGTTGCAGACCATTATGCTTACCTTGCATATTAGCACCATTATCATATGCTTGTCCGCGTAAATCCGAAATCCTAATATTTATTAATTTTAAATGATTTATAATGAATTCGAATAATCCTTGGCCTGTAGTATCGATTACAGATTGAAATCCAAAAAATGTTCGCGAATTTCGGCAATATTTGTATCTTTATTATGATAAACAAGTCTAATAATAATAGTTAGCATTTCAGTGTAGCTTACATTCGGGGTAGTATCAAGAATTATTCAATAATATTTTGATTCTCTGACCATTTGTAGAATTTTTTGCTTAAGGGCTTCTGAAATGATATGAATAATTTCATTTTGTATCTGAACACCTAAATGTTCTCTTTTTTTTGACGTTTGAATACGACGTAAATGTTCTGACATTACTGAGTCAAATTTAGCAACAGTTTCAACTAGTTTTAAAAAGTTACCGTTTTCATTAGGAAAAAGATTTTTAGAGGAACCTCTGAAAGCTAAACATTGTCTTGATAAGTATTGTATTATGTAGATAATTCGTTCTATAGCAGAGTGCCAATATTTTTTTTCTGTGTCGTAAAGTCGTTGTTGAGTCGAATCAATTGTACATTGTTTACTTAATGCAATTTTCCGTTTATTATATTTCGATTCATTTTTCATGTGCGTGGAACTCTTTTCATGTTTTTTTATTATATAAGTCAAATGTTGCCAGTCAATGCAGCCATATTCATTAGTAAGTTGCGTATTAGAATCCCCAAGTAATTTACAATAACAACAAAAAACTGAATTCCGTGTTTCAGAATAAACTAAATACCTTCTACAAATTTTTTCACCATTTGGGAAACAAACGATGATAATATAATTCGGAAAATTTCCGAACAGAACTATCTTTGGGAAAATCTTTTTTAATTTGACTAGGAGGGTTTTCAACTAAACAGTCTCTAAACTTTATGTCCATTACTTTTGACCAGGTACCTGGATCGTTAAAATCAAAATTGGAAGCACTGGGTCCAGCAGATTTATCTGTTTTCTTAATTTCAGATGCACGTTTTAATGCCTGTTCACTTTCTATTGAAACGGAAGTGATGATGCACGAAGTTGAAGTTGAAGTACTTGCTTCTTTATAACAATCAGCCTCTTGCTCTTCTGTCGTCCTTTTTAGAAATTTATGTAGTGATCCGGCCAATTTTTGTTCAAGTTCTCGGCGTTCTAATTTTCGTTTCTTATTTTGAGGTCCACACAACTTTTTTGGTTTTTTATCTGGCATCTATAGGATATTGATTAGGTCGATTACGAAGTTTACAATTCATACATTTACCGATTTTCCTTGAAAAATATTCAAATGCAAATCCAAACATAATAGGATTAAGCGATTAAGACAGTAAAACTGAACTTTGCAGGTGACCAGGTAAAATTTGACAATTTTTTAGAATTGTCGGGTTACCTGCTCTGCTGATCATCTTGGCGCCCCGTGGATGAAACTCCTTTGTGCGGCGCACAACTTGCACACTCGCACGCGGCGGGGCTGAGTACAGATATCTTGATTCACGACTAAATATTACCATAATGTATCAAATGTTTACTGCAAAATATCCGAACACGAAAATTAAGTACAACTATTACTATACCTTTTTTCGTGATAACTTTCATTAAAAATTTGGACGATCTCAGATCGATACATGTATCAAATACGAGGATCTAAATTTAAAAATAAAAAGTCCTTCTCTGCGCGACTCTGCTAAAAGAACAGCCGTAACAGAAATGCTTGTGCATAAGAGAAGATCAAAGAAGTTTTATACTGCGTTGCAAGATGCCACTAAGGAATGCCAGAATTCAGATAATATGGTTGTAACAGCTTTTGATTATATGCAAAACCTCCATTTACCGCATATACCAGTTCAGGATGTTTTCTATAAAACCCAGTTAACCGTGAATGTATTTTGTATACATAACTTGAAAAGTAGTCAATCATACTTCTATATTTATCACGAAGGGCAAGCAAATAAGGGCCCCAACGAAGTTTGTAGCTTCCTATTAGATTATATTAACACAAACATATATTCAGATTTAAAGGAACTAAAACTGTTATGCGACAACTGCCCTGGGCAGAACAAGAATCATTGTATGATAAGAATGTGCTTAGCACTCACGGATATAGGACGTTTTGACAAGATTGAACAGTTATATCCACAAAGGGGACATTCATTTCTCCCATGTGATCGCGTATTTCGAGTACTTAAGAGGGCGTTAAAGAAATACGACAGAATTTATTCCTTGCATGAATTTACAGAAATTATTATAAAATCTAGCGTCAAGAACCAATTTACAGTAAAAGAGATACTAACAAAAGATATTTTAGACTTTAAAACGTGGTGGGTAAAGTTCTATAAGAAGAACACCTTATCTGTAGAAACCGAAAAGCGAAATATTCCTCGTAAAAAAAAACTGGGATTTACAATATCAAATTTCAGGGATTATGTATACAAATCAGACAAACCAGGTTATGTTAAAGTAGTGCTTTATTACTTCAAGTTATCATTGCCCAAATCAAATCACCGTTTGCTGAAACTGCCAGATAGTCTGGCATATGATGATGAAATGGTACCTATTTTAGAGACGAAAATTAAACATCTATAGTTTCTTATGCAGTGGGTGGAAGAGGAACATAAGAGTTTCTATAACAACATAATCAGCAGTTGGGCAACAAAACCGGCAAAACAAAAGAAAGCTATTATCAACACTTAAAATACCAACAATTTCTAATTTATGTGAATAATGTTATTATATTTACGTTTCAATATCTACTTCAAAAGAAATATTTTTGGTGTAGTTCATCAATAAATTGAGAATTTTGTACGTTTGAGTTTATAAAATGAAGTTATAAATATACAATTTGTCTTTAGTTCTGAAAGGACCTAAGTCTAAAATTTTTGACCTCAGTTATAAAAAACCTAGGTTTTTTCTGAAAATAGATCCTAGACACAGTTACAAAATATGATTTCTGTTTAACAACAAAAAGAAAATTCTAATAAAAAAACCTTTATACAAGTTAATAACTATTTTGTATTTATCTCAAAACAGCTGAAAAGTGACTTAAGCCCTTTCTGGAATGAACGATTCAATTATATTATAATTAGTTGTCCATTTTATTCGTAATTACTCTTCGAAATAGCTTTACGATAAGGATACTTATTCAAGTACAGAATTCTTTGGAACGAGGAATCATAGTACAATTAAGTCCCATTTGGGAAATTTACTTGAAATTAAGCTCAGACTAAATTTTTAAATCAATTTTTTTGATAAAATGGAAGGGCACGCGACATAGGGTCTTCAAGTGACCCCCATGCACAAAACTATTATATTCTTTTTAGAAAGAACCATTTTTATCTTAATTATCCTAATAAAAAAAAAGGAGTGATTCGAAACCTTCGTTAAACTCGGACGTATACGTTGGAGGTGATGGTATGATTTCTATTCCACACATAGAAAGACGTTCTTAGACGATTTTTCCTACAAGATCGATTCGATCTATAGTACAATAAATAAATGACTGGAAGATCTAATGCCAGTAACGTTTACCATACATCAAATACAAGCGCTATGGGGCTAACTTTCTCATGACTTTCTTTTCACCTTTCAAAATTAACAAATTACAATATGCGGGGTTACAATTAACCTTTTGTTAGGGACAGTATTCAAAACCTTTTTCCAATTCATTAGTCACCCACCTTTCACAGAACGCCTGAGCTAATAGGCAATCGATTTGCAATTAATAAATGCAGCACCAGCCTCCATAGGTTTTACGATATGAATTTGCTCGACCTCTATCCACGAAACTCTGATTTTCGCTGTCATTCAATAGTCCCTCCATTGTTAATTAGCGTTTACTAACTCACAATAGACTGTTTCCAAAATAATTTTGTTGTTAAGCACGCTGATAAGGTTTGGGTTGGTATCCGGAAAATTGCTCGTCGGCAATTGCTCGCCGTTAATTGCTAGCCGTCAATTGCTCGCCATGAATTGCTACCCTTCTCAATTGCTCGCCACTTCAATTGCTCGCCACTGCAAAATTTAAAAGCCTGTTAGCGTTACCCAGGAGACACCACGTGGAGGTCGGCTTTTTCGTCTCCCAAATTTTTTTCATATTTTTGAATTTTTTTTGTATTTTTTTCTGTTTTTATTCTAACTGCATCAATATGCGATATTGTGGGCTATCGCACGGAGATATTCCAACAGGTTTTCTCCATTGTACGATAGTGCCATGCTTTGGAGCCGTTCAGCACAATCCTGTATTTTTCTTCTGTTGATGGACATCGCCAGCAAGTAGTTGTTCTATTTGTAGCTCGTTTAAGCTTTTGTTCTTTCTGGATACATTTGATGAACTTCCAGATATTTGGGTGGTGCCCCGATACTTGTTGTTCAAAGGCTCTATGCCATCCCTCAAAGAATTATTTGTTTTGGGCATCCTTGGCAAGCGACATCATAACAATTCCAGCGATCATGCGAGAACTTCGGTGGTCGTCGACTATGTCTTCTGTTGGGTCGCCCGATCCACGTGTCTTCAAAATAATCGAGGGACCTCTTGGGCGTCTTCGTAGATTATGTTACCATCACACAGTTCTTCGAAGGCTTCAGTAACCGCTCCCACTGGCACAAATGCCAAAGCTGGTAACATCCGCAGACTCAGGGCGAAGTCAGCGTCAGTTTCATAACGCTTCTTTAGACCCTTAGCTTGTATCACCCGAATATAACTTGACATAGATGGAAGAAGCACCCTTGGATCCGTACATTTGGAAAAAACAGATACTATTCCGTTTGAAAGGTCCATTTCGAAGTCTGTGGTTATAATCCCAGGTGACAGTATTTTTCAGCACTTTCAACTGGGTGAACAAACGAATGTGTTTTGTTCTGATTTATTGGGCAGCAGTGCATATAGTAATGGTATTGAAAGTTTGCTTTTCAATCCATGGACTGTTAAGAGTTGGTAAAAATCGAGGGCACTGTCTTGAATGTGCCATCGACACCCCAATGGTCACTATCCGATAAAATTTGTAGGTTCTTCTCGGTACAGAACATCAAAATGCGCTCATCTTCTGGGCCGGAGTCGAAGCAAAGGAATTTTCTCCATTTAAAGTGGTGGTAAACTCCATTGGAAGTTGGAGATCCCTGCGATAATAATCTATTATCTGTTTTTAATTGCTGGTAGGTAGGTAGTAGGTACCTAAACCTTTGTTGTTATTATTGGATTTAAGTATAAATCAATAAACGAATGCAAAAATGTTAAAATGGAATTGTTAAATGGTTTCTAACAATTGATTTCGAATAATTAACCGGAACATATAAAACGAGAAAACGAGCAATTGAAGTGGCGAGCAATTGAGAAGGGTAGCAATTCATGGCGAGGAATTGACGGCGAGCAATTGCCGACGAGCAATTTTCCTATATACGGTTTGGGTTATGTACCCTAGCAAAAGATTCATTGCAACCCGGTACATGTGTCTTGTTTGCTATTGATACCTTGGTAAACTAATTAAATTTTTAATTTTTTATTCTTGTTTAATAATTTAATACTTGAGAAGTGTTAAGGAAATAAAAATAGAAAAACAAGTTAATAAGTAAAAAATAATAGTTAAATTGTATTTGAGGCCTGGATGAAACCAATGCACTTGCTCTCTTTAGCAGATAGTCATGTAAAATTTAGAGTTGTTTCTGTATATAATCTGTCAATAAATTAAATAATAATTATTATTATTATCAAAATTGTGTTTAATTGCCTCTAATTCCATAAAGGCAATTTCTTCTAATTATTGGATAATTAGGAGGAACTAAATCGTATTATTTGTAAAATTAATACCAGAACAAACAATAACAACATGTAAATAAAAGAAGATAAATTAGTTTTATTATAATTCATTATTATATTAGTTGATACAGTGCATATAAATCAACCACTCGTAATTTTGCAAAGTTATTTCATTTCTGTTGTGATTAACACCTTTGAATAATTTGTACCTTCGTTTTTGTCATACAACTTCATAACTTTCTTCTTACATTTCCCTATAGGCATCCGACGTAAACTTAATACAATATAAAAACCAAATTATTTTAGGTACTCTTTTGAGAATAGAATTGACGGTACACATTAATCATTCACTTTTGTATGTTCAAGAACATTCTATTAGAAGTTCAATATACAAGACTTTCTAAAGAAACGAAACATCCGTTCTGTGCATGCATTTATACTTTACTGAAAATGTATTTAAAGCTAGATGTGTGCACAATTTTGATTATCAGTATATTCGTTAATATAAATGTAGAGTTGTAATTTATTTATAAAAAGCAAACAAAACTTATTGATTTTCAATTTATTTCTTGCTGCTACTATATGGTGGTAAAATATCGTAAACTAAAATCGTTTAAATAAAGTAGACATTAGCCACAAATAGTACTAACGTCAAATGCGCACTTTAATATGTTATCATTAGCGTTAACATATATTTTACTACAAGTACTGAAGTTTACAGGCAAAATTTAATTAATTCTTTACTTAGCTACACATAATTTGTAGACTTATTAAAAAAAGAGTGCACTAAACATTAATTCTAAATTGTCGAATTTGACATGTTAAAGCAGTATCCGCCACGTTAGATAGAAATACTACAATAGTTTCAGAGTCATGACTTCTCAAAAATCTGTGAACTTTTGCGTTTTGTCATATTGTCTTGTTCGTTTTTGAGTTTTATTTGATGCCAACTTCCGGACAACAACCAAGATTGAGCTTCTTGGAGAATTTCATATCATTATTATTTCCGACAACTGTGTCATCAGCTCAAGAATGGTGAGAACTTGTAAAGGAAATTGAATAAACTAGTCACTTAACTTGGGTCTCGGGGCACTCTGGCAAGGAGCAGGCGGATGTTCTCGCCAGGAAAGAGGGGCCACGCCGTTCTGTGGTATTGGCAAGCACATAATACGTGAAGTACTCCTGGCTGAGAAAGGGAAGGAACATTCAGAACACTGGGTCAAGCTACCAAGGCTGAGGCAGCTCAAAACTCTACTAGGTGATTTCACCCGTAAAGAGCACAGGAATTACTTACCCGTTAGCAGAAACCATCTAAGAATCCTCACGAGTTTCCTGAGAGGACACTGCCATTTTGGCAAGATTGGAGTAACAACTAACTCGAAATGCAGATTTCGCTAGCCCCGATTTATCTTCTTACGGAATGTAAAGTCACGGTTTCCAGATGATGGAACTGTTTTCTCGAACTCCAGGAATTTATTCCTGAAAATCCATGGTCAATCTTGAAATTCCTCGGGAACTGAAGGTGCTGTACGTTCAGAAAGGAGGAACACAATAATCAGTACGGATTCCGTGGTACAAACTCCAGAGTATTTCTAATTTTCTTCTATGTCATAACCGTTTGGCCAATATCACATGACCTACAAAGTATGATTTGTCCGTAAAAAACGTTTTCACTATCGAAATATCATATAACGCATATGTACCGATTACCGACCACCGAAAGTTAAAATCCATTTTATCAGTTATTTTAAAAGTATACCTTTATTTCATCTGCTTCTAAATTCAATTGTTCTATTATACACTCTTTAGGGAACAAATGCAATGAATTTAAGCTTCGTATATTAGAAATATTTTTTAACAACAAATTAAAATTAATGTTGTGTTTAAAATTTTGGCATGTACCTAAATCCGACCAAAAATTGAGAAAAATATGTATTCATTGTTTTTGTTGTACACAGTCCTTAATTTTAGGGACATCGTATGTTTTCTCTTTTATTAATGGAAGTTGGGGCGTCTATTTTTACAGACAACGTAGCAGTAGAAAGTACTGTACAATATGTTCAACGATCGCCACTTCCAATGACTGCCACTGTTAACCACGGTTTTTACTTCTAGGGAGTCATCTAAGATCTTCTGGACCTTCCCTGAATAATACTGCTGATCGTATTAACAATTACATATTCAACGGGCAGGTATAGCTGATTTAATGATTTTGAAATATTATTTATTTCAGCGTTTTTATCGGTAATCTTAGAAATAGTTTTTGTGCGACTTCTTTCTTTGGCACTTTTTAATACATCCAACTTTTTTCTTTGATTTACCGTAAGATTTCTTTTGTTTTTCGGCATCTTTATTTTTTTCTTCCGCATTTTTTCTTTCCTTCTCGTACCTTTTTTCCTCTTCTATCATCTTTTTTTCTTCTTGTACCTCGTTTTGATACTCCATAAATTCATCGATTATAGCTACCGTCGGTGTAACTTTAGAACTGTAGATTTTCCAGTGCTGTCTTTAGATTTTCCAGTACCGCTAGTCAGTTTTCGTTTGACTTTGATTCTCCTGGTTAGGCCAATATAAAAGCGTTTTTGAAGGAGCTGGATATTGGAATCAATGGTTTAATTTGTTTTTATTGGAGTGGTTCCATCAGATGCTCGAATTGCCGACTGGTTCGGTATCACTTTTTTAGAGACTTCTTTCTCTGGGCAGCAAAATTCCTTGAACGTGCTTACTACTACTACTATAGAAGGTTTATCGTTATATGATATATACATCCCATTCGACTGAATATTACAACTTGATTTTGCTTCGGTGATAGACAAAACCCAGTTTCCGGACATGATAGGATTTACCTTGAAATACAATTTATTGATATTATTTGTAAATTATTAAAGCTGACTCGTTATAAATTAACAAAACTACATTCTGGCAATTAGTGTTTTGAACTAGGGGCTCCAATAACGTTGGTTTGATATCGGTCATGGAGTTTATCAAATTAATGTTGTTTTAGGAAACAAACAACAGGTGCTCTGCGATGCAAGTCCGGACTCACAGCGTTAAGAGTCAGATGAATATTTTTGAATTTTTTTTCCGGACATGATTAGGATTTATATATATATATATATATATATATATATATATATATATATAAAACAAAAAATAGTATATTTATTGTCCAATTTCAAAAAATAACTAAATTTAACATAGCTATGTAAAGTTAACTGATAACCATTGACTGGTAATCGTATAGGTCGTAATTAAGAACAGAGCAGATTGATTGTGTCCCTAATGCCGACTATCAGTTTTTACAAAAATCCGAGGAATTTCAAAGAAATATTCATCTCAAAAAAGAATTATATTTAAAATACAATGCCAGTAGATGATTAAGACCAAATACATTAATTAAAATAAGAAACGCGTTTATATAAAAGTCAAAGTAATTTTTCCTTCAAATACATCTAAATAGATGAGGTATTAGGTTGAGCACACTTTCTGAATACATTTTACAAGGAATCTGTAAGTTTTTACTTAGGTCGTAGTTAGGATAAAGTATCGTACGCTTTATTATAAACGTAAGTAAGAAAAAAAGAGCAATACAGTTAAAATAATTATCAAATTATCAATGTAATTAAAATAAGCTATTTTCACTTAAACCCGGCCGCTTGGTCGGCTTTGACAACAAAATTTATGAGTACCTAATTCCACCCAGTATATTTTCTATTATTTTTGTAGAAACATGACATATAAAATGAAACTGCAGATTTATATATGACATTCAAGCATAAAAGTGGCAAAAACTATTTTACTTACATAACAAATGCCAGGTTATTATTTACAACTGCTAAAACTTTTTCCTAAATTTAGGCGCGAAATCGTTAGTCAATTGCACTCTCTGCGAAATCTGGATGTATACTAAATACGGCTGGAACAAATATATGCAGTATCATAGTGTTAAGTGAGAATTTTATGCCGCTCTGCTCTTCTAGGCATTAGGTGATTTTCGCGCGTAATTTTCAAATAAATAATACAAAACTATCTCGGTCGGAAGAAAGAGCATGGTCGGTGATCGGTACATTTACGTTATTATATTCAGAAACCACTGACAGAAGGCTGCTTTTTTAAGAAATTGCTCTTCTTTCAATTCATCAACAGCGGTTACTCGATATGGATACTTCTTTCTTTACGACAGACATTGCCAGGTTCCCAGAAATGGTTCACACAGCCAGTTACAGTCTGTCAACTTTAAAACCGTTACGGAAATCGATTCCATGGTTGAAATTTGGGGCTCTTGCATAAAAACCATTCCTTACCCAAACTGAATTTGGAGGTCGGTCATCAAATTCTGAAAAGAAGAAAACTCCACATCCTGCACAGCCCAGTTGTTTACTTGAACACTTCGTGTTAATACTTTACTTATTAATAGTAAGTATTAAAATCCAAATTATTGTTAAGAAATGTTAATGAGGTTATAATAGAAGTCTGACAAGTTTATACCAAACATGAATTCTTCATTTTTTTTTAAATGCTATGTTCCTAATGTATTATCGCCTCAAAATAACAATTTAAATGAAGTCAGTGTAAATAAATCATTATATGAAAAGTGCATCTACTGGTTTCCAACTAGTGAAGTGGAAATCTGAAACACAATAAGTGCTCTAATAAATAGTAATTCTTGCGGTAGTGATGGCATTCCTTCAAAAGTGATTAAATTTTGTGTTGATGAACCACTGAATTTAATAATAAATAATTGTTTTGTAAAAAGTGTATTTCCGGAAGTGTTATAATTGCTAAAATTATTTCTGTATATAAAAGAGGTTACCCAAACAATTAAATAACTGTAGATCCATAGCATTGCTGTCAGTTTTTCCAAAAATTATGGAAAAACTACTTTCAAAACGTATAATGAACTTTTTTGATTCTCACAAGCTACTAACAACAACTCAGCATGGATTTAGAGAAAGACGATCAACAACTACTGCTTTAGCCTCACTAATAAATGTAATACATCATAGTTTAGATCAAAATAATGCTGTTTCTGCTATTTTCATAGATTTATCAAAAGCATTTGATACTGTAAACCACAAATTGCTTTTAAGAAAATTGGATTGTTTGGGAATTAGAGGAAACTGTCAATATCTTCTTAAAAGTTACTTGTCTAATAGAAGTCAATACGTTAACTATATGGAACACAATTCACACGTATTAGATATACAACTAGATGTACCACAGGGTAGTGTGTTAAGAGGGCTAACATGAATTTTAATTTTAGTTATTATATTTGACCTTTCCTATACCTGTAACGAGGTCTCCTGGAAATAAACGATACATTATTATTATTATTATTATTATTATTATTGTCAGAAGATTTTCCTATTCTAATATTTGGATGAATACGTTTCGAATTCTAAAATAAGAGTCAGTCAGTATGGTCCCGAAAACGAGAGGTATTCAAACCTGCTAATAGTTTAATTCCGAAGATTTGGTAGCAATATCTGAGTCGGCATAGTTAAAAGCTTCAGAGCGTCTGTAGAAGTTTTCAAAATCTCTCACATGGAACTTGCTAAAAAGCACCTACAAACATTTTATAGCTTCCTTAGTAAGTAACTGTTGCCCATCATCTACATGTAGTTGATCGGAAAATTAATTACTCTTGATTTTTCGATAAAAATTTGAAAAATGAATTATTAAACTTGATTGTTAATGATGAATTATGGGTACAACTGTCAGAACAAGAGGATATGGTCAACAGACAACCCATATACTCACATACGTAAACTGGAATTTGAGTTGCAATGTCGAGACTAACCTGCTTAAAAAACAAAAATCATTTCGACTCTATTAGAGACAAGCGTTAGCAAGTATTTGAGTATTGTGGTGCCTGTATAATAATACCATAATAATGGATTAAGGTTGAGATGTTTAAGTTGTTGCTAGTTTTCTTAAAACTGGAAACAAATGCTTTGTCAAGATGAACCAATCAACCACTGAACATAGAGGAAATCGTGTATTACACAGTCCTTATAATACAATGATTACAATATATAAGAAGTATACATTTTGCAACCATACGAATAAATAAATAACCTGTACTCTAGATTAAGGCAAGAACATTGTACAAACTTAAATATTTTGGCATTAAGGCAATTTGTCGACAGACAGACAAGCCTATTCTGATTTTTTCGAGTTTCTTACACTGGTTTCACATCCAGGTTTCTTTTGGTTTCTTGATCTTTTCTGTTATCTTACTGTCAGTTTTGTAGTATTCTTGTTTATCTTTACTTTTGAGGGCTCTTCTCTTTCCATTTTTGTTTCACTTTACTCTTTATACCGTCACGTATTTGTTCCAATTTTTTGTTCACATCATAATTAGAGTCATTCTTATTCAGGTTCTCTTTTCTTTTGTTGTTCATATTTATCTGAAACTGGTTTCTTTTTGCTTCATCTTTTAGTTGTCTCATGTCATATTCTGTTGTTATTGGTATTTTGACAGATTTCTTAAATTTTACTAGTACTTTACGTATCAGCAGGTTATGGTCCGATGCAATATCTGTCGGCACTTGCATAGGTTTTAGTGTTTCGAATGGAATTTGGGAAACGGTTGTTTATTATAATATAATCGATTTGGTTTCTTATGATGTCATTTGTGTTATCTTGAGGCGATTTCCATGTGTACAGTCTAGCGGCGTTTTGTGTTGTTTAAACATTATAAGCTAGTGTTCTTGACAGAATTCAACAAGTTTGTCACCTCTAGGGTTTTTCTCTTTGAGACCTAATCCGTCAGTTATGCCTTCTGTTATTTCGCACCCTACTTTAGCATTTAGATCCCCCATAATAAGATTAATTTCGTTATTTTTTGTGTGACGTAGTAGTTCTCTAAGTTCTTCGTAAATTCTCAATTTCGATTTCGGTGCTTTGTGAGGTTGGGGCGTACACTTGGATTATGTTGATATCATTTGGTCCTTAGAGAGTATCATCACTTTTCTTTCTGGGTGTGGGATGAATCTCTTTACTGAGTTATTTATTGTCTTGTGGAGTATGATTGCGACTACGTTTTCATGAATATTTTGGTTGTTTCCTGAGTAATACACATCATATTCATCATTTTTAATACGTCATGCTTCTGTCCATCTCACTTCACTAATAACTAACAACTGTATGTTTAGGCGTCTCATTTCCATTTTAATGTTTTGAATTTTCCTGATTGATACATGGTTCAAGCGTTCCATGTGGCTAGGTTATTAGGTTTGTGATCTCTTGTCCTTCCGTGGATTCTTCGCACCCTTATCCCATCTTAGGAACGCCAGGGGAAATAGTACAGTAGAACCCCTCGTCTTTCTGCGGCGCACTATTATCGCCGGTTGAAACATACTTTGATTTTCCTCTATAATTTCCTGGTGCTTCAGTCTGGTACTGATACAGCTGCTGTTCTGCTCAGGGTAGGATAGGTGGTGGGGATGTATAGGACGGATGGATTGATTAGGTAAGGTCCTGATCTCTTCTGATTAGAAGTTAGATTTAAACACCTAGCAATTACGTTAGTTACTTGTATTTGTTTGGGGTGGTGATTGCGACTTTTATTTGTTGCAATTGGAATTCGTAGAAGCTACGTTCAGTGGTTCATTTGGCCCAGCGAATCAAGGTCTTAAGAACTTTTTTTTCTTATTATAACGTAATTGCTTACACCAAAGGTAAATAAAATAATGCAATTCTGCATGAAGAATCTTATTGTTGAATATATAATAAATAAATATTTGTGATAATATACAGTGTAACCTAGATCTGTGAGATTACGACTTTTATTTGAAGAGATATGAGGAAAATACATTGGGTATAATCAATAAAAGTACCATATTTGACTCAACCGTTACAAGAACAATTAGGGGTGGCGGATGTTAATGTGTTAAAACATGTACGTGCTTAATAAAATTACAACCAGTAACGTCAATGTGTATAATTCCTTAAGAAGCTATACTTATTATAGGGTATGTTGGTTTTAATTTAATAAACGATTAGATATTTGACTACTTCTGCAAATCACTTTCCACCGCACAAACGTCAAATTGTCGATGTTGCGTGTAATTGTTGATTTGTATAAATCAAATAAAAAAATTGTAGTAAGAAATAAATATTCAATGTTATTGGTAAAAAAAAACGTTTGTATTATTCGATTATTCATAAAATAAATAAAACATCCCAATCGATGATTTGTAAACCATCTAAACCATATTTTAACATCAGTCAAATCCCCAATTGTTAGTGTCAAAATTGAAGAAAAAACGTTGTATCTCTTACATTTGTTAATAGCAATGTCCGACATCAGAACCATTTCTCGTCATATTTTAAAGGAATTTCTCTACATCATATTTGAACTAAAATTAAAAAAATAAATCTGCAAACTATTCAACCATATGCGACGAAAAATAATGTAGTCCAATTAATAATCTTGTGGTGATTATCGACGATAAAGTAGAACGTGTTGAATTGAAAAGAATCTATGTCTATATACCTCACTATGATACTATGACGTACTTCTTTTTCTTCAGTTGCCTTCAGAGTAAAAAACAAAATTTTATTTCTATAATAATAATGATACGAATACTGTCAAGTGTTAATAAATCATTCGTTCTTCCCAAACTACAACTCCCCCTTCATTAAAGTACTACATATATGATTGACGAATCGGACTTGCATCGCAAATAACGTTTCTACTATGGCCACCTTGCAGGCCAGCTACGAAATGTGCATTTCTTCTAAGTTTCAGTTACACAGTCTCGTTCTTTTATTTTTTCATACTCTAAAGAATCTGGTGGTGTGTGTTACGTGAAAAAAAAACGTCGTTTTTGATATTAAGTAGTGGAAGACTTCTGTTGATAGTTTGACTGATTATCTAACAACTTCTAGTGTAAAATTAAGGTATTTATCGCTAATTATTCTCGGCGTCAGGAATCATCCTATCTTTATTTTTGGTTTATCTTGTTTCCGAAGGTCTGGTTTTGTTGGGATATCGTAAAAATTTTATTAAATTTTGCACGGTCACAGTAAGTATCTTCTGAAGACACGTCTTTTCTGCTTACACGTATGTTTCCTTCTTTATTTATAGACTACGGTTTAGACTACCGATTACACCCTACAATTTACTTTGTTATTTATACCATTGTATGGCTACTTCTTAGACGATTTACTGAACAGGCGTATGAAATATGCTTTCTTCTGTTGTGGAGAAATTTTTACTCAAAAGCTTAACGGACTAACTACACGACCATTAAAACACTACCTTTCCCCACGAGGATGCTGCATTTATAAAAACACGAGGGTTTGGAGTCGTACACTTTACGAGGTAGATGGCGGAAAGCATACCGTTTAGTTCAAATACCCACGAGTAACTTTAAGCTGTAGTTATCGATGCAGGGAGATTACGTGAAAACTTCATCGAATTACTTCAGATATTATTGTTTAAATTTTAATGCGAAATCAACTCATCACACCACGTCCTAAAACGTTAATCAGTTAAGTCTAGTCGCTTTAAGATACATGTAAGATTAAATCTAATTTTACAGTGTTAATTGTACAGTTAATCTTATTTCTGTGTTCTTGGTCTCATCGAAAATCATGTGCGTAAACTAACGATTGATTTTTTTAGCGTTACAGTTGTTTTAATTGTTAGATTTTTTTGTTGTCTGTCGAATTCTTGCTTATCTAAGTACAGTGCTTCGACGAATGCTTTTGGTCCTTCACAAGTAACTGGCGCTCAAAATTATTAAACAATATCGGATAAGAACGTTAAATTGGTTTAATTGATTGATTGATTTATCATTTTAATAAATGATTTTGAATAAAAATTGCAGCACCAAGGCCTCTGGAGGTATTGAACACAGAGGTGAGGTCATATTCATTAGCATATTATGTTATTTATACGAACATTGACGTCATGATATAGACGACCTGTTTCAGCGCCTATTTTCAGTATTTAAATTACATACACTTTTTAAGGAGTACCCTGTAATTTAAAAAAAAAATGACAAACGCCTTTTATGTGTATGCCCTTCGATTTTCCACATTTTTTCAAATACCGAATTTGTCATGAATGGAAGTTTGTTGAAATAAGCCCAGTGACTTCACATTCATTAGCAAAACCAACAATTTTACAAGTAATTTTCTCAATCTTCAGAGGACTGTTGGAAGAAAGAGTGAGTTAATTATATTGGCACACTTTGACCCTCAAGGTTGAACATAGGCATCAAAATGAAAAGTTATTACTTTGATTGCAGACTTTCAAAACTAAGGAGATGGTTTCCATCGATAATTCATTATCTTCACCTTACGGAATAGTGGAGGTTTTGTACGTATTTCTTCTTTCAGTCTATTAACATATTAAATCATAAATTAGATATGTATCACAGAGTTATTTTTAAAAAGAATTCCAGTTTTTTGTTAGATATATGTTTATTTTAGTTTTTTATTTAAGAAATACACTGACGTACAAAGTTTTGTACAGATTTCAAATAAATTATTTTCTAAGGCTAATGTGGTTTACAATTTGTTGATGAAGATTTTTTACCATTTTGGGTAAATTCTTTCTTACTTTAGTGCGCTTTAAAAAAATAAAGTTATCGACTTAATGGAAAGCTTATTCTATCGTGCGAGTAATCATCAACATAAAGCAAGCATCGACTTCTCACATTATGATAAATTGTACACTGCCTCAAGTATTTGCTTAAATAAAATAAATTACTATAAACACATGATGTATGGAACAATGTTTCAGACCTGCCAATGCATCTCGGCAACAATTTGATCAGATGCTACGCCATAAACTTTTGCATTTCTCTAGGGTACAATGCTTCTGGTGAAACCAATTCAATGATTTACTACCTTATTTATCGCATCAATTTTAGAATTAGAATAAATCTCAATAATAAACAATAACTTTTTAAACATACACTTACCGAAAGTTGCCAACATTAACTTTGTACATAAGTAAATTTATTTAGTAAACGTTCGAAATAAAATAATAACTAAAAAAGTAAACCAACTAAACACTATTAGGTATGTTATTGTTAACAAAAATCGCAAAATTAAAGGCACTTCTCTTTTCTAACCTAAATTCAAAAGTCAGTACAAACTAATGGCAACTACAATACCAACTTAAAGTAAAGAACGAAACTATCTTTTGTGAAAATTGTTTAACATTTTTTTATTGATCCATACTTCCTCTGTCGTAGAAAAAGTATAGTCTGCAACACGTTTGGATTGGCTATTCCGCACTCATGGAACGGTCACACGAGCCGTTCATGCCACTCGTGCGGAATATATGACGTATTCCAAACTTGTTACAGAATATACTATTTTTTAATTTCAGTTATTTAGTTTAATTCAGGATTTTAAAATAAAAATGGTTTTTTAGGACCCCTTCTTTGTGGAGGTAGGAAAACAAACAACTCAAAAGGCTGTGATTGCCGACGTTTTGCCCCTCATTGTAAGGGCTTTTTCAAAACTTACACAAGTATGAGTTGGACGTGAGTTTAATTAATAATATAACCATCAAAAATTGACGATTATGTCAATTTTAATGTAAAATTATTTAAAACTTGTAAATATATGTATACAAATTTGTAAAACACAAACACGACTTGTGTAAATACCTTAATTCAGGATATTCTTTCTGCAAATTTAACAATACTATTAAAAAAACACAGTAATGTTAAACAAGCAATTTGTTATAGAATTTTTGAAATTGATTGAATTACTTTTCTAGTTTTTTTGTTTCATTTTCCCATTATAAATCCTTATTTCTATAAATTATCATTGTTAAATTAACATTTGAGTGAAATATAAACTACGTGATTTATAAATTTAGAATATTTCAACATTTGCACATTCTTATACGCCAGACGCTACTGCTTACATTGTTTTGCAATTATAACATAATACAATTCTATTATATAAATGAGCAAAAAGCTTAAAATTTTCCAGGTTCAACTTGAATACTAAATTGCTATGTTTTGCAATGTGCAAAGTATTCTTAATTAGGTTTAAATAACAAATACTACCACATTTTCTGTGTAATCAAGAAAGCTTTTAACCTTTTGGTATAGAAAAACAGTAATTTAATAAAAATGTAATTGCAATGGACTTTCATTAAATGAACGCTTATACAACTGTTTATAGCATGTAATATTTTGCTTTTACCATTACTGTAAGTTTAGTGGTCTATAAAATTACTTATAAAATGTATTTGTCTGACGTGCTTTATAGTTATCTTTCGTAATTAAATTTGATATTAGAAATTGATGTTAGTGCATGAATGTTAAATCAGTTTTCATTCACAAAGAAAAAAATTCTATTGTTGACATCATTGGTAAACGCTGTTAGCGCGATCTAGAAATAGCCGCATGCTGTGCCGCATCGTTCCAATTAAGTTTAATAGCAATTATATTTTTTGCATGTTCTATTTTAAACCAGTAAATATACATATCCTACTAGTTTGTATGCAACGTTTTTAATAACCCCTTTTGATATCTTTTGAAATGTTATATAACTTAATAAATAATTAGTAAGATTTGAAATAAGTGTAATTTATTTATTATGTATTATGTCCAATTTATTACTAAACGACTTAAGACTTTCATTTTCAAAATCATGCTTAAATAATGTCCTTTAGTGTTCGATCGCATGGAAATAGCAGACATACCCTATGAGAAATTAAACATTGATATTGTTGCGATTAATATTGGAAATGCAAAACAGTGTTTCTACGACCTAGACAAACCCAGGTTAAATATTTAAAGAAATTGCTAGATTTAATGTAGGTATGCAAATATTTAATATAGTCGGATTCACCGGGTTTTAGGTATGACTCATTGCAGTAAACTATGATAATCGACGTGACACAGTTTTCTGTTTCTGTAAATAAAAATATCAGCAAAATGCAATTGAGAAACGTATGTCGTGCCGTTTATTCTATGTGCAAGCAAGAAAACGTACGTCGAATAATTTTCTTTGTTTACATTGTCATAACCTTACATTCGTACTTCAAGTTGCCACACCGTTTTCGAATTTTTCATCTTTCCTTTATTCAAATCAGTATTTTTCAATACTAATCAATTATTATATCGAGGCAGATTAAGTAAGTACATGGTATTAACAATAAATTAATGATTATTATGATAGCATAGGAATAGTTGTAATGCCAAAGAAATTGGAAACCGAAGCAGTCATTATGAAAGTAATCGACTATTTCATGCGAGAACGTGACAACGGTGCTGTATTGTTGCCTTTCACGTCAGTTATGCAGGTATTTTATGAATTAAAAATACTATTTCATCTTACGGCTTGATTCATTATAGCGAACTGCAGAAGCATGTGGCGTTAACATAAATACTGTATCTTCGATTAAAAAAAGAAATGAAGTGAAGGAGAACGAAGAACCTCTAGTGCCTAAACAAAAACGTAGGAAGTCAAAGTCTTGTGACGTTGATAACTTCGTGAAAGATGTGGTTAAATGTACAATTTATATGCATAATAATCGTAAGTATTGATCAAATTAGTTTTTTTTTATAAGTAATTATGAATAATATAGGGCAACATGTTACTGTTGCAACATGAAATTGCTACCGCTGGTGTATTCAACTTTAGCAAAAGTGGATTAACAAGACTCTTACATAATATTGGATTTTCCTTTAAACTTGATGATGGCAGACGTGGTTTATTTGAACAAAACCACATTACAGCAAGTCGTGTTAGATTTTTACGAGAATATTTTCCTGAGAAGGATCTTGCATTGTATGACCCTGTATATATGGATGAAACTTGGATATTTAGTAGAGGTTCGCCAAAAATGAGTTGGCATGATGCTTCTAAACAAAGCATAAAGAAAAAGCCACTTGGAGAAGGCAAAACGTTTGACCCTGATTTTATACTTAAAAGTAATAAATTAAAATTTGGTTTTAGGTTTATTGTTGTACATGCAGGAAACAGGAACGGCTTTATTTCTAATGCTGCACTTCTATTTTCATCAAAATCCCCAAAAGAAAATTATCCTGGTGACATGTGTGGAGATTTGTTTAAGAAATGGTTTGAAAATGATTTGATACCAAATTTAACAAAACCTAGTTTAATTATATTAGACAAAGCCAGTTACCATTCAACACTAAAAGAAAAAATATCCAATGCTTCATTGATGAAACAAGATTTGTGGACATTTTTGTTAAAGCGTAATGTAATGCATGATTTATTAAAACATAATGTAATCCATAATATTAAAACAAGAACTTTTACAATTAGTTAACGAAAATCCAAAACCGGAAATTTATGAAATAGATGAGCTTGCACTTAGAAACGGCCTTAAGATACTAAGATTACCTCCGTATCATTCCCATTACGCAATCGAATTAATTTGGGCTAATTGCAAGGAGTACTATAATAAAAAAATTGGAGAGTTGAACTCACAGTACACCGAACAAATCGGTGGATACAAACGTCTTAAGTAGACCACTTTTTTTTAAATTTAACTCCCTGACCATATACGAGAAGTGTGGAAACAATTCCTAGAAAGAATAGATGGTACATATTGGACGAAATGCATTCAACATGCTGAAAAAGAAATGAAGAAGTGGTGGGATATTGAGCAGCGGTTTGAACTTGTGGAACCCTTAATTATTAGTATAGGTTGTAATGAAAGTTCAAGTTCGGAATATGGGGCAGATAAATCTGATTAGATCGGATCCTTTTTTAATTAGTTTTTATGACGTTGATTGATTTTGCGTTACAATACAGTAACCACTATGAGTAGATGAGTGTACAGTCGATAAAACTGTATTTAAATCAAATAATTGTTAAATTTCAGTTAAATAGGTACCTCAAAACTAAATGTTGCATTTAACACTAAAGTAAAATTATTTTAAGAAGTATACGTGGACATCTTGTTCGCATACATTAATGTAACATTTCCAACTGTACAAATATATAAATAAATTATAATTATTATAACTTCCCACAAACTTTATTCAATGACACAATTTAAAAAAATGAAGAAAATCAGAAAATTTCTGGTCGAAAACAACAAATTTATGATTATTTTAAGTAGTTTGAAACAGCTGATCAAACTGCATTGACAGATTACACAAAAATTTACAGTAGGAATTATTTATTAGTTACGACATACGAGCCTGGACTGATGCATACGATTTGTAGCGATGAGTCATACCTAAAACTCGGTGAATCCGACTTTAATGGCCATATCTACCGCACTTTGCCTTAAGCTACGATTAACTAAGCGTCGCTTAAATTTAAAGCCTGGTTGTAATTAAGTTGTAATGCACCGCTGTCAGTGAAACTGAGCTTTGTTAATCTACAAATAGATTTGACAACGTCGATTTTTTTCTCTATCTCTCTCTATTTTCGTGTGAAACTTTAACCTATAAAACCGTTGCCGCTTGTTCTGTTTAAAATAATAATTATAATTCATTAAAATTTCATAATGAGTGCCACTCAAAAAAGAGTACCATATTTTACGAATTGCGAAAAGCCCTATTGCTTAGTATAATTGCTAATAAATATGCCCATGTTGTGGAAGATAAAAAACCGATAGGGTATCATCTTTAGAAAAAGAAAAACTTGGCGTTCAATAGAAAATGAATTTAATGCTTCAGCGAATAATACAACGTATAGAAATTCAGATTGTCTGAAAAAATGCTATGAAAACCGAAAAAGGTATTAAGGAAATCAATGGCAGAAGAAAGAAGACGAGTATTACTGACAGGTGGAGGACCACCTCCGACAACAAAAATAGATGATACGGAAAATATTTTATTATCAATTATGAATAAGAAGACATTAGAGGGTCTCACTAATAAATACGATGATGATTATGACGAATCACCAGTTTTACATGAAAGAGGGAATGACGAAGACGTTTTTGAAATTGATCTTGAAATGGACGTTCAAAATGAAGTTGAATATATTCAAGAAGGAACACAGGTAACATGGAGATATCTACTTTAGTTAGGTTTTTATGTAACGCATTTTATATATTAATATGATATATTACGTATAATTCTATTTATTTAATCGTTTGGTTACAAAATATTAACTATAACTTTAAAGTTTAGTATTCAAAGTATCATTTTTAGACTCATAATGTTATTGCTTCAACGTCACAAGTATCTGAAGACCCAGAAACCGTTAGAACTCCAAATGAGTTGAATAACTGGAGAAAGTATACCCCAATGCAATTACAAAGGCCTACTACTGCTTCATTGGTGGTGTCTGAACATAATGAAACCAAATCTAATGAGAATAAGGTTCTTATTTGCTTGGTAAGATTAGAATTGCCAGTGTTATATTCTCCTTTTGTAGAATTCCAAGAAAAGCCGACGACGACCAACAACCACTGTCAAGCCATTGACTTCATTTGATATTGCAAGTAAATATAATCTTCTTTTAGATAAAAGACTTCAACTAATTGAAGGGCAACTAAAACATATGGAGCGTGAAAATTCAAGAGTAATTGAAAAATTAGATTTAGAAATAGCAATTTTAAAAATTAAATTAGATAAAGAAAAAGGTTGCTGAAAGTGTTAGCCCTACTATTATGTATTATACTTTTAGAATTGTTAATTCACTTTTTTGTAGATAGTAAATAAGTTTGTATTTTAGTTGTGTTTATTTCATTAAAGTCGTTAAAAGTAGCAGTTGTATTTTTATATACAAATATGTACATGTTATAAAATATAAACTACAAGTTACCAAAAAATTAGTAATAATGTTGTTTCTAAAATCATGAAGCAGATTTTCATGCAGGTTTACAATAGGGATTTGTCCTTGATCGAGCAAATAATTCAAATCTTCTTCATTCAAACCAATTGGAGGTGGTGGAAGCTCTTCATGCATAGATATAGCAATATTATGAAGAACTGCTGTTGCAACAATGACTGTCAAACCTGTATTTAAACTGCATCGGAGTCCATAACATAGTGCTGGAAAACGCCTTTTATATACACCATTTGTTCTTTCGATGCAATTTCTGGTACGAATATGTGACTCATTATACAGTCGTTGGGCACGGGTTGCTGGATTTCTCAATGGTGTGAGTAGATACGATTTCAATGGGTATCCACTATCACCTACAACAAACAGGAAAGTAATTCCTGCAGCAACTAATGGTTAGTCAATTAATGTACCTAATAGAATCCCAGTACCAAATTCTCCAGCTTCAATTCTAGCTCTTAAGCGACAATTATTGAAAATAGTAGAGTCATGACTTGATCCTGGCCACCTGGCCACAATGTTAATGATTTCTAACTGACTATTACATACCAGGTGTACATTAATGGAGAAATAGGATTTTCTGTTTCTATAAACCTCTGCATCCTCACCACCTAAAACAATGTGCTTAGCTTGAAATAATATTATTCATTTATGATTACCTGGTGAACGAATTTTGACATGAGTTCCATCAACACATCCTATGATACGAGGAAATCTTGCTATCTGATAGAAATCACTCTGAGATCTTAGTATATCATTCGGATTACTTGGCATTGTAATAAATTGATTCCTCAAACTTGCAATGGCACTAGACACTTTCGTTATTGTTCTCGAAACAGTACTTTGGTTCATGTGCATAAAATCACCTATGTTTATTTGGTGGGAACTACTAGTGTAAAACAAAAGTGCAGTTAGCAATTGATTTATGGGGATGCACTATTATTTCTAAAAAGGAGAATACTAATTAATGAACATTTTTTACATTGGTAAACTTACAAATTATTTTCAAATTCCAATTGGTCTTCTATTAATTCTAAAACAGATACTACTGTAGGTTTTGTTAACCTAAATCTTCGAATAAAACTTAAATCGTCCATTTCTTCAATGTAATTAGGGCGAACGTGAAGACGTCGTGGAAAACCAAATGCAATTATGTCAATTACATCAATATCGTCTTCTAAAATAATTTCATCTTCCAGTTCCATGTTGTACCACACAAAAATGTTCAAAGAGGAATTTTGCAATAAATAACCCAACAATCTCAAATACAAATCCACAAAATTAGGAAGTGAGGTAAGCTCATACGAAAACTCACTAGAAAAGCTTGGCTTTGCTAATTTAAGCCGCCAATACTGTGGGCTTAAATTTCAGCGAGCTTAAGATCTTTCTACGCTGCGGTGCATACCAAACAGACGAGTTAAGCCAGCTTAAGATTTAAGCTTCGCTTAAAATATACGGAGAATACGGCCATAACTAATTGTTACGGGTTTATTTGCAAAAGTAAAACGTATGTCGGGAGCTTTCTTAGAAACGTGTGTCGTGTATAGCACTTTACGACGATTTGTCCATTGGTAGATTGTTTAATTCACAAAAAGTTTCAAACATTACGAGCGGACATTTTCTACTTCCTTCTACTGGGTGTTTGGCGTGCTTCGTGAAGCTAAAAGTTTACATATAAATTATTAATGTGTGCTTCAATAATTCCAAGTTAAATTGGTGTGTAAATGTAAACCCGACCGCATTCATTGTAAGTATTTCTTTTCCGTTGTTGTCTAATTACGATGTATGCTTTAGCACGTGCGTTGACCTCCTATTCTACTCGTGTATTACAATCTGGATAAATTTTGGGGGTGTTGGAATGGCTATTTAAGAACCCTTTGCTATATAACTTGACGACTACCACGGTTTCGCCTACATTTAAGCTGCCAACCACCGATGAACCCTACAGGCTGAGAGGTCATTCATGCTGCATACTTGCTGCTTCGAGGCAACATATCTGCCTTCCGTTCTTTGTCGTATATTTCTCCTAAGGGAAATCCTGGGGCTATCTATCTTCTGAAGCTGTCAAATACTGTCGCTAGCAAGAACCTTCCTTCTCGGAACTGCATACTACAGAATACAGCTAAGTTTACTGTTCACTATTCATGCGTATGAAGCTCACGTACATGTGACATTAAACGGTTTGAATCCCTAGCATATAAGCAGACTCCACCACCGACGTTTGGTTTTGTTTTTAACTAGCTCCATAAAGGCTTGGGCGCTTTAGATAAAGTGGGTGAAGCTAAAACAAAAAGCCTTTTGGGTTGGTGGGAGCTACTTACCGTGCTATTCCGAGTTTAATTTAGTTTTAAATCACCGTGTGTAAGTGACATGTGTACGTCGAGTTTCCTTGGTAACCAATCCTCAATTGGAACGCTAACTGTTAATCTCTGGTTTAAGTAATTTCTCGTGAAAATTCTTCATTTTTATATATTTTTCTAATTACTCAGACTTATTTGAGTCTAGAATTTGACATTGTCCACAAATCAATTACTTAATCCTTAGTAGTTTTTTGACGTTTTGCCAAGTTAAAGTTGGTTTGAGGATTGTTAACCACTGTTAAACCACAAAAAAAAGTTTAAGTATATATATTTAGAATGATTGTGCATGAGTACTCGGCAATTATGGGGATTATTGTAATGTAAACAATGTAACACAGGCATTTGCAAAAGCAAAATTTAAATATCGGGCCAACTTGGCCGATTAAAAAGTGGGCAAAGCTTACTAAAAAAAACAGCATGAAATTTACTTGAACAACCGTAGAGTACCACGATAAATGTAGTATTATGAAGTAGTAAACACAATTCAAAGCATGGAGATAAAATAATTTTAATTCAACAATAATTCATATAAAAGGGTCAATTTTGACAAAATTATGTATTATGCTTAGATAAACATGGAGAAAGAAAAATAATTTCAGGTTAACGCTAATGTAATGATCTTGAAAATGATATATGGGGACAAGGACTAAAAATAGTTATGAAAAAAATTCAAATGAATTTCCCTGTAAATAATCAGATAATAAATCTAAGAAAAATCTTAGATCCCTTTTAAAATCTAAAAAAATTATATGAAAATTACACTTAACAAGGTCCGACACACCTCAAAATCAATATACAATACAAATAAATGGATAGAAAATAATTAATATACAGGGTGTTTCTGAAAGGTGTGTACATGGCTTTACCAAAAGTTCTCTGGCTCAAAATAGACCGTTTGATACCAATTTACCTATAACCAAAAGTGCACCATAAGGACGCCAGAGGGCGTCAAACTTTTCAAAAAATTATTGTATATTGGGAATAACTCAAAAACGGTTCGACGGATTTTGTTCCGCTTTCCTACGTTGGTTGTCTGCTTCCGAAGACGTTTTTCTGTGTAATGTGGACAAATTTCTGATTCCAGGAAAAGTTGCTTTCATACGGGCACTGTCAAATAAATAATAATATTTTAACAACCGTCAACGATACGAAACCCAATAATTCTGAGAAATAAAATGAACAAATTAAAAACTGTTTTCTCTCTTGTTAAATTGCGCTAATGTTAATAGTTCGATCAAAAAAAAATTAAAATCATATTCCTGCAAGGCGCATCCATACGCTTAGAAATTCAAGTAGACTGCTAGTAGGCTATGCGATCAAATCTATCATTTGTAACATTCATTTCCAGATATTCCAAGATTACTCACGTTTCTATTTTGCGATTAACTACTTGAAAAATGTGCTACACATTTGCATCAGTCTGTTCGGCAGTAAGTTTGCGGCAACAGTAGGAGTCCCACAAGGATCAGTCCTCGGACCAACATTGTGGAATATATGGTACGATAAAACTTCCGAACTGGGAAGATCAATTGCGTATCCTGACGATTAACCACTTATTCTAGAAGCGATGTAATTAATCGAGTTAGATATAAATTATTACAAATAATACATCAATGGTTAAGATCTAACAGATTAGACTTGGCAACTGAAAAAACAGAACTAGTAATAGTGAAAGGACATAGGAAAAAAATTGGTATGAATTAAACATCAACAATGTTATTGTCGAATAAAAGAGAACAGTTCAATATGTGAAGTACGTAATAATAAAGTGCAAAAAAAATTAGCTCAATTAAATAGAATTCTATCTAATATCGGAGGTCCCTCTTTTTAGAAAAGAATGCCCTATATTATGTTTTTAAGTCCATTTTTCTTTATGGTGTGCCAAACAATATTCTAAAAAGAGAAGAAACATGTAAATATAGAACAACCCAATATAATAAAATTCTACAACACCTACAGGGTGGGGCACGAATTATTCTATAGCATAAAAACGACAAATAATGTTAAAAATTTTTAAGCATACATATGTGAAGATTATTTGAAACCATATTTTAAAAATATTTTTGATTGTACAGGGTGCTCTAGAAACAAGTGCCATATCAAAGTTGGGTTATTTTAAATGGTTCACCCTGTATTTTTTTCTATTTTTGAATTGTACGATAAAAAATAATGTATGTTCTTTAACATATCCCTATACCTAGTTACTTCCGTTTCTGGGATAAATCGATTCTACCTGATTTGCAGACCCTCCAAAAAATGCAATAACTTCAAGATGAATAAGAACAAGCAACTTTGGTTTACATCACCTTACTAAGAGCCTTCAGCATCTCTTTTGCAATATTTACTATTATGTTATGATGTACAGGGTGTTTTTAATACTACCGCATAAGACTAACGACTTAAAACTTAAATAACCTTAACTTAAATAGAACACCCTACATTTCTGTAGCTTGTTGAAAGCTGGAACTAATTACCTTTTACTCGGTATTAGGGTTACCAACCTCTAAGTCTGATAGTTTTTGAGATATTTTAAAATTTGATAGTTTAATAATTTACGATGTACTGGTGTCTAAGTTACCTGTGAAATATCCCTAATATGGACATTATCTTGCAACTTTCAGTTTTAAATATTTACCTTAAAAATATTTATTTCTTTCGGAAAAAATAAACACAAATGTGCTTATGATTAGTATCCCGGGCTCTAAGCATCAGTCGAATTACGCACACCGGTCACAATTTACTAATGTTTAACAACAGCAACCGTTATTTGGTACTTCAAGTAGGTATAGGAACATGTTAACAAACATACATTATTTTTTATCCTACAATTCAAAAATAGAAAAAAATACCGGGTGTTCCATTTAAAATAACCCTACTTTGATATAGTACGTGTTTCTGGAGCACCCTGTACAATCGAAAATATTTTTAAAACGTGGTTTCAAATAATCTCGATATATTTATGCCTTAAGGTTTCTTACATTAATTTGTCGTTTTAGTGCTACAGAATAATTCGTTGGTAGTGCCCCACCCTGTATATGGGGAGTGTAGACAGAGGTGACCAGAATATTAGTTTAAAACAGGGTCTCAGTTCGAGAAAAAATGGTACTTTCCCTTGTTTGCCCAATGTTTGGATATGGCTATTCAGAACGCGTGGCAACTATATCTAGTTCAGGGAGGTAAATTGGATCAGTTAGAGTTTAGGAGAGAAGTTGCTTCTAATATTTTAGAAACTAATCAAAAAGACATCAAAAGAGGTCCATCAAAGAGAAATTCTCTTGCAAACGTTCAAGATTTGATGAAATAAACCATCTCATAATGTACCTACCAAGAAAATCAACTTCGATGTGGAGAATGCCACAAAAAGTGCAGTTCTGCTGTGAAAATTGCAGTGTCTATCTATCCAAAGTTTTGTTTTAAAAAATACCATACCCTTTAGTTCGTTTTTATCGTGTTTTGTAAACTATGTATTTATTGGAAGTTGTGCTGCCAAATTAAAACAATGTTTAGTTAATTAGCAGTAGTTCATTTTACTACCGCCCTTTCAAAATGACACCTTCTAACTTTAACTTTGCCACAAAATTTATTTTTCTTTGTGTTTTTAACACGTAAACAATGCAATTTTTACAAAAAAAACTTAACATTACAAAAAAAAAAGTTTCAGTAATATCTGCGTTAAATTTGATAAAGTGGTGGATTTCTTTACTTGGGGTATTTGAATAGTCCACCTGTAACTCTTAAAAAAATTGTGCCGCTATGTCATTAAGGATTAATATAATAATAGTATTTTGTATTTTTTTAGTTTCTAATTTTAAATTACACGTTCCAACAATACTCCCCAGAACTATATCTGCATACAATGTACACTGCGATCATTAAATGATGTCCATACGATACTACTTTCCGCCGTTGATATCAAATGTTTAGTCTGTCACTGAAGTTAGCTAACAGTAAATGTCAAATAACGGCAAATGTCTAATTGTGTATTTACTTTTTACCGAATTTACTTCTTTCTACGTTTTAGGTTTTTATTAGTTTATTCTCTTAATTACTGCATTAACAAAATATTTTTTAAGACTACATTGTATTGAGTGTTTTTGTAAAAGGCATGTCGACAATATAGATAAAACATAACCGTCTTTAATTAAATTAAAATTTATAGGTTACTGTGTAATGCCTTATTCGTTACTTACTTCCGAAATGGTCAACGCAACCGTGATGCAAAGTAGATGTATTCTGTTGTATCAATGAAGTTGTCAACCAATTTCCTAATCAGGAAGTTGATCTTGATAACCTTAGCAGACATGTGAGATCGGATTATTAGTAGAGGACTATGGCCCCCTCGGTCACCTGACCTCTCGATTATTTTTTATTTGGGTACTTGAAAAATACTGTGGACAAAACACGACTTCATACTCTTCATACTGTACAGGGTTATTCACTATAAATTACCCACCCCTTATTATCGTTATTATTGCTCGTAGAAAAAAAAGTTATACATGAAAGTTGTATGATTCTAACTGAATTTTCTTAAAATGCCATCAATAGTTCAGTTACTCGCCGTTTACAGGGCGCAACAAAAATATGATGTATTTTTAACGTCACACCCTGTATATTATTATATTTTTGTAGAGATCTTTTTTTTCTGATTTCAAAAAAATATAATATGTTGTCTTTATATTGAGCCGTTATTGAGTTATTAATAGTAGAATATCACAGTTACTTAATACGGAATTGTTAATATTGTCAAAATAAGCCATGTAAATGACAAATGTCGTATTTGATAATTGACACTTCATTAATTAAAATCACCAAAATCGTTTATAGTAAAGCAGTTGGCTGAAAATCCAAGCTTGTCCTACCGGTGGTTTCATAGGTAACTGTGATATTCTACAATAATAAGTCAATGACTGCTCAATATAAAGACAACATATTATATTTGTTTGAAATCAGAAAAAAAATCTCTTCAAAAATGTAATAGGGTGTTATGTTAAAAAAATACATCATATTTTTGTTGCGTCCTTTAAACGGCGAGTAACTGAACTATTTCATGTATAACTTTTTTTTTACAAGCTCTAATAACGATCATAAGAGGTGGGTAATTTATAGTGATAACCCTGTACATAACATAACTCCGCAGCAGTTACAAAATGTTTATGAGAATACGAAGAGAAGAATTGATGCATGTGTAAATAATAATGGTGGTCGTATTGAGCATGTCATATAATGTGATAATTAAACTTTGTATGTTGTGTATCTTCACTAGTTCTGTTTATGTCATTTTAAATTAACCTTAAATCAAATTATAAATAATTAACAGGTTGTGCACCTAAGTTCAGTAGGAATTGTAAAGATAATGGAAGCAAATATAGATAAATTGGAAATTGAAAGAATGATCTCCCGGTACTTGTATAAAATTCTGTATAAAATATTACATTAAAAGTAGAAAATACTTAAAATTTTGGTTTGCCCTTCAAATTTATACGTTAAATGTTAAATGTTTACGTTATTCTGATCCAATATGCTTTAGTGCTAATCTGGCATGGAAACGGTAAGCTTACATTGCGGTTAAAAGATAAAGCTATTTAGGTGTACCTAAACTTCCAGATTATTTTAAAAAAGCAATTAATTTTTTTAAAACTAGCAATAAATAAGTACATGTAACAGCGTTGTTTTAACAATATCCCAAAGTTTGATATTCAACGAATTATTTTAAGCCCATTATTCTTATAGGTACGTCACTCAATTATGCGGCTTTACTTACTCTCGACGTATGCTTAATCCAGTAATTATACAGAATTGTTAATGGAAATTGGATGTAACTTGTCACCTACATTTCTAATAAAAACCGCCATAAAACCAGTTTTATATTTAAAATAAGTCGGTTTTGATCATTTTAATTACATTAACTTCGATTACTTCGGGCTTGAGCTACGTACGAAATCAAATTTTCTAATTGGCATAAAATTTTAATTACATCTTACGTAATCGAAAGGGTTAATTTATCCTTCCTCGAAACAAAACCTATAACTATAAAAACAATACAAAGAAATACAAATATTTTTGTAATAATTTATAGAGAAGCTCATTATCCATGCACCGTATTGCGAAGGAGTACTTTCACAGGAGCAAAACAAACTTAATTTGACATTTAATCAATACACGTCTCCTGCTTTTGCGTAATAGCTTTAGTTGTATACAGAAATGTTTCTTTCTGAATAAATTAGAATCATTATATAAAGAAGTCTGGTATGCTTACGTTCGCGCGTTTAATATCTGTTCGGCATTGAGCGTTACTCGAGTACCCGATGTTACCGATAAAATTCAAATTTTAATTAAAAGTTTTAACTTTTTGAATTAAATTTTAGATTATAATCGTAGAGGTAATGTTTGTTTACGATTATCTAATCCAATACATAATGGATTTGTGTGGTATTCAATGAACATGATTAAATTTAAATGTTCTTATATTAACTAATGCACAATTATGTAATAATTATGATCTGTTAATAATTAAATGTGGATAACTACGTCTGTTGATGACGTTTTTAGTAAATTTATAGTTTATGTAATAGTACTATCAATACAATTTATTATTTTGTGATGAAATGAAGTTGTCTTTTACAGTCTGTCCTACAGTTTATTAGGGTAAATTCCCCAAAATGGTATAATAAGAAATATGGGTCGTATAAAAGGGTTGGTCTGCTTTGTGTTAATGTAATTTAACAAAAAGTTTATTATTCACTGATATAAATAAATTTGGAAACTTTTCAAACTCGTAAGTTTTTAACGAATTTTGTCTTTTTCATAGTAAGTGAAGAAAATACACTTACCAGTACATTTCAATTTTAGGTCGAAGTACTACAGTATCGAGCATTCTAAACTCAAAATTATGTGACATTTATCGACGCAGATAATAACGTGCTAAAGCAAACCTGTGGTATTAATTCTGCCAGCTTTAATCTAATTTGGATATGTACGTGTAAACGGTTAGTTCACTAGTCTAAGTTAATATTAAAGAGGTTGGGTGTATGCTGTTTATAAGATATTACACCATTTGAATATTTTAGTAGAACATTCTAAATATTTAACACGTAATTGGAATTTTGGTAACAAAACACAACTCTTTGATAAAGTATTCAGCATACTTTAAAATCCGCGGTTGCAAAAACGTATCCACAATTTGTTCTAGTAGGATGTATAAAAATACCAACATAATCTACATGAGTGTACAATTAAAAAATGTATACGACAGATACCAGTATAAGATTTGTTGCTTAAATAAAATATTGATTGAACAACAGCATAAAATAAATAAACAATAAACAACAAACAAGTGATGATGAAATTGCAACAAAAACTCTTGTGAATTTTACCAGAGTATCATTTTTTTCCCTTATTATAGAAATTGGAATAGTGCGCAGAGAACAAACAATCGCTTCTTTACCAATTTTGGCGCCTGGTTGCAAGAAGAAATAAAATTTCCTGAAGAGATTCTTTGTAGAATTCCTGATTTTTCTTCTACTAGCGGAGGCCGCCCATCAAAAAGATTTGAGGATGCTTCAGTGGTAGTTAAGACTCAGCAATTAAGAAAAGATACACCGATTGCTGAATTAACTTTTGCAACATCAATGAAGCGAAGAGAAAGTAGAAAGTAGTGATATAGCTGGAGCTCAGCTTCTCGACGAAATGACCACAACACCCCCTTCACGATCAAAACGAATTTTAACTCATTGGAGATCTCCAGGGAATGAACAGTCAAGTTATTCATTAGAAGAAGCTGTAGCACTTATTTCTGCAAATTAGACTAAAGAACAGTACAACACATTAAGAAATGGAGCTAAACAGCACGGACATCATTTATATCAGCCATATACAATATTCTAGAAAAAAAGAAACATTTTTATCCTCCGCAAATTTTAATATTATTAAAAAAAAGTTTTAAGTATCTTTACAAAATTTATTGAATAAAACTTGTGAAAGCATTTTAAAGTGTATTTCACCTAAACCCCAAGCTAGTTCATTACTTTTATTGTGTAAGTGGGGTTTTGACGGCAGTTCGGTATACACCGCGTATAAACAGCACTACGTGCAGATGAAAGCATTTTTACGTCATCCTTGGTACCGCTTCAAATGATCGATGAAAAAACTTCTGATATTATATGAAAAAACACCCGACCTGCCTCCAAGAGATATTGTCGTCCAATAAGACTTCAATGGGTGCATGAAACTAAGGATATATCAGAAAAGGAGGAAGTAGCTGTGAAATGTGAAATTGAAAATTTGAACCCATATGACACTCCAGTAGGTCAAGTAAATTTTAAATTATGCTTAACAATGGTGGATGGTAAAGTTTGCAATGCGCTGACAAAAACTTTAAGCATGATTTGCTATGTTTGTGGAGCGATAGTCTCACAAATGAACCATATAGTGTCTTTTCGACAAGTGCCAGTTAATCCAAACACTTTACAATTTGGACTCTCTGTTTTACATTCGTTGTTTTGAATGTTTACTACATATTTCATATTGACTTGAGCTGCAAATGTGGAAAGTGAGTAAAACTCACACGGAGGCTTTCGAGACCCGGAGGAGAAAGATTCAAACAGATTTTAGAGAAAAAATGGGTCTTCTTGTAGACATTCCAGAAACTGGATCTGGGAATACAAATGATGGAAATACTGCTAGGCGTTTCTTTTCAAATCCATCTCTATCAGCTGAAATTACTGGAATTGACGAAGAGTTTATTAAACACTTTAGTATCATTTTGCGTACAATCAACAGTGATTATGAAATCAATATCGATAATTTTGGGTTTAAAAACTGCCGAAAAATACGTTTCATTATACAACTGGTACTAAATGCCAGCCTCGGTTCACAAACTATTAATCCATGGTCCAATTATTGTAAAAGAAGCAATTCTTCTTATTGGTGAAGATCTGAAGAGGCTCAAGAATCGAAAAATAATGACATTAGGCGACATCGTCAACACCACACCAGAATAATAAGTGGGGAAAAAGTAAAGGAAGATTTGTTTCACAGACTCATTCTTAGTTCTGATCCATTGTTAAGTTCATTTAGTGTTACGCAAAGACCACATAAAAAGTTAGACGACGAAATACTGCAATTAGTGATTATTAACAGAGGTGAACAAGAAACTTTGTCCCGCGAGGAAGAAATACACTTAAGTGATACAATTTTAAATATAAAAAAAAATTGTTTATTTAAGTAAAAGAAAGTATTTATACTTCTTTTTCTCTCCTAAACGGTACACGTATGTTCAATCGTTGCTCCAAAATGTTTTTAGTCGTTCCTACGTGACTCGAAGTTGCTGTTGTCAAATTTTCAACTCATTTGGTCAACTATTTAGCGAGCTAGAGGTTTTGATCGGTATATCAGATCCTAAACCACTGTGCATCGGTGTCTTTATTTCTCCCTTACTATTTCCTCTTCCATGCTTCTCCCATCCCTCATTGTCCTTTTTATTTCTTCTCTTAGAATCTTCACCATATTTTATCCTTTGTGGCTCTTACCTTTTGCCAATATTCATATAATATCTCCCGAATATTCCTTTTCTTTTCTCCAAATCTTTACCAAACTACCTTTTCCTTATTCCCATATACAAGAATAAGACTGAGCATAGTATATGTATACATTTACAGCGGCGTTACATATAAATAAGATTTGTTAACGTATTTTCGAACTTAATAATAGTATTGAAGCATGTAGCAAACCTGAAAAAAGCAAATAATAATTAATGAGTTTTTCAATAGCTATGTCCGCAGTTTGGTAGTTTATTGCTCTGACGTTTTAGGTGGCAACACTGTAATTCTGTGACGATGGTGTTTTTCATAGTTACCATTTAACCATGGAGCTCTACACTATTTAAGAACGCATCAATACATCTTCCGAAACGAGAATGGCCAGAGGGTGACTGTCAATGGCAAACGGTATCGTGCCATGATAGCTGACTTTTTGTGGTCTCAATTGGATGATAAGAACCTGGACGACATGTGGTTCCAACAACACGGCGCAATTGGTCGCACATTGGGCGTTACATTGGAGCTGGTGTAAGAAAAGTTTCAGAACGCGTTACTTCTAGAAGAGATTTAACGTCCTTAGATGTTTTTCTTTGTCGCAGGTTTATGTCTACAAACCAACAACACTTTACCAACTAGAGAACAACATGATTCAAACCATTGGTGAGATCCAGCCCGACTTGTGTAACAGAGTTATATAAACCTTTATATACTTTAAACTGTTTAAATTTCTTGCCGCTACTCATTATTTTTTCTTTTCTTGAAGTTAACATTGATCATATTTTGCAGATAAACCTTTTGCATAATTGCATATTACTATTGGAAAATCCTAGATTTAATTCTTTCAACTGATAGCTTTTTTAAAATTTGAATGGTGTCGATAATGTGTAGTTTACAAATTTTCTACTACTTTTCACATAACCTCGAAAAGATCCGTGATTGAATTAATATAGTCTCGAATTTAGTTGAATTCTCACTAATTATTAACTTTCAAAACCTGATTGTAATAATTGTTCGTCGTTAAATTCGTTCAATTGTCTCTCTTATAAGTATAGGGGATTTTATTTTGTTTTGTTTCCTACTTTTCCAGAATATTTGTTAGTATTTGCATATTTCCCCTACTATTTCCGCATTTCTCTAAATAGAGCTTTATATTTCACTTATGGAGATACTCATAATCTCGTTTAATTTGAAAACATTTTACCTAATAAATGTTTGAGGCCTTGTATTTTTAAAGAATGTACATTTTATTTACATTGCACATGTAATCCAGTAATTACTATTTTTTGTTTCCGCTGACCGCATTATTGTTTCCTGTTATTCATGTTTTTTTTAATTTTAAATATCAAATTACAGCCATTTAAGTGTGCTTTATTTTTTTATTTCATCGTTTTTGTTAATAATTCAAATAAATGTATTTTTTAATCTCACCCCGTTGTTATGCTGTAAAAATACACAAAATATTTTTGTATATACATACATATAAACACAATTTAAATAAATAAAATACGATTATCTGCATGAAACTAAATACAAGCGTTGTTTCTTTTAATTATCAAGAGGAAAATTCTTATCCTAAATATGACTACCTTATTTTCAGTAGTGCCACATGAATATCTTACGTAAATTTTGTATCAAACGTCAAAGAATATTTCATGACATACCCAGTCCAGTTTTTTGTTTCTCACCCATTATTACCAACGCACATCCCAAACTTCTGGATATAGAGACTCATGTTCTTTCTAATAATAAGCTTTTATGACACCAAAACGAACTAGGAATCAACAGACAGTTCCAAAAACAAAAAAACTTAGATAACGATGTGCAATTAAATACATTCATCGTCGTTACAGTTATCTGTTGGCATTGCTTAGTTTGTTACTATTCATACGTGTCCCTGTTTTACACGAGATGTCGTTAGACACACATTTCATTTATAAAAAAAAAATGTAGTTACGGTTTTTTTGCTTCGCACCGCAGCATAGATGTTGCCAGTTATAAGGGTGAGCACAAACGATGAATTTTTTATTCGAATACTAAAGTGATGTTTAAAAAAATTTGATATGTATATAATGAAAATGATTTTTTATTTAGCGCTCAGTCACCTCAATTATTTATTACTAAACATATCGTTACTGGAATCATCGGTGCTCACAAAATAAGAAATTACAAAATTTATAAATGATGCACCAGATGAAACATTCCTATCTACAATACTGCCGTGTTAACGAAAAACGCCTCATGTGATTCAAGGTGAAATGTTCACAATAACCCGAAACGTTTTAAAGCTCATAGCATCACTATTTTTAATAAAAATTATTTGCCAAAATCATTAGTTCAAAGTTTTGTATGAGACGTGTTTAATTGGGGACATTTGGGGCCTATTTTTGTTCATTAATATTAATAATTGCAGATAAGGTATTTCTGTGACTTTGATATATTGCTTAAAAACACCTTGTGTGTAGATAAGGTGTTTTAAAGTAACATATTATAATAATAGGTCACGTGTCGTAAATACCGTATTTGTAATTATTATTGTTGTAATGTTGAAATTTGGCATTTAAATAATTTAAGAAAAGAAACAATGAATCCAACTTTGAAACTATTTTATTGCAAATATGTACTAGAATAATATATTTAAAAAGGGGAAATGTTTAATTATTTAAATTATTATAAAAAGACAGATAATAAGATTTAATATTCAACATCTGTGGACAAATTTACTACTTCATCGGAAATCGGTAGTTCTTCCCAAAAACGTCTTCTATTTTCCGGCATTAAAGGACATAATTTTTTGATGATGTCATCTTTCTTTGACTTTGAAATACCTCTGCAGATTGATCGTGATTTAGTTGTATCCGTGTTTTTTAGATATTTTGCAGTTAAAAAATTTAGCTCTGTGTATGGAGAATCATATTCGTATGAATACCACATACTAAAACTGCCCCTTTCGAATTTTAATTTTACGATATCACTTAGATATGGTCTTGGTGAATGTTTTTTAATTTTCTGCAATGAACTGTTATCTTTCCAGTCTTTAAATTCCGTTAGCTCCATTGTCAAAACTTTCACATTTTTCATCTTGACTTGCTGGATGGCACCTTGGAAATCATTCAAGTCGTAAATTTTTCCACCACCTCCAGTTCTTGATGCTGAGTCATATAAATTTAAGGATTGCTCCACCTGGTGGTGGAAACTGTCAGCCGACATAAATGTATGACCTGGCTCGAAATAGGAAATTTCTATAATGTTTGCAGCAATTTCTGATGAGTTGATGATATGTGCAATAAAAGAAAACAATGTCTAATTTTTATTTTGCGCAGCACAATTATCAAGCCAGATTTTAATAGTCAAAACATCATGTTGACTGAGCAAATATTTGTGGAAAACGCTACAAATGTCTTCTTTTTGCGCCCAGCTAATGCCTCGTGCCATATTACAGCTGCTGGACCCACAGATTTTTGGTTTTTCCCAACTCCGACAAAGCTCTCGTTAAAGGCAATGATCCTTTGGGTGAACAATACCTAAAAACAAACGTTTCTAAGAATATAAATATTGATTTTAGCTTTAATAAATACCTGCTTGAAAGTATCGATGCGAGGCAGCATGATTACTTTTTGAAGATCTGCTGACACACATATATTTAAAGTTGTCCATTCTGTAGAATCAGCATCTTCTCTATATTTTCTTTTTGCTTCCTTGGCCTTCTTGATATGGACGTTCCTGTTTTTGCAGAGATCACATTTATCCAAGTCCAGGTTGTTTTCGGAATGAATATTATCATGCTGCTTGAATATCTCGCACTGCTCGCATTCTTCGTGACCCAACTTTGCAAATGAAATCTTCATATCGTCTCTTACAAATGCCCTGTATGTGTAATAGGAACACTCAATATGTTTATGCTTTTCCATAAAATCAGTGTACATCTTAGTAATAGTAATATCAGATGGAAGATATTTTCGGAGTGGTGCATGCTCTCTACGATAATGGGAGACGCATGGATTAAAACAATTTATATGGTTTTCCAGCAATGCTCGGTCAACCGTTTTCTATTGGAGTGTTTTCCTCGGTTATCTTTAAACTTTAAAGAAGTCGGCGAATCTTTAGAAGCTATGGATGTTTTGATAATCGTATTGTTATTTTTGGTATAGCCAAGCGTCGTTAAAAAAAATGTTCGACATACGGAAATTAAAGATCCGTTTTTATCTTTCAGTAAAAAATTATTTGAGTTATTTCTTTTTAATTTGCTATCTTCTGTTGAAATATCAATGGTCCTACGTTTTACAGCAGTTTGTTCAATGCTTCCATTTATAAACATATGCCTTTGTTGCCACGATAAGTTCCAATATTCTGTATTAAGCTGTTGTCTTTGTTCCTCTTCAATCTTCGTGAAGCATTGTTTCTTACATGTTGATGTACACGGAGGTAAAACATTATGGTTATTGCGCAATTTGTCGCACATTTTTTGTTTTTGGCACTTTTGATTCGTTTAATTTTTTTCTTTTACGCAAATCTCCTTTTTCTATAATGAGTTTCTATCTTCCTTTTCCCCTGTATCTGCTTCTTTTTCATATATAGTACCCTCCTGGACCATTTGCCCTAGGCCCTCATTTTCGCTATTTTCCTCATTGACAGCTTTTTTGTCTCATTTTCCAAAGTTTCCTTAAATGCTTCAATTTCCACTGCTTCTCTAGATTCACTAATAGGTACTTGGTTTTCTTCTAGTTCAACATGCTCGATAACTATTTCCCCAACTTCATATTCGATATCTGATATTTTATTGCTATCTTCACCAATCTTTACATTATTAGGTACTTGGTTTTCTTCTAGCTCAATATTCTGAATAACGATTTCCCCAACTTCATGATCGATTTGACATACTTCAATCCCATCTTGACTAATATTCGCATTACTAGCTGGCATGGTATCTATTTTGGGATTATTAATGTTTATTGGTAGTGGGAGTAAATTATTACTATCAGGATTTACAATCGCAACTTTGTCATATACAGCCATTGGTTCCAATGTCAAAATATCATTATTTTCAATTGATAATAGTTTTGGTGACAAATTAATGTCATTAATAGGAATGTCTTCTCGAACTCCAATATTATTCACAACTGAATTTTCCAACGTTAAAATAGTATTACTAAATGGTTGGGGTGAATTTAGGGAGTCATTAACAAAAATCATATCCTGAGGTTCAAAATTTTGGAGGAAATCAAGATTATCATGACAAGGTGCTTGGTCTGGATCAGAACTATTATTAATTGGTAAAGTTGATTTTACCATTTCCAGGATTTTCTTGGTTCGTGACGACATTCTGCAAGAACATAGATATAAAAAACCCGTTAATTTCCAAAAAAAGTATTTAACACTTTGTATACAATATACAATACATAATTTGTTTGAAGAAAGGATGCTAGTGGTTTTGTTGCAGTAGCCACAGTATTACAGCTTTAATAATAATAATAGTAATAATAATACCAAGCGATTAGTTTTTTTTTCAGCATATTTTTTTCATCATAAATTTCAGGCACCTGTTGTAAGTTAAGCACTTTTTAATAATACGAAATAACCTTACAACTAAAAAATATATTATTACTTATAACTGTATGGCTTACCTACGCTATTTATCAGACCAGGAGAAAAGAAGGAGATACAATTTTTCGTAAATTTTTGTGATTTTTATGTGAAATATAAACGTACGAACAAAAAACTATATCAAGACATCCTCCTTTCGAACAAGGTCACATGTATTTATAATTCAAACTGAACAAAATTTATAAAAACTCACCTTTTGTTAGTCCTTACAAATACTTTTAAAAGTTTATTATCGTCGCAATTACAGTCACTATTATAAATCACCTACTATTTAAACAAAAAATATTGATAATCACTGATAATTATAATAATAATAATTAATACGCGAGCACGTTTCAACTGTCAACTTGAAACACTCTGACATAAATAATAACTGGGATTTGAAACAAAACTACCTTAACTGCAAAGTAAACAAGCTTATACGCATGCGTTGTAAGATAAGGTGTTTTAGGTTAACACGCTATTTAAATTCAGTGCAGTTAAGGCTTGCTCTCGGCAAGTTGAGGCGTTTTACAGTAATATTTGTAGATGGGGCAGTCTTACATCACAAAAGTGTCAGATTTGCAGTTAAGGTAAAAGTAGATTTGGCTATTATTTCCAAACTAAAGCAAGATAAGTCGTTTTGCTTCACATTTAGGTAGAGAATTGCTTGATCTTTGATATGGCACACATATCTCGATTTAAAAAAAAAATGTAGTTAAGGCGTTTTTCGTTAACACGGCAGAATAGTAGTCTACATTATAAGAATACTTAATTTGAGTTAATGTTTATCAGCACAGGATATGCTTGTTTAATTTTCAATGTTCCTATTAGTGAAAATGGTCTTCCAAAAAAATTTTCAAAGACGGACTTTGTTTATTTTTTACTTTTCAATGCAATGTAATATTCCTGAAAATGTATTAAAATGTACTTATTTTTTTAAATAAAAAGCTTTGTCTATTTTTTACTTTTCAATGTAATAATTATACAAATGTTGGAAGGAACACGTTTTGTTGTAGCTGTCCAACATTTCTAGTTTTGTACAATTTTAGAATGTATTGAAACCTGGGTCGTCTTAGTTTGTAATTTAATCAGGTGTATCGATTAATCAACTTAAGATTATAATTAATTTAAAATACATAAATTTTCTTCGAAACTAGTACGGTATCTGCCAAAATAAACAGTACCGAAACAGAAAGTGCTGTGGAGTTGTTTATGTAATATGGATTTGTTATATTTGACTTAATTGTCATTAGTTGATATATTAATAGTACGCTGCAGTTACATTTGATTTAAAAATGGTTCTAACAACGGAAGAAAAGTTTTTTGGTAGAGCATTATTTTCGTTCATATTTATTTTTATTTTCGGTACTCTTTATTTTGGCGGATACTGTAGTAATAGTATACGGGTATTACATTGCAAGGTGGGATAATGTCATTCATGTCGACAAATAAAATTATGGCACAGTCGTCTGGGCTCTGGTGTTCCGTCTTACTAAACATTGTAAGAACTTGATTATAGTTTCACCCTTTGTATAAATTTAGACAAGGTAATATTGTAAAAGGTTCGTTATTACCCGCGCAGAGTGTTGAGTCATAAGCGCGTTTTTGTCATAGTAATGGTGCCTTTTTCTGAGGCGGAATATAAGAGTTTTCGCTTGTGTGATGAACAAAGCACATTTTCTTTAGTTGATACTTGTTTAGTATTCTTCGGAGTAACAAAACTAACTACCAAATTCCAGAAATATACAAGAACGTTTTTATAAACCAACCCGAAAGTGGTATATATACACGGTTTTGAATTGAATTATATATCAACTTAAAGTTACTCGTCTTAATTTAATCTACACCCGGTAGCACAATTATTCGATAGAGCGTCGTGGTCCAATAAATGTAATACAAGATTTATTAAAGCTAAATGTTTATTAAGATACTACTTAATTTCATATGCAAATAAATTTCGAATTTGAAGAAAAAATTAAAAACTTGGTAAGAACTCAAATAATAAAAAAAACATAAAATTATTAAGTGACAATTGAGGTTTTAAATATTGAAAACATTGAAAGAGAATTTTATATTTGAAACGCATGTACCAAACTAACAAGGTGTTAAATCACGAAACCACGTGCATAATTCGGTCTTTAAATTAATTTTCACAAATTGATATTTACTTTCTTTTTAACTTATAGTAATTAAGTATCGAATAAAAAGTTCATGAATAATAATAAAAACTTGTTATTTGAATAAATAGTCCTTCATACTGTTTACAATTTACAGTATTGTTTGGTATATCTTAACAAGCTGTAATTGCATTATTCTACAAGTTTGTGAAGCTATAATTGGTGGATTAAAAAAACGAAATAAAGGTAAGCTGATAATATTTATTATATTATTATATTATAATTGATTGGGCCTAATACAAAATGAATATAAAAACTAGGCAGTGCAAACAAAATCAAAGAAATGGAACTCTAAACTGCAGAATCTATCTGTAACAAAAAGGAAAACACCAAAAACTGCACAAAAATTATGCTGAACACGTGTTTCGATAGCTATGCTATCACCAGCAGTGTCAGTCCACTAATGATGATAGCTTAGCTATCGAAACACGTGTTCGAATATAGTTTTTCTGTTTTCCTTTTTTGTTACAGTACAAATAAAACACAATAATATAATAGGAATATGTTCAAACAGGTTTGTCAATATTAAACGAAGTTGTACTAACTGTCAACTGATTATTTATTTATTCGTATGGTACATTTTAAATATTGGATGTAAGTGTTATGTATGGTGCCCCAGAAGATCAGTATAAACCTGTGTAGTGTGGTGACGAAACCGTGTCCAATTGTGGATTGGTTCGTCTTGGTAAAGCATTTGCTTCAAGGTTAAGGAAAACCACTGAAACCCTAAACATGCCAACCCTTACCCATCTTAGTATTCATATGTAATAATATTAATTAATTGTGTAAACATTATAGAACATAAAATATAACAAAACAGCCATTGCATGACGACATATAATGGACTGGTCCAAGCGCCAGTCACGACAATGACGAAAAAAAATAGTAGGTTAAAGTAATAGCCAAAATAATAATGGAAAAGTAGAAAATCAGGACAACTGATGATAGTTGTCAAATGGTGAATTTTGAGGCAAGCGTCCCTATTGATGTTGTGGTGGATAATCATAATTTCTTCGATCAGCTCTAAATAAACTACTCAAAAAAATTATCGCATATTCCTGAAAATGTATTCAAATGTATTTATTTTTTTTTAAATAAAAAGCTGGTTCGTATCTTATAGGTATTTTAAATTTGTGCATTAAAAATCGAAATCATGCTTTGCTTTCTTTATCTTCAATTTTTATCTTTTTTTGAATAACAGACTTGATTCATTTTACTGTAAAAGTTAATGTGACAAGTTGTTTGTGACAAAACTTCGTTTTAAATGATGTATAATAACAATAGGCGCACTACTCGATATCTAACGGCTGAAGAAACAAAATCAACAATACTTCTTCTCCGAAAAGGGCATAGTCAAGTTAGAATTGCTGATTTTCCAAGTTGCTCAATCTTCCATTAGCAGGGTGTCTTAGCGGTATCGGGACACAAATTCTTATTCGAGACGCCCTGGAGAAGATCGTTTTCTAACACTTTCGGTACGTAGAAATCGGTCTGCAACAGCTAGGTTTTTGCAAGACTCATTACAGAGAGTGCACAATACCCGGATCTCTGATCAAACTTAATTTAAATGCCAGACGACCAGCAACAGGCCCGCGACTGACTAGGGAACACCGGGTAAGACGACTTGCGTTTGCGAGAGAACATGTAAATTGGACAAATGAACAGTGGGCCAACGTTTTGTTTTGGATAAGTCGACAAATGATCGACGCCAAAGAGTGCGGAGAACCTCAGAAACGTGCTTTGCTCAATGCAATATTCGAGAATTGGATGCATTTGGTGGTGGACTGATGGTGGGGGGGCAATCAATTTAAGAGGACGCGCAGAGTTGCATGTCTTTAATAATGGAACTGCGGATAGGTATATCACAAAAATTTGCTACAAATGTCATCCCATTGCCCCATTTAGTGGACCAGATTTTCTCCTAATGCTGGATAATCGCGCTCACACACCGCAAGGATAGTGCAGCAGTATTTATAGATTATTCAAATTCAGGTAATGGACTGGCCGGTTAGGTCACCTATTTGAATTCCATGTAACACTTATGGGATAGTCTTGGAAGACTTGTAAGAAACAGACAAAATGCACCTCAGATTTTGAGGGAGCTGTTGGAAGCTCTCATTGAAGAGTGGGATAACATTGAAAATGAAGGTGTCCAGAATTTAATTCACAGTATGCCAAGACACTGCAGGGTCGTTATAAGGGCCAGAGGGGTAATACATCTTATTAAATGTGACTTCTTGATGTTATTTAATTAATGTTATTCAGGTGATTTCTTAATTTTCTTATTTACAAGGTGTTGTTTTGAAACAAAAATATCATGTTTTTGTAAATGTGTTTTTTGTAATCTACCAGGTTGTGGCACACCAGAAACAACAACAAAAAAATTATAACTAAATCAAATATGCGATATGATGCGGTTGATGATTTTAGAATTACTACTATAACCTTCCTTTTCTCGAAGCGAATTCAAGAAGCGACTGAAGTTATGGATTTAGACTTGATTGAGCATTTGAAACTATGCACTTTTGCATTTTAAGCGGCTGTGGTGTTTTGCAGGTTGACGCATTTGTGTCATGTGCGTTATGTATTGCAACGTGCTGGTTGTTATTGTCCTCAACAAAATAAATAGGGGTGAGTTTTTAAAAGAGTTGCCTCTCAGTTACCTTGCTAAGAGGGTAAGAGTCTTATGAGAATGTCAAAATTAATTTCTCAACAGGATCGTGCAATTTATCTGAAAATGTCTACGAAAAATTGGGAAAACACTTCACGATTAATTCACAATGAAAGAAAAATCAAGAAGTTGGCTTCTATTAACATAAATTGACAATTCAGCAAAGTTTTATGCGAAATTATAAATACAAACTAAAGCGATTGCTGCGAATGTTAGTTAAGCTGTAAGATAAATGACATAAAAAATCACGATAAATTCACTAATACTTTTGAATTTCCGAATTACAAGATTACTAGTTTATACATCGATAATCGGTATTACATAAATTTTCTACATAAGCATAATGCCATAATTCCAACACAGAATTTATAATTTTTGTACCAATTGATAACGGGTTAACCGATTTGTCAAACAATCGACTATTTTCGAACTCGGTGTAGTTACAAACGTACGCACGATCAGAAACTGTGATGAGGTGAGCGCTTCGAGTTCATTATTATCGTGATTTAATTAAGGATTCAATTTGCATAAGTACTGTACTAAATTCTTCATACGTCAACGCGTATTATATAATACTCTTTTAAAATGGTACTTTACACGCTTTACCCCTACTTCCCAAAGGCCACCAGAGTTTGTAGCACGCGGAGAAATAAAACTCAAGTTATACCTTTGGATGAATTAAAATTCTGACCAAGTGGCCAAAAATTTTCTAATCCCTTCAATCCACTTTTACCATTGTCACTAAATTTTTTTTATGGTTTTCCACTTCTTGCTATGTGCTGATATTTAATTTATATTCAGCAGGTGAAAATATGTCTGTCTGTGTAATTTATATTTTATTTCATATTTATGTTTATGTTTCATTAAGTATGTTTTAGTCGACTTCTTTGCCTAGCAGACTTACAATTTGCAATTTATGCCCAAAAGTATAGGCGTCATCAAACTTAAAATTAAATTAGTAAATGTTTTCATATGACAGTAAAATTAGTAAATAATGCCTTTAATGACAAAACAATAAGTATGCAAAAACATTAAATGAACACATGTCTAACTTTTGTTAATAAGATTATGGAGGAATAAAATAATTACAGTAAAATGGTTTTCTAAATTTAAATAGCAATCTGTTTATCAACATAACAAAAAACAATTTGTAAGATTCGCAGTATTCAAGATTTTATCGCTTACCATTAGTAAAATTGCATCAGTAACACTATAAAACTTTTGAAAAACTCCACTTTAAATGCTAATTCTCTAGATTGCTGCAAAAAGTTTAGTTTTTTCTGTAACATATTGTACTAATGTGTTAAACCGATTTTATATTTTAGATGAAAATAGAAAAGGATATGGATGAGAAAGTGTTTCCGTTTATGAAATGGGATTAACCGAATAAATTATTACATTTGTTGAAATTTTATTCAATTTAGGTATCGGCGTTGAAACTTTTGTTAGTATCTTAAATTCAAATGAGTTAGAATTAATTATTCGACAAAGTTTGTATAAATTCTTCTATAGTCATACTTTTCGCTTAATTAAAGTGTATCAGATCGAATCGCTTAACTACTAAAAGAAGAAAAACGAATATCTCATCTTTCTGAAAAAGATAGTTTGTGATTAATGAATTAATATAAAACGGTTTAACAAACAAACTTGATAATGACAGTGTTAATTAAAAAATAAGAATTTGAAATATGATAAATGTATAAAAGTTATGACTATACATTTAAGTTTTTAAAATTATGACTAGTCAAGACAACAAATTTAAAAGATAAAACAATAAGAATATTGAACAATTTTTATACAAAGCAATATTTTGAAAAAGAGTAATGAAAAATCGATATGTAAATTTAATACAATAAAATAAAAAAGAAAAATGGTCGTATAAAATTTACGAGAATCCAGAATAATTCACTTAATTCAAAATATAGATTTAGTTTTTAAACAACGGAAATCTTCAAAAAAATGTGTAAAGAATATCTGCTTTCCTAGTAGATTCCTAAATTTTAAATTTACTATAGTTTAAAAACATTTAAACTAAAAATGAGATAAACAGATGTAAAGGTCAATTCTTTTCCTAAAGTCGGCTTCGTTACTACGATATTATAGCGACTTTAGTGTTTAGGTTCGTTACTAAGATTTGAATGTCGTTTTTGACAATGCGATAGCGTGTTTGATAATAATAATAATACTGACATATCTATTTGAAACTTATTCACTAACTATGGAGCTTGAGCATCATGAACAAACTTGCTTCACATCTTTCTATCCCGTGCGAATGCGTTAGCTTCTTCTTTTTTTCCCTTTTTTGTTTAAACTATCCATTATGTTATCGTTCCACGTTTTTACAAGTCTTCCTCTTTTCTTATTTTCTAGTGTTTTCACTTCCCAGATCTTCTTGGTTACTGTTTCATCGTTCATTCTTATCAAATGTCCATACCATCTTAGTTGGCTTTCTTCAATTATATCATGGATTGGTCTCTACTCTTAATTTTTCCTTACCGGCAGTAAGTTTTTGATTCTGTCTAATGTTGTGATTGTTGAAAATAGGGCAGTGATACTATCCGATGAACGGAAAACGTAAATCCCCAAAAACGACATCAACACAAAACGGCCGAAAAACGACATAGTATTCATTGGTTATCGAGTGAGTGTGAAACGAACATAAATAACGTTGTAACGTGTTAGTTAAAATTAAATAAAATCGTTAGTCATTAACGCTACATTTCTGACATTGGTGTCAAAACCCGGGATTGCGGTGACGGGTTCCTTTAAAACGAAACAACGAGGTGTAAAAATAAGAAATTAAAAAACGGTGCAGTGTTAATATGGAGGCAGCTCAACGAACGGCTTTGCGCGTACAATTAACGAAACAAATTAATAACGCCAACGAAAAATTGAATACCGAAAACGCATCAGTTGACGATTTAACTGTTTTATTACATAAAGTTGAAAACTTAAAATTAGAATTGCGAGATGTCACAGAAAAAGTTATACGTTCAATTGAGGATCCATCACAAGAACAATTAGAAAAAGAATTTGAACGTATGTACGAGTACGAGGACAATGCGATTGCGATCATTTCCACTCTAGTAAACATAGTATCGACATCTGATAACACGCAGGAAATCAAAACATGGTATGAGGTAGTTCTACAACGTTAACCACTATAAAAAATCACGAAAACAAAAACACTGCCATCTATTTTATTGTTTTCAAAATGAAATAAATGAAATTTTTACCTCAAGTATCTGCCCCACTCTAGCTAAACATGTCTACGCAGAATAAATATAACAATACAACGCAAGTTGCAACGACGCGAGCAGCAACAACAAAGCAACACAAAAAAAAACAATCTATTTCAAATATGTTTCTAAAAAGTGATGAAATAAAATTGACCGCCAAACTATCTGCCCCAGTCCAGTTAAACCTCTAACTATCTATGCAGAATATATATATACCATTGTTCGTGTTTGATCCATCAAAGCTAAAATATTGGAAACGAACAAATTAAATCGAAGTTTAAATGTGAGTGTTGGTGAAAATGCAGTTCCAGAATCCAACAAAACGACGTAGAAGGCTTCGAAGCAGACGGTAAGAATACCATTTTAGAATTATCTAAGTTCGACGGTGATATTAAGGGTTGGCCGGAATTTTGGGGTCAATTTAAGTCAGTGATTCACGACAATCCAACGCTGGACGATAACGAAAAGTTCATGTATTTGAAACGTCAAATTATCGGTAAAGCTAAAACATACGATTAACTATCTCGCAACAAATAAAACGTGTTATCGGGACGCGATAGAACTTTTGCAAAACGAATATGGTAACAGTGAACGCATAATAGACAGTTACGTACAAAAATTAATGTTTTTAAAACCTATAAAAAATAGAAACGATGCTGTAGCATTAAGAAATTTGTATAATACGGCATTAAGTATAACCCGATCTTTGAACTCTTTGGGCATACGTGAAAACGAATACGGCATTCTGGTAAAATCGGTATTACTCAAGATCATTCCGTATACTATGCGGATAGATTTTAATAAATACGTAATTAAAAGTGATATCTCAGCCTCTAATAGTGTCGCGTCGCACGAAAGCATTGTCGGCGAAAAAGTAAATTAAATTAGAAACCGAATCAATTGAGTGCGCACAGGCTTCTGACGGGTTTAATGATCAACGTCAAACCAATCGACAACTTGATCAAAAACGATACAATAACGATCATAATCAACGCAAATCAGAGGGTTCGTCGGGTTCAATTACAGCTGCGGGTTTATTAACGAACCACGATAATAAGAATTGTTTGTTTTGCGATTAAAATTGCACTCGACAGACAGTTGCGATGGTGTGTCAAATATTGAGACAAAAAAGGAATTTTGAAGAGTAATAATTGTTGTTTTCGGTGTACGACGCCTAAGCACTCGTCAAAAATTGTAGAGCGAGGGTAAATTGCAATTTATGTCAAAAACCACACCCGACTAGTATGTGCGACCCAAATTTTCAGAAAAGACTAATAACGTCACAAAACGAAAACGCAGAAGTAAAAAATACAACGCTACTTATTGGAGATTGTAAAACTAATGTGTTTTTACAAACGGCACGAGCATTTGTATCAGCTAACGATTCAACATGTTCAAACAAGATTTTCATACGGATGGTTATTGACGGTGGAAGTACCCTAACGTTCATTAAAGAAACATTATCACGCCAATTGGGTCTTACAGTAGTAGGTCAGCACAAGTTATCTGTTTGCTCATTTGGAAATACTAATTCAGGTCCTACCAAAGTTTACAATCGTGTAAGTTTATGCCTTCAGAGTCAATATAATAACAGAAACAATCAACTTAACGGCTGTCGAGGTACCCGAAAATATGCCAGTATCCAGCGATCCTGCCATTTAAGGACTACATTTGGCAGATGTAAACGTACATAGAATCAAACAATATCGTTGCTTATTGGCGCAGATCATTATTCGTCCATAGTTACGGGAAAAAACGTGAAAATTGCTCCTACCCTAATGGCAGTGCAAACCGTTTTCGGGTGGACATTATTAGGTGAAGGATTAGTACAAAAACGCAACACTAACCTAAACATTACGGCCATATTGAACGTACAAGTAATGGAAAACTTGCCAAGCGACGATGATGTTCGGAAATTTTAGGATTTGGAATCTGTTGGCATTGGAAATGTCCACGACTCGCCCCATCAAGAATTGAATGAATTCATTGAAAGAAAAATTAAATTCAATGAAGTTAGATACGAAGTAGGGCTACCATGGAAACAATCTAAAAACGATCTCAATAATAATTTCGTAGTAGCGATGGCTAGATTAAAAACGTTAACTTCTCGTTTGTTAAAAAAGAACACAAGATTGAGGAGTATGACAACGTGATTCGTGAACAGTTAACAGATGGAATCTGTGAATTATCTCAGAATCCAACGACACCAACGGAACTTATTTCATGCCTCACAGACCAGTGTATCGTCTAGATAAGCCTTTGAGGATTGTGTTTGATGCGAGTTCGAGCGAACGAGAACATACTTCTTTGAACCAAATGTTAGACACCGGACAAAATTTAGTTCGGAATTACTCCAAATCTTGATGAAATTTAGACTTGATCGAATAGGACTGATTGGAGATATCGAGAAAGCCTTCTTGCAGATCGAATTGGAGGAAGATGAACGCAACACGGACAGCTTCCTCTGGTATAACAAACCAGTGGTGCCCAATAGAAAACTACCAGAGGTTTACACATATCGTATGAAAAGAGTGACATTCGGAGTGACGTCGAGTCCTTTTTCTTTGGCAGCCACACTACAAAAGCACCTACAAGATCAGCCGCCAGAATGGAGGAAACCAGCGATTTTAAACTGCTCCTTTTACGTGGACGACCTAGTAGTAGCCGCAAGTTCTCGAGACGAAGCTTTAAAAATTTATGAAGACTCCAACTTCATATTGATGAAAGCAAACATGAAGTTACGTAAATGGACTTCAAACGACCCAAAAATTCGAGATCATGTGAACGGAAAATATGATGATGTCAAGGTTTTGGGAATAACATGGGATGTTTTAAACGATGAACTAAAAATGAACTTAAGTGCAGTATTGGAAGGTCAAGACGTGGAAAATCCAACTAAACGAATTGTACTGCGAACAATGTCTAGAATATTTGATCCGCTAGGTATTTTTGGACCATTCATTGTTAGGGTCAAACTTCTTTTGCAACGAATCTGGAAACAAAACTTAAAGTGGGATGACCTTCTGCCCAGTGAGATGAAAGTTGAATGGTTTTCATGGTGTAACGAAATACGATATTTAGAAAATTTTATAATTCCGAGAGATATAATTCGAGATAAGTCGAACGAAGTGGAACTACATTTTTTTGCTGATGCTAGCCCTCAAGCGTACGGTGCTGCGGCTTACCTCAAAGTAAAAATAACGAAATTGGATGCCACTTTATAGCGGCAAAAATAGAATAAGCGCCCTTAAAAGATAATGGTATTTCATCTCTCCACATTGCCACGTTTAGAATTAACTGCGATTCTTTGTGCAGCACGACTTCAACGATATATCTTAACGCATCTAGGTATTGAGCAAAACACATTGTACATATGGACTGATTCGAAAATTGACATACACTGGATAAACGGAAGCCAAAAAAAGTTAAAGTCCTACGTGTTGAATCGAGTGATGGATAAAAGAAAATTGCGCTAGGTATTCTAAGATATTGTCCCTAGCAAATAAAATCCAGCAGATCCTCTTGACCAGAGGAGTAAAAGTACAAGTGTTGATTCATCAAATTGTGGAAACAAAGGTCGCACATTTTTAAACGAAGACGAAGAATTTTGGCCTGAAGGCGAAGAGGTTGCAATTCCCAGAAACGAAACAGTAATAATAACTGGAAAGTGACAGAGAAAGAAGCTGATTTTGATTTACTAGAAAGACTTTCCAATTTCTAGAAAATCTTAAGGATAACGGTTTTAGTGAGAACGGTTTATAAAGAAATTAAAAGGCGAAAAATTCCAAAGTGAAATAACGATAGCAGAGTTAGAAGAAGCTGAAGAAGTATGGATTCGATTAGAACAACACAGAAGTTTCCGAAGGAAATTTGTGAAAAGCTTACAGAAGGGGAAGATGTTAGAACTCAAGATCTTCAATACTCATGCTAGACCTCATATTGGATGCAAATGGAATTATACGGCTTGGAGGAAGACTGAACGAAGCTCCTTTACCATTCGAACAAAAACATCCAGTCATACTACCCAATAAATCAAGATTGACTGAACACATAATTTGGAATTCTCATAAAAAGAGTCCTTCACACTGGTGTCAACGCTACACTCAACGAAACACGTAGCAAGTATTGGATAGTAAAAGGAAGACAACGAATAAAAACAGTGTTAGCTTCATGTGTTGTATGCAAGAAGCTCAGAGGAAACCTCTGTGGTTTCGTTTTAAGGCATTTCGGTTTTCATCTGCGTACATACACTTCTATCTATCTTCGATTGTAGGTTTCTGTGGCCAATGTATAGCTGCTTGTGTTCGGTTTGACTTCTTTTATTATATCGTCCATAACCACATTAAATAAAATCGGACTTACACTCCACCTTGTCTCAATTCCTCCACTTCAAATTCTTCGATTTCTCGTTATTTGTTCTTATATAATTTCTATTGTTTCATACAAGCTCATTATTACTCTTCTCAGTTTTGTGTTTACTTGGCATTTTTAACTAAGCATTCATTGACCGTTTTCTTGATATTCTATCGAATGCCTTCGTGCATAGGTCTATAAATGCCATGTATATATTTTGTCCTTTGCTCTAATTTTTGAATTATTGTCTTTAGCGTGAATATGTTGTCTTGGATGCTTCTACCTTTTCTAAATCCGCTTGGGCTTCATCTAAGTTGTTTTTCACCTTTTCGGTCAGCCTTCCTTCCAGTATTTTCATACCACACTTAAGAGAATGATTCCCCTATAGTTCTAATTTATCACCTTGCTTATAAATTGGTAGAATTATTTCAATTTCCCAGTAACTTTTATTGTTTCTTCGTCCCATGAACATGTCTGTTAGAAGTTTTAAGCTTTCTTACTAGATTTTTAAGCATTTCAGCTGTAATGTTGTCGTGTCCTGGGGATTTCTCATTCTTTAGTGTTTTATTGCACTTATATTTCACCTACTTCTATTTTTCTTTCTGGTTTAGTGATTATTTCTTCTTGTGTTACTGAATATTCATAATTATTTTCATCTGCTCCCAGTAAATCCTGGCAATGTTGTTCCATATATTCATAATCTTCTCAGTTTATTTTCCTCATCCCATTTTTGTTTCTCAGTTGTTTTATTTTTATCCTGTCGTTCCTCAGTTCTCAAATTCTTAAAAAAAAATTATAGAATAGTTTTTGATTACTGTGATAGTCCGTTTCTATTTTTTGTCAACTCGATTTGCGTGTTACACAGCAACCTTGATAGGATTAATATTATTTATTAAGTCACTCTTCGGTTGGGGAAGTCAATATTCTTATCCAAAATGTTGTACAATTCGTACTACCCATTTGTGAGATAATTGAGCGTTTCAGACTTTTTGTTCCACTCTGTATATATAAATAATCAATATAAAATGGATCATATATTCATTCATAAAAAGGGTAATTCCGTTTATAAAACATAACTTTGGTATGTCGCGTTTTAATGGAACACCAGGTATGAACGAAAATTGTTTTAAAATGTGCAGCTATTGGTCTGTAGGTACAACTTTTTATTCAGAAAGTTATTTTTTAATTCAATATTTTCCGAGATATCGCCCGTGCACGGCTAATAAAACCCACCCTGTATATATTTCAAGAAGATATATATACCTTTTATAGTGAAAAATTGTCTTATAACAAATTTTATGAAATTTTTGTCGATTCAAATGTTGTGATTTTTAATTAAAATTATAAAATAAACATTGATCAACTTCTGTTAATAGTAACTTTCTTCTGACAACAATTCCAATAAACAATTAAATGCACGTTCCTTAACAAAAAATTCCTTAGTCTGCATCGTGGTAAAACTGGTAAGTAACCTGATTGGTAATAACTGTTCTGAAATAGATGCGAATTGTCATAATTTTTTAGTAAGTATCTACTGAAGACATCAATTGGACAAATCAACGAAAACTCTGCAAGCAGTAAAAGTTTTCAAACGTGTTCTTTTATTCTCATTAAGATTAAGAAACTCTGCCTTACTGATTGTAGTCTTTAAATTGTATTAAACCTAAATAGGTACCTATAATTTACACAAAGTTTTGTAATTTCGGCTTCAACTAACACTTGGGGTGCAAAGTACTTTTAAAAGTAAAGGTAAACAATTTATATAACTCTGGCACTAATAATTCTTCCATTTGTCAATGTTGATGCATTAAGTATAAATGAAAGATTAATAAAAAATGCTGAGTAGCAAAATAAAACTAATAATATTCTATAAGTTTCAAGTAGGAATTTGAGTTACAAGTTGGAATTTAATAAAATTCTCACCGCGACGGTTTTTAACCACACAGTTCTGTGACTAATAGAAATTCTAAAGGTGCGTATACACTATGCGAACGCCAACAAACGCATGCGTTCGAATGAATGCGGCCGCATCTGTACGGCGTTTGTTGCAAAATATGCTTGTTGTCTACATTACAACGAACGAATGCGTTCTTTGGCATTCTACTATGCTCGCGGGTTTGAGCTGGTACAAATATTTATCAATTTACTACTTAAAATGGCATCAGAAGATGATCTAATCATTGCTAGTGCGTGGTACATTATTATTTGTGAAGCAAGTAATAATAGAAAACGAAGACAAAGACAACGATGGTGAATGACTTCTTTGTTCAAAAGTAGAAATCGGTAGAGAGGAACAGATTTATTTTATTTTTATAATCATTATGAATAGGGTTCCATAAACACTCGTGTTGTCTATATAATTCGATTAATTTCAAGGAATCCGTGTTAGACCACTCCATGTTTATATAATAACAAAACAACAAATCCGTTTTTCTTGCCGTTGCCGTACACACTATATCTAAAGATGACCACGTGTTCCATATGCGGCCGCATACATTCATCTAATGTATACGCCGCTTAATAATGCGGCCGCACTTGCAGTTTTTCCCGCGACTGATGTAAAATAATCGGCAAATTAACTTCTTATTCCATAACGTTCCTACTGGAACGTGCACGGATTACACGGATATGATCCAGCTCTGAAACTTGAGAATATTCGTTGAGTTGTTGCCATCATATTTTCTTCTGGCATAGGATAACTCTTTCTTTTATGGATAAATTTTGATAAGGCCTCATTAAATGTTCTGCAAGTGGAAAGCCTCACGCCTACGAAAACAAATGACAGTGGGCCGCTTTCTCATAATTAGGTATAGTAGCAGGTTCTGGTAAAAACAACTCATTGTCAAAAAATCTTTTGAAAAATTTGAGTTTTTGAATACGCTTGAGTCACTATTAAATCTATATGCTCCAACATCAATAGCAGTAAAGCAATAGTCAACATCGGCAACCGCTAATAATATTAAAGAATAAAACGTTTTATAATTGAATGCTTCCAAGCCAGTATTCTCAGGTCTTTTTATTCGTATATATTTTTCGTCTATTGAACCAATGCAATTCGAAAATATGTTCTTTCAGAAAATATATCAAATATATTTTTCCAATCGCTTCTGTTTTATCCGGGACACATATGTAAGATGCAAACATATCCATAAGCTTGTATGTTGAATTATTTCACTCACTGTTATCATGGCAATCAAACAAAGTAACATACCAGCTTCACAAGATGGCCCTAGTACTGATATAACAGAAAACCTCCAAGAGACACCAATAGAAAAGGTTTTGAACAAGAACTAATAGAATTCTTAACTTCAAAGTAAATGCGTGTGAATATGACGAAGACATAAACTTTTCACAAAAGACCAAGAGAAACAAAACAGGGCAATACGGATTTAATTCAAATTTTAATATGCGCTTTAAATCACATTTTTAGTTGTAACATTGGCTTATATTTTGAAGCAAATTGTCATGCGCTTCCCCACTAGCGACAAGGAAAAAAGTATCATGTTTTTGGGAAGTGTGGGCACTTTTATAGAGCACCTCTCAAAAAATAGTCTTAAGTTTAAAAATGCTAAAAGTATGCAAAGCATGTGTATTTAATTTGAATATTAATAAACCTATAAGAATGAAGTGAAGCTGATTGGGTCTCAATGCAATATAACATGGTCCTTCGATCCGGATTATTAATGGATCAGCATAAAATACAATCTTTTGGGAAGAAACAGAAGAAAGAAGTTTGCAACCGCCATATTTTTATATTTACTTTGGCTGAAACGGCGCTGAGATCGTTTATTTGGTACTGGATTGCAACATATATATTTCCCAGGTATTTCCAAATCCATTTAAATAAAAATCGATTTATTTTGCATTGTATTAATAATATTCAACGCGTTCAATTGAATGAAATTTTGCATGTTAGTTATCATAAGATACCTATGTACCAAGGAATTGCTTTATCGCAACAGGTTCTATTTTAAAAGCAACGAGTTACTTTGTCGGCAGGTATCATTTTAAAAATCATAAAACATACCTACACCTATTGCTTTGTGTTTTCAATTGCCGCAAACATTACGCATTTTGCACGATTAAAGTTAAATTTTTGTAGGTCAAAAAAAAACTATTGTGGCCATTTGTATTTAGCTTTTAATTTTCTTTTCTGTTAACAAACGATGGATGTTTTAATTCGTAAGCGTAGTGCTATTAAAGCAAATCTTACGCGTTTTGAGAATTATTTATCAGTTACTAAAAATTCCTTCGATGTCAATAACCATTTATCCGATGTTGATGTTGCCCAATTGCGCCGGAGAATGAATAATGCCGAATCACTTTTATCTTTATTTTGTGAATTAGAATTAGAAGGTGAAATAAAGAAGAACAATCAGCTAATGAAAATGATGAAATTGAATTGTTTGAGAAAAATACTATAACGTCATGTCATCTGCTGAATGTTTAATTGAAAAGGTAACAAAGGTACATTCCTCCAGGTAGCATTAGTTCGGCATCGAATGATTTTCAATTAAAAGTTCGGTAAAATTGCCTGCTTTAAATTTGCCTAATTTTTCGGGAGACCATAAAGAATGGCTCAATTTTCGCGATATGTTTAGTAGTTTAATTCACCAAAATACCGACTTATCGGATGTTCATAAACTACATTATCTAAAAAACATCGCTATCCGGAAAAGCTGCCGAAACCGTTAAAAATTTATCGCTAACTTCTAACAATTATGTGATTGCATGGAATGGACTTAATGATAGGTATAACAATAGCAGAACTTTGGTTTATCACCATATTAAAGCATTATATAATCTTGAATGTATGAGTAAAGAATCTTCGTCCAAACTTAGGTACCTGATTGATACCTTTAAAAAAAAAATCTGAGATCATTTGAAACTTTAGTGGATCCTGCACATCAACGGGATGCTCTTTTATTACATTTGATATATTCTAGACTCGATACCACCACCACTCGCGAATTTGAAAACTCAAATGTCACTGATGTTATTCCACCATTGACTGATTTATTAAATTTCTTAGAAAAAAGGCTTCGCTTTTAGAAACCTTAGATCAACGCAGTCAAAAGTCAATTTCTAATCATGACCGTTTAACCACTAAATCTCTCGTTGTCACAGAACCTTGTTGTCCTATTTGTAAGGGTTCGCATTTAATTTACCAATGTGAAAAGTTTAAAGAACTTGACGTTGAACAGCGAATCTCTAATATTAAGCAACTGAAGCTGTGCCAGAACTGTCTTAGAAAGGGTCATTTTAGCGATAAATGTAAATCTTCATTTAAATGCTTGAAATGTAAATCACGACACAACACATTGTTACATCTTGTAAAATCGGATCCTCCAGCGGTAAGCACCAATTCTTCCGCATCTGTGTCATTAAAATCAAATGACAAACAGGAGGAATCTGCTGTGGTACTTTTTACTTACAGGATTCAAGCCCTCTGCTTTCTACAGTTCTCGTTACTATATTTGATTTAAACGGAAAACCGCACACTATTCGTGCATTGTTAGATTCTGGAAGTCTGAGTAATTTTATCACAGAGAAAATGTTTAGAAAATTAAATTTAAAATCTGATGATGTCAAGATAAATGTCACGGGACTGGGAAATTCTTTGGCTATTGCTAAATCTCAATGTAGCGTGCGTATATTGTCGAAAAATGAAAGGTATTCATTGAGCACGACATGTCTTATAATATCTCGGATAACCAGTCTATTACCAAATAAAGCTATTGACATTTCTCAATTTAAAATTCCTCAAAATATAACATTGGCCGACCCCAATTTTAATGTTCCTCAAGAGGTTGATTTACTCTTGGGTGCCGAATGGTTTTATGAATTATTATGTATTGGTCAAATTTCACTAGGAAGAAATATGCCAAAATTGCAAAAAACGGCGTTTTGGATGGGTATTGAGTGGGTCAATATCCTCAAATTTTGTACCAAGCCATTTAAGTTGCAATGTTTCTTCTTCATATTAATTCAAGACCAGCTTGCTCGATTTTGGGAACTTGAAGAGGTTCCAGTGGTCAAACCCTTTTCTATAGAGGAAGATGAATGTGAAAATACTTTATTTCCAACACTCTGCGTGACGCACAAGGAAGATTTATTGTTAAAATCCCGTTCAAAGTTTCTATCAATCAGATTGGTGAATCTTTTACGTATGCCAAAAATTGTTTACATAATTTGAAAAGCGGTTAAGCAACAACGATATCTTATGTGAGAAGTACTCACAATTCATGTCAGAATATATTTCGTTAGGTCATATGTCACTTTCTAAATTAGATTATGATGGCCCGTGTTTTTATTTGCCGCATCATGGGGTTTTAAAGGATGAAAGCGTAACCACTAAGTTACGGGTTGTTTTTAATGGTTCTGCCAGATCTTCCTCTGGGTACTCTTTGAACGATTTACAGATGACTGGTCGCGTTTTGCAAAGAGATTTATTTTCCATACTGGTCAGTTTCAGATCATACAAATATGTGGTATGCGCGGATATTGAGAAAATGTACCGCCAAGTGCTCATTTGCCCGACTCAAAGACCACTTCAACGGATTTTATGGAGAAATCAAGTATCGGATGATGTTAAAATGTATGATTTAAACACGGTTACCTACGGTACTACATCCGCTTCTTTTCTAGCAATTCGTGCTTATATCAATTGGGCGTAGATTGCAAAGATACTCATCCTACTATTTCTAAAATAATCACCAATGACTTTTATGTAGATGATTTGTTGACCGGCACTAACAATCTAATAGATGCTCAAAACTTTTAAAAATTTTAAGTTCTGGTTGTTTTCCTTTGCGTAAATGGATATCAAATGATAATCGTGTTTTTAAAAATATAGACCGTAATATTTTGCACCCATATGCATTTAGTTTCGGATCTCATGAGCACACCAGAACTTTAGGATTGTCATGGCATTTCAAAACTGATCATCTTTTCTACATTATTAGTGAGCTTGAAAATATAAAATTACAAAAGAACAATTCTTTCTGAATCTTCTCAAGTATTCGACCCATTGGGATTGTTAAGTCCTTGCACGGTGGTGGCTAAATTAATATTACAAGATTTGTGGTTACAAAAGTTGAGCTGGGACGAAAGCATTCCATTAGATTTATATGAAAAATGGATTCGGTTTAGATCTGAGTTAATCAAATTAAATCAACTCAAAATTGGCAGACGTGTCATTTCTGATGAACCTAAACTTGTTGAAATCCACGGATTCTCTGGATGCGAGCACCAAGGCTTACGGCGCTTGTGTTTATGTTCTTTCTGTAAATTCACAAAATCAATTTTACTGCCATCTTTTATGTGCAAAAAGTAAAGTTGCACCTTTAAAACCATTACAGTGCCACGACTAGAGCTTTGTGGGGCCACTGTACTAACTCGTTTAGTTAGAACAGTAAAAATGCGCTCAATAGGGTCGACGATTGTTATTTGTGGTGCTATTCGACTGTTGTCTTAGGCTGGTTAAGAACACCACCGAACCTTTTAAAAACCTTTGTGTCCCATCGAGTAGCTGAAATTCAGGAGATTTCAGTAATTGGACTTGGTTATATGTACCCTCCGATAAAAATCCAGCTGATGTACTTAGCAGAAGATGCATGCCTTCTGAATTGATGGAAAGTTTAATTTGGTGGAATGGTCCAAAATTTCCTTAAACACAATAAATCTTCATGGCCTCAACCACCTCAATTAGCTAGGGAACTTCCTGAAACCTAAGAGTTTGATTTTATCAAACGTTGATGTTTTTCCATTCGAACAATATTCCAATTTAAATAAACTTGAACGAATTATGTCTCATTGCTTAAGATTTAAAAATAACTGTTTAATTGATAAATCAGAAAGAATTATTGGTCCTTTAATTAAGAGAGAAATAGACAATGCTCTTATATTCTTAACTCGCATTTCTCAATTGCAATCATTTACGGACGAGTTAAGGCATTTGAAAAATGGTCAAATAATTCAAACTAATAGTTCTATTCTTAGTTTAAATCCATTTGTTGACTCCAATGGTTTACTACGTGTAGGTGGTCGCCTTCATAATTCTGTATTAGAGTTTGATAATAAGCACCCTTATTTAATAGCGGGCAACCACACTTTTAGTAAACTTTATTTAGACGTGAACATCATAGACTATTGCATGCGGGTCCACAGTTATTATTGGCCGTCGTACGGGAACTATTTTGGCCCACTAAAGGTAGAAATTTGGCTAGAGAAACAGTGCATAATTGCGTGAGATGTTTTCGTGCTTCTCCAAGAAAAATCACTCCTATAATGGGAAACTTGCCGGCTGACAGAGTAACTCAAAATTTTCCTTTTGCCATAGTTGGCACTGATTATGCCGGACCTTTAAATATTAAAAATTCTAAAGGCCGTGGCAGCAGAACATCTAAATGCTACTTGTGCATTTTTATTTGTTTTGTAACTAAGGCGTTACATATTGAAATTGTAACTGATTTATCTAGTAACTCCTTTATAATGGCATTACGACGTTTTGCTGCTCGCCGAGGAAAGCCTGCAAAATCTATTCCGATAACGGGACTAATTTTGTTGGTGCAGACTCAAAACTTAAACTCTTATACAAATTCATACTAGAATCTAATAAGAATATTAGTAGTTTAGCCTTGGACATGGGTATTGAATGGCACTTTATTCCTCCTCATTCTCCCCATTTTGGTGGACTGTGGGAGGCCGGAGTGAATAGTGTGAAATTTCATTTAAGACGAGTAAGCGGGAACGCTTGTTTAACCTTTGAGGAATTGTATACCCTCTTATGTCAAATTGAATCGATTTTAAACTCAAGGCCTTTATCTCCTCTTTCCTCTCAACCTGATGATTTAAATCCACTTACTCCTTCACATTTTTTAATTGGGAGAACTATGGTATCCGTACCTGATCATGACGTCACGAAGACACCTGAAAATCGTCTCAAGTGCTTTGAACGTATACAACAGATCCAACAAAATTTTGGAAAAGGTGGCATATGGACTACCTATGTGAGCTGCAACAAAGAAACAACTGGAAAAGAAGTAAAGGTAGTTTGGAAGAAAACCAACTTGTTGTCATTAAAGAAGATTCACTTCCACCAATGAGATGGCGAATTGGGCGTGTGGTTAAAGTGCATCCTGGTGATGACCATATTAGTCGTGTGGCAACAGTAAAACTTCCACTGGTGAAATTCGACGATCTTTTTCAAAGTTGTGTCCATTACCGATCTCGTAATTCGCTGTGACTTTCACCTATTGGCTGAGTCTTACAATTAAGTTTTTACATTTATTAATGTACATATATTTTTGTTAGTATTTTTTAGCTTTAGATATTGTTCACAATTATTTAATCACTTGTTTATTCTGTTTACATTAATTGTTAAAACGCTAGTCGTTTTAAGGTGGTCGCTATGTTGCAATACGGATTTAATTCAAATTTTAATATGCGCTTTAAATCACATTTTTAGTTGTAACATTGGCTTATATTTTGAAGCAAATTGTCATGCGCTTCCCCACTAGCGACAAGGAAAAAGTATCATGTTTTTGGGAAGTGGGCACTTTTATAGAGCACCTCTCAAAAACTAGTCTTTAAGTTTAAAATGCTAAAAGTATGCAAAGCATGTGTATTTAATTTGAATATTAATAAACCTATAAGAATGAAGTGAAGCTGATTGGGTCTCAATGCAATATAACACTTGCCTTCTTCTCTTCTTCACTTTGCTATCTTTATGAATTGCACCAATCAACAATACTGCTAACGCAGTCATAGCTAGTAGTTTAAAATCAAAATACCACAGTATGGCAACGGATTTCTAGCACGTCACGGAACGAACTGAACTTTTAAGTGTGCAATGCACGTGTTGGGAGTTACTTTCGTAATGGATCGATAACACATACATCGTTGGTCGTACATCATTGATGTATCGATAAATTATGGCATTGAAAAATTTCGTTGTTACTGGATGTCGCAACCAATCCAGATGTTAGTAGAAGTAATGGAAGTTGCCATTCACGCTACATATTGGTATCGTTATTGTCTTAAATATTTTGAGTACCAGTAATGAAAGCAGCCGTTGTCGCTCGTTATCGTTTGTATTGATTGAATAATTCAAATCGTCTGTAGTCGAAGGATTGATAAAAGTCCAAATTGGTATTGTTGAAAGAAATCCCTTATCAAATCTAAATTTGCAGTACATAGGTATGAAATTCTTATATTGTTGATGGCATAATTTCGGAAGATATCGTATTTTTCACCATTGTTTCGTCGTTGATTGATTTGAAAAATCATTTATTCATTTAATTAGTTGTGATTGCACTTTCAATTCGTGGTTAATTGTGAATTGTAACTTATTGTAAATAAATTAGTGTTCAAGATTTATCGCATTTATTTCTTTACATTTATATACATATCTTACAAATTTGTATGTAGTTAAATTGAACTGTTTTGTTGAATTATTAAATTTGTGCAATTTATTTAATGGATTTATATTTATTAGATTATGTGTTTTTTATTCCTTAGGATCTATGGCACAAGTTTAGCATAGTATTGAACTGTTACCCGAATAAAGTTCAAATAACAAATTCTTTTATTGTTGTTTGTTAGTAATTGAAAATATATAGTACATTTGACTATTATTTCATTTTAACTAATAGTCAGGTTTCACAACATAAGACGGAATTTCTATAAAGAGTTTAATACCTGTATATCTCACACAAAAGTATCGTCTGCAAATAATTTCAAAATAAAACTTCGAAAAGCATTACAAATTAAGTAAAATAAGGACCTACACATAGTGAGTTAATATGTTTTCTACACATTATCGTGTTTTTTTTTCTGTTTTTTATTATTAAGTTTAGTTGGGTTTATAACGAAGAACAGAAGACATTTCACGTCTTTCTGATTATGCGCCTAATAGTATGTAAGTACTGAATACTTTAATTTTTTGTAACTTTTAATCTAACCTGTTAGACTAATAAAGAATTTATTATTATAAGCAAAATAATCTAATCTGAATGTATTGATAACGGCACTTGAATTTTTGAACATCCTGTATTCCGAAATTTTTACTCCAGTGGTTGATGAAGTAATGAGTTATTAGTTGAAAATCTTAAATCGCAGAATAATTTTAAAAAGACCTCATATTTATCAAAAATCAAAACATTTGAGGAACGGTAATAGTTAGGTATAGTAAATCTTTGAAAAAAACTGGCCTTATTTCTTTTGTAGAGTTCGAAATCCTCATCAAATACAGAGTGTTCTATAAGAAAAAAGCATAACTTTGATTCGCCACTCTTTTTGAACGACCCTGTATATTTGAAAATAATATCAATATATAGCCCTTATTAACCTACATATTTTACGTTTGAATGATTTCGGAATAACGAAAGAGTGTGGACGTGAGTATATTTCTTATCATTATGGGGATTTTTAACTTTTACGTTCATACTTAAGAACTTTAAATTATCGTGTATAATGTAATGACTAAAATCGTCGACGTTGGTAGTTGGGTTCAATAATACGCTCACCCACAAACATAAAGCACACGGATTGAGGCTGGGAGTATACATTGAGTAATACGTAAGCAATTGAAACTTAATTACATTTTTTTTTCTTAAAACAAAATATTTGTTTGAATGAGTGTATATTTATTATTCTAATATGTTTTGAAGTCTGTCTTCTATCATTTTTATAATTTTATTAGGGATATACAGGATTTTCAAACTTAAGTCGGCACTATTGCTAACTATGTTATTAATAGAGCTACAGGGTTGGTTAAATAGGGCAAACTAGTAGCATTTGTTTCTCTTATCACTATGGTGAAAACAGAATAAATAATCAAACCTTGCGTTCGCGAGTTGTGTCAAATTGTTCCATTTTCTCAAATAAGACACCTTGTATACAATACTCTCAATCGATAGGGAAATTGAAAAAACTGTACAAAAGTGTTTCATTATTTTTATCCAAAGTAAAATGACAGAGCTAAAGTCAAAATGACAGAGCTATTGATGATTTTTCAAATTGGTTAAGGTGGCTGTGTTAGCTACAACTTTGCCTTTACCATAAAGTAGAATGTAGGAGGAACATCAGACCCGCGGGTGGTCGAGTAGTAATGCAAAATATTTTGTGATGAGGATAGATCAACATACAAAATTCACGGTGGCTATATCCAGCAGAAGTGGTAAATGAAATGAAGAAAGAGGAATATCCATAAAGCAAAAGGATATGATTTATTTTAATTTATTCTGTGAACATTAAAAGAAAAATTTTAATTAAATGCTCAAAAACGCCACCCTCTTGGTCCAAGCATTTTTGAGCCTGCCTGTAAACGCGTTTAGTGGCTCTGGCAATGATTCTACTATCAATATTATTGGCAGCGTCAATGATGGTTTGCTGGAGATCTTCAAGATTATCATAACGCCTACTATACACCACACCTTTCATATATCCTCAAAAGAAAATTCCATGGTATTAGGTCTGGTGATCGAGGAGGCATACGTATAGGGCCGTTAGTTGATAAATATCTACCATCAAAAAAGTTTTGCAAGAGAATATCAATCTGGCGAACATTATGAGCTGGAGCGCCGTCATGTTGAAAATATATCTGTTGTCTATCTATTAAATTCAGATCATCAAAGAAGTCTCTAAGTGTTGCTGTTAAAATTTCGACGTACCGGTCACCAGTTAATGCACCTTGATAAAATACCGAGCGTACAATTCTTGAGCCGATCAAACCACACCAAACATTAACATTAAAGCGTCTCTGTAGGTTACAAGGACGGAAAAACATTGGATTATCTCGACTCCAATGGAGGCTGTTTTTTCTGTTAAACATGTTTTGGAGAAATTTGATTCGTCACTCCAAAGAACCATACGCCAAAAATTATAATTAATTCTGCTTTCAATAATGTACCACTGACAAAACAGGATACGTCTTCCTTGATCTCCTGGAACCAGCGTCTGTGTTGATCTGTATCTGTACGGCACAAACTTATGCTTCTTCAGAATCTTGTGAATAGTTCCCATAATTTGTTACGTGCAAATTTGAGTAGTACCCTTTACAATTGTACTTAGGAAAAATATTCTAAGTGGGTAAGTTTTTTTTTGGATATGTTCTGTTACTAGGGTTTGTTGTTGACAATTTTAGTTGGATTTTTTGTCCTTAAAAGATAATGTAATATAATACGCTGATATTCTAACATTTCTTCTATATTCTGTAACTGATTGTCGGCTACAAGTATCAATGCCGTTAGTCTGATAATAATTCGCTCGCTGACCCACTAACAGTTTAAAGAAAATGTCAACGAGAGTTTAATTAATGATATTAAATTCTTAAAATTATAATAAATTGGGAATGACGTAAATTTTCACTTCAACTTCTGGTTGTGTTTTTGGAACCAAATAGACAACATCAATCTGTCAATGTCATGCATTTTAGTTGATAAACCCAATTACTCAAAAACTTATTATTCCTTTAAAGATGACTCTTTGTAAAATGGACATTAACTGTTTGCTTGTCGAGGAACTGAAATATGAATTGGTTAATCGTGGATTTAGTGCTGATCTTACTGTAGTTGAACTTCGAAAGTCTTTACGAAATATTCTCCGACTAGAGAAAGAATCTACTCTTAGTATTGTGAAACATAATATCAAGTTCTTAGATGACTATCATGCTATTACTAGAGGAATTGATTTTCTTCGATCAACAATTAACTCATTTACTGGTGACGGTTTTGATAATGTATTTAAACGACTTTCTTTTCTATACTGTCATTTATTCCGTCGTGTTAAATTAATGAATATTACTTCTGACGAAGAAACAACTAAACAACGAACTTTTCTCTTAATTTTGTCTAATTTACGCACCGATTGTGACACTAAGATAAAACAAGTCCGACCTTCTCTTACAGTTCTCTCGCCAATAACAACAGCAATTTCTTCTACTCCTGTTTCTCAGGTTACTAATCAAGATGATCTCCTTTCTAGCAGCGATTCAGAACCTGAATTGACACATACTATGGCTTCTACACACGTTCCTTTATCTCGCTTTGTACCAGTCAATAAATGGGACATACGGTTTTCTGGTGATGGTACTTTGTCCGTCAATGCTTTTCTCGAACGAGTTAATGAACTCTGTAGATCCCGTCGTGTTTCTACTGAACAATTGTTTGATTCTATATCCGATTTACTAGAGGGCAGCGGACTACTGTTATATCGCGCTAACCGTTCTTCTCTTACTACTTGGCAAGATATAGTTCAGTTATTCAAATCAGAATTTCAGCCTATTGATTGTGATTTTAAACTACTTGAGAAAATTCGAAGACGTACTATGGGACCTTCTGAATCTTTAGGGCTTTACTTAGCCGCAATGCGCACACTGATATCTAGACTTACTACACCACTTCCTGAAAAACAAAAATTGAAAATTATTTTACGTAATCTTACACCATATTTTCAAACACAGTTAGCTTTAGTTGAAATTTCTAACATCGATGATTTACTCAAACTTGGTAGAAAACTTGAAATGAGTAGGGCTTTAATTAATAATCACGTTCCTCCACCAAAAAGAAAGAATAATACGTTTCTCGAACCTGACTTAGCTTGTCTTGATGCTCACAACGTTGAACCATCATATAGTAAAAGAACTTCTCTTATTGTTTCTTCTAGTACATCCAGTTCTTCTAATGTTAAACCCAGTGAACAACGATCACAAAAAGGTGCTATTACTAAAACCACTACCTCTGACAAGATTTCTAATACCAATACTAATCGCAACAATACTTCAGATAATAAGACGACAAACGTTCTTACTTGCTGGAATTGTCGCAAACCAGGTCATACTTCTCCTAAATGTCCTAGTTCTTAAATTCTACATTGTTATGGATGTGGTAGACACGGAGTTTCTAGTCCTGTTTGTCCTCATTGCAACCGGGGAAACTAATGCTTGAGTCAATGAACCCTGTCACCGGCTCAACTATGACTTCTACTTCTATCTCGGTACTTTCTTTTTCTGACCTTGACGAAAAACAACCCATTATATTGGATTTTATTTTCGCTAGTGTCCGTAATGACAAACGTCTTTTTTTAAATATAACTATTTTAGACATTCCTTTCTGCTAGATTTGGGAGCTTTACGTACTATACTTGGGGGAATGGGGTGAAATATACTAAGATCATTAAATATCTCATTTCGTACTCTACCTGAGTCTGCTTGTCACTTAGCTGACGGAAAAAGTTGTACAATTTACTTCCTTACTGTCTTGAAGGAAAGCTTAAAGTGATTGACACTTTAGTTGTGCCTGAAGTATCTCAACCATTAGTTCTGAGTATAGATTTCTGGAAAGAAATGAATTTTGTTCCTAATTTTCGCAATGGTCAATAGTCTTTTCTCTCTACTCCTTCAATTTCTCCCTCTCCTTCTTTATGTATAATCTCTGAACTTAACTCTTCTCAACAAAACTTACTAGATTTTTTGGTGAAAAACTCTTTTGATAAACAATTTTCAGGTTTAGAATGCACTACACTTGTGGAACATCAAATACGAACTTCTTCCGAACCTATAAAACAGCGATATTATCCCTCTCTCCAATACTACAAAAAATTGTAAATGACGAATTAGATTCTATGCTTGCTTTAGGTGTTGTTGAACCATCTACTAGTGCATGGTCAAGTCCGGTTGTACTAGTTCGAAAGAAAGATAATTCTTACCGATTCTGTATAGATTTTCGCAAAGTAAATAAAGTCACACTTAAAGACGCCTATCCGCTACCTTACATTACTACTATTCTAGATAGACTTTGGGATGCTCGTTTCTTATCATCTCTTGATATTCGCTCTGCATATTGGCAAATTCCTTTATCTGAAAATTCGAAACCTATTACCGCTTTCGTGCCTCTACGGGGATTGTTTCACTTCACTCAAATGCCTTTCGGTTTACATAATTCACCTGCTACGTTTCAACGGTTAATAGATCGAGTTATTGGCGCTGACTTAGAGCCATATTGTTTTGCGTACTTAAACGATATTATTATTGCAACTCCCACTTTTGAAGAACATTTGAGAATTCTTCAAAAAGTTTTTACTCGATTATTTACTGCAGGTTTAACGTTGAATCGTGACAAATGCCATTTTTGCTTACCTGTACTTAAATACTTGGGATAAGTAGTGAACAAAAACGGTCTTCTTGTCGACCTGAAAAAATTTTTCTATTCTTAATGTACCAATTCCTTCTTCCGTTACTGAAGTTAGACGTTTCTTGGGTATGGCTAGTTGTTATCGTCGATTTATACCAAATTTTTCTACAATTGCTTCTCTTTCTAACCTAACCAGGAAAAATGTAAACTTTGAATGGACTTTTGATTGTCAAACTTCTTTTACTACTCTTCGTGAGCTTCTGATTTCTGCACTTATATTGACTTGTCCTGACTTTACTCGTCCTTTTGTAATCCAGACAGACGCGTCCGATTTCGGATTAGGCGCCGTATTAAGTCAAGACTATGATGAATGTGAAAAGGTTATTAGCTATATTAGCCGTTCTTTGACCAAGGCTGAAAGAAAGTATTCTGTGACCGAGAAAGAATGTTTTCTGTTCTTCACGCGATAAAGAAATTTAGACCTTATATCGAAGGGGATCACTTTACTGTGATTACGGATCACCATTCCTTACTGTAATTTAACCGCTTAAAGAGTCCTTCGGGTCGTTTGGTTCGCTGGTCTATTTGTCTCCAACAATACGATTTTACCATTCAACATGTACATGTGCCTGTACTAGGTACTATTGATTTTTCTGACTCCATTTCAATTCTAGGTATCACTCTTCCTACTTAAGATAAGTGGTACAATGGTTTAAAGTTTAAAGTCATTTCCTTTCCTCATAAATTCTCTTCCTGGTCCGTAAAAGACAAAATACTTTATCGTCGAGTAAATTCTAAATTTTCTTTACTTTGTCCTGATAACGCTTCTGATTGGAAAATAGTTGTACCTACTGAACAACGGGTAAATGTGATAAAAGATCATCACGCTTCTTCTGTCGCAGGACACTGCGGTGTAACAAAAACTTGTGCTAGAATTTTACAAGGTTATTACTGGCCCTGTATTCGCGTCGATGTTTCTCGTTACTTACGTCGCTGTTCGGTGTGCTCTGCACATAAAGTAGAACAAACTGCTCCACCAGGTTATTTCGCTCCAGGAGCTAAACCGTCAAAACCTTGGCAACTCTTGTGTTGCAAAATTGTTGGTCCTTTACCTCGTCTAAGGTCATTGCTATATTCTAGTAATCGCCGATTGCTTTACTAAATTTGCTTTATTCTCCCCTTTGCAAGTAGCAACCGCAACTATTATTTCCAAAATTCTTGAAGAACAAGTTTTTCTTATGTTTGGTACTCCCTAATATATAATTTCCAATAGCGGCGTACAATTTGGAAGCCGAGTATTTACTAAATTCTGTAATGAATATAAAACTACCATTTTTTTTACTGCTAAATATCATCCTCAGGCAAACCCTGCCGAAAGAATTAATAGAGTTTTAAAAATTACGATTTCATCATACGTTAAAGACAATCAACGTCATTGGGAAAAACATTTATCAAAAATTGGTTGTGCTATTCGTATTGCTAAACATTAAGTTATTGATTGTACTCCATTTTTCGCTCTATTTGGGAAAGAACGCGTCTTTCTGGTACTGAATTTGGGAAACCTGGTACTGATGACTTTGTTTCCGTTTCTTCACGACCTATTGCCACTCCTAAACTTTACTCTAGAATCAGGGAACACATTCTTAAAAAGTTATCTCAGATTTATTTTAAAACTTCTAATTGCTACAATTTACGTAGGAGACATGTTAAATACCTAAAACGGGACTTGGTATGGAAACGTAACTATGTTCTTTCAGATGCGTCTAAACATTTTAATGCCAAATTAGCTCCTAAATTCGTAGGTCCGTTTACTATTTCTAAAGTTGTCTCTCCTTGGACATATAAATTGAAAAACAATGCTGAAAAGTCTCTAGACATTTGGCATGTAAAGGATTTTAAACCAAATTATTCTGCCTCTGACAGTGATAATATTTCTTTACCTGATTTGGATTCTATTACACCGGATATGACAAACATTTCTTTGCTTAATCCTAAACAACGAAAACGACGCAAACTACATTGCTAATTTCTAAGTAGTTTCCACGTTGTCGAATTTTACTATTTCTTTTTATTGCTAATTAATTACTGATTGCTACGATAGCTTAAACTTACTGTCATTAAAGTTATTTATTTTTTGTTTGTTTGTTTGTAAACCTCTAATTTTGGGATGTTATTCTGCAAAATGGGATTCTGTTTCGGAAGATCATTGGCTATTATGGGTATTACTGTTACATGACGACTATGGTCGACTTTAGTCAAGATCCTATTTACTTAATGTTGATCCATATATTTGGTTCTTTATGTTCTATTCCTGATTTATATGATCTAGGAACTGAGTAGATCGGTTCACGTGACGACTTGCTTAGACATTAACTTTAATTTCTTTAGATATATTGGACAATATTATAACGTCTACTAACGACTTTCCGACACAATATACACTCATCTTCTATATCATCATATTTGCTTTATTGTCCGTGTAGAGACGGAGTAAGAATTTCTCTATTTCGGAAGACACCGATGGTCGTAAAAGGCGACTAACCAACAGTACCATCTTCAATTTGTATCTATCTGCCATAATTTTAACCAGTTAGTTCTAATAGGTCTTGTGGGATAACCACAATGCTTCAATCTCGTGCGGTGCAACGTGCCCTCTCGTCCAGACTAGTTCTTTAACTTTCGCTTTTATTGACTTATAATTTATTTTCTTTTGATATAGGTTTTATGTTTACTAGTTATTACTGATATAATAATTCTATTTATCCGAGTTTGCTTGTTGGTAATTACTCTTCTGAGTTACTTCCACATTGTGACAATTAACCATTATAATTTGTTTTTCTCTTTCTTCATCCTCTTTCGCTGTAATGTTGGATTAGTGTAGGTTACTATTGGAATTTTCTACCTAATGTAGACCGGCTTGCCGATTATCCATGTGGACCGTCATTCTTTGAGTCTACTACCTTCTACTTACTTTCTAACCAGGATTTTCTTTACTCGGAGAACTCATCCGCATTCTTGCGACTTTTGGACAATATCCAGTTGTTCAGTGGATTAGGATTTAGAAACCTTTCTTTTCATTTTTGCTTCTGTTAGTTCGATTTTTCTTCTTTTTGGGTTTTTTTAAACTTGCTTAGGGGGGAATTTGTTACGTGCAAATTTGAGTAGTACTCTTTACAATTGTACTTAGGAAAAATATTGTAAGTGGGTAAGTTTTTTTTTTCTTGATATGTTCTGTTACTAAGGTTTGTTGTTGTTGACAATTTTATTTTTGATTTATTGTTTTGACCTTAAAAGAGAATGTAATATAATACGCTGATATTCTAACATTTCTTCTATATTCTGTAACTGATTGTCGGCTACAAGTATCAATGCCGTTAGTCTGATAATAATTCGCTCGCTGACCCACTAACAGTTTAAAGAAAATGTCAACGAGAGTTTAATTAATGATATTAAATTCTTAAAATTATAATAAATTGGGAATGACGTGAATTTTCACTTCAACTTCTGGTTGTGTTTTTGGACGGGTCCTTGGTGTGTGCTGAGAAGTACTTTTTAGATTTTCCATTAAATTTTTCACAAAAATTTTTGCGTATCTCCCACCCAATGCTTATAAATGACTTTTGAAAATAAGCATATAGTTTTAAACGCAAACGCAAAAATGAGCCTTGCGTCGCCTTTTGCGTCGATTATCTTGAAAAATATTAGCGTGAGCAAAATAGTATAGAGCAAGAAAATTGTAGAGCAGTTCTTTCTCCACAAGATACATATTAGATACAATATTTTTGAAAATCAATTAATGGTATAATGATGATTTTTATACCTGTCCATTCTGACCTCTGAACGAGTTTCCACGCCACCCTCAGTGCGTTTTTTAAGTGGTTTTTCCTAGATGCCTATTCCACTAATAAAATATTTAATTAATTGCGTCTGAAAAATGGTCCTCCTCGATGGAATTTACGCAACTCTATCTATGACAATTAGAACACATTGTAGAGCAGCGCAGGCCATCCTTTACACAGCTTCATTGTTTTCCACAGCCCTTTTTACAGCCGCAAGATGTGAGCTGCAGAATCGAGGCTGGAACAGGTGCTTGAATCGTGAGCACTGGCATTAGACTGTTATTAGTTTTTCTCCAGCCCCATTCAGTTGCTCCCAAATGTCTTCCTTTTACAAATGAATTTGATAAAAAAACTCGATATGAATGTTGTGTTACTGCAACAGATGTAGGTGGTAGTCTAGACAAAATGACTGACCAACTAGCTTATTAAATAAAATAAATCAATACTGATTTAAAGATGTTTCTTTTCGAGGCGCCTAATATAGAGCAAGCGTAAATGTTTCCCCAGCTCTTGCAATGTCATCTTTTGCTGATGAATCATTATTGAATACGGCGACCACTTTTTCTAAATCCTTTCTTATATTTATTAAGTTTACGGTCTGTAATTTTCCTTTGCCAAAAAAGGCAGAAGTGTAGTCGCAGCCACTAAATGCATGAGCAAATAAAATATTATTTTTGTATTCTTTTAAAACTGTCGAGTTTTGTAAGTCTTGGGAACTATATACCCTTCCCTTAATATTTCCTTGGGCATCTCTCAAAAAGCGAATGTTTTTCTCTGGCGGACAAAGATCGATAAGGAGTGTAGGCAAATGGATATCTTGCCCCATATTTCTCAAGTACAAAAATTATCTTATTGCCACTAATACTTTCTCAAAAATATTTTGACATTAATCTTCTAGATAAAGAACTGTTCTACAATTTTACTTCAATATGTTTCTTGCTCACGCTAATACTTTTCGAGATAATCGACGCCAAAGGCTTATTTTCGCTTTCGCGCTGAAAACTATGCTTATTTTCCAAGGTCATTTATGAGCGTTGGGTGGGAGATGCGCAAAAAAATTATAAGACAATTTTTGTCCTATAACTTTTTTCGTCAGAGTTACACTTTACGCGCAAAACCCAAAAGACCATTGTGATATTACGTTTTTTTGAGCAAACGGGGGTTGAAACTCCTCCCGGGGTGTGCAAACTAATAATTGGGCATTCGGTAGAATAGTTTCGATGACATTTAATTAATTTAGTAACATACTTTATGTTATGCTATTATTATTATGTTAACTGCATCCACAATAAATCAAAAAATAATCGCTTCTCTAACTTACACCACCGCTTTTAATTAAGAGTAATTATAATTATACCTACTCGTATATCACATTGTTTAACCATTAAGTACATTGTTTTTGTTATTGCTATTTTATGTAATTCAAAATTATATATTTTGTTACTAACGTTTAATAAATATATTTTTAAATGAAATGCATGTCTTGCAATATTTCGTGTATAAAGAACACGTACAAATAGTATAAACTAAGTAATGCCAACAGATAACTGTTTAAATGAAAATTGTTACCTAAGCGATAACTTAGAATGCATAAGACACTAGTGTCGATAAAGCCAAGTATTTCGGTGCAGTAGCCTACACGCACAAAAGAACACCTAATGCACATTTCGCCCTTATTATGAGCTCATCAGAGGTATATACTTCCATTGGTTTTATAAGCACGAGTGTGTTACGCATTCTAAGTTATCGCTTAGATAACAATTTGCATTTAAACATTCAATCGTCGTTACAGTTATCTGTTGGCATTACTTAGAATTTTTAAAGCAAACCTAACAATTCGGTCTAAATGTTGACAAAATAAGTAAGCCTTTCACTGAATTCTAGAAACCGTGTGATCTTCTACCAAAGCCTCAATTATTAGTTTGAGAGACAGTCTTATAGATTATACATTAAACGAGGAGTTATACTAACCAACCACACAGATTAGTCAAAATGTCTGAAATACATAACCAAGGTAGTTGTTGTACTTCCTCTTAAAGAATTCCTGAAAAGTATAAACGTCATAAATTTCCTTATCTCAGGTTTTGTAGCATGAAAAACCGATCTGTTGCTAAAGTGATTTTAAACGTTCACTAAAATGGCATGATTAACTACAGAAATAAGTTTAATACGATTTGGTGAAATATCTTTTTCCCGTTCTTTAGATTTGATGATTATGATGAAGTCACCAATTATTTATATTTTTATAGATATGCAATATTGTCAAATAAAGTAAACATTGGTACACAGGCAAGAAAAGAATAATTTTTATTGCAGTAACAATCCAAAAATTGTTTTGTTGCAATAAACTCGCAGAATTTAGTTCCGTGCACTGTGCAGACAATTGATTGAGTTTGACAATTAATTTTTAAGAACAGAGAAAAAATTTCTTCCAGAAATTTTGCTGACATTTATACTTTTCAGGAATTCTTTAAGTGGAAGTAAGACAAAATAACAACTATCTTGGTTATGTATTTCAGACATTTTGACTAGTTTGTGTGGTTGGTTGGTATAACTCCTCGTTTAATGTATAATCTATAGGACTGTCTCTTAAACTAATAATTGAGGCTTTGGTAGAAGTTCACACGTTTTCTAGAATTCAGTGAAAGGCTTACTTATTTTGTCAACATTTAGACCGAATTGTTAGGTCTGCTTTTAAAATTCTAAGTAATGCCAACAGATAACTGTAACGACGATTGAATGTTTAAATGCAAATCGTTATCTAAGCGATAACTTAGAATGAATACACTCGTGCCGGTAAAACCAATGGAAGTATATACCTCTGATGAGCTCATAATAAGGGGGAAATGTGCATCAGGTGTTCTTTCGTGCGTGTAGGCTACTGCACAGAAATACTTGGCTTTATCGACACTAGTGTCTTATGCATTCTAAGTTATCGCTTAGGTAACAATTTGCATTTAAACAGTTATCTGTTGGCATTACTTAGTTTATACTATTTGTACGTGTTCTTTATACACGAGATATTGCAAGACATGCATTTCATTTAAAAATATATTTATTAAACGTTAGTAACAAAATATATAATTTTGAATTACATAAAATAGCAATAACAAAACAATGTTCTCAATGGTTAAACAATGTGATATACGAGTAGGTATGTCATCGAAACTATTCTACCGAATGCCCAATTATTAGTTTGGGAGACGACCAAGTTTATTACATTTTTGTTTGTTTTACTGATTAATGAGTATATTGTAGGTAATACTATTTGAAAAAAATTACAAAAATTGCAAAAATCGTATAAAATATTTGTTCTTAAAAAGTTAATTAGATTACCAACATCTCATTCCAAAACGTAAGATAAGAAAGACTATAAAAGAAGATGGGATCTAAGATAAATTTAATTAAGACGTTCTGAGTGTCTTAATTTGAAAATTATGTAACTTAATTTCAGGTTTACTTAAGAGAAAATATCGCATAAATGTGTTTTGTAACACAAAGTACGGTGTAAGATTTGTAATCTTTAAGTATGTAATTTTTGGCGTGTTGATGTTTCAGAAGTTAGCCAAAAACAAGTACGTTTATGTACAAAAAGTAATTAAATTATCTAACCACTAATTTGCATAATTAATTGTAAAACAGCTCTACTGTAGATACTGAACAAACAAAAACAATTACAAAGCTTTTTCTTTTTTTTTTATATTTTCCGATGTTCGAAAGCTTAAGCGAACTTAAAACATGTTTTTGTTATGTTTAAGATAATATAAAACTCTTGCGAAAACGGCTATATTTTGCAAAATAATTTTAGTATTTAATTTATTAAGAATTAACAAATTGTTTGAAGAGTTGAGTTCTATCAAAATAGAAAACGTTGCTTCAAAAGTTTTACTTGCTTCGAAAAGTTCTACATGAGGGCGAAGCATTAAAAATTATAAAGTTTGTAAAAGATTAAATAATATTAACTATATTAATAAATATTACTTTAAAAATTATACAAAATCTCCTTACAATAATTATGCGATTATCTGTTTTCTCGGAATTAGTAACTAGATATACAATATATGTCCCCCTAAGTTGGAATCATATGAAAAACTTTTATTATTAATTTTAGAAAAAAAATTATTTTTTATAAAAGTTCTGCATGTTCTTAATCTAAAATACAGTCATCAAATATCAAATTTTTTCAGTCGTATACGAGGTTTGTCAAAAATATGAATTTTACTCAACAGTAAAGTACCTTTAAATTTAACAACATCGGAAAATGTTATCAAAAAAGTTGATCAGAAATAAAAACTACGTTCAAATATGCAATTACATCCATTTACATTAAAAATTAAGGTTATTTTATTTTTAATAATATTTCTATTTTGAATGAATATTTATCTCTTGTGATTATTTATTATTATTTATGATAATTTGACTAAAATATTATAATATACTTTTACGATGCTGTGAGTCATTTTATTTCTACAGGGTGTTGAACTTTTATTTTTCAAAAATGTTCAATAAATATAATAATTTTATCAATGTAAATGGTTGTAATTGCATATTTGAACGTAGTTTTTAATTCTGCTCAACTTTTTAATAACATTTTCCGATATTGTTAAATTTAAAGGTACTTTACTCTTGAGTAAAATTCATATTTCTTGACAAACCTCGTATACGACTGAAAAATTTGATATTTGATGACTGTATTTAGATTTTAGAACATGCAGAACTTTTTATGAAGAATAACTTTTTTCCTAAAATTAATAATAAAAAGTTTTTCATATAATTCCAACTTAGGGGACATTGTATATTATACATTACCTTCCGATTCTATAATAATTATTTGTTGTATCTAATAATGGGTTTATTTATGTTAAATGTTGGTATCTTAGGATTTGAATTTGTACGAAAGTAATTTATGATACAAATAACATTACGATTCATTGTATGTTAGAATGTAATGGTTTGAAGAACTTGCGTAACGCGCTATTTAAAATAATTGTTGAGTAACGTAAAAAGCAGCCCAACGTTATTAATTTCGTAATACGTTTTATTTTATCCTATATTAATTTTGCAAAAATAAAATTTTCAATGATTTCCTTTTAAGAAAATGTGTATTCTCCAAAAATCGTAGAAAACTATACTATAGTTACGATGGTATCAATAACTATAGTAAAAGTCACCAACTTAAGGAGTTAAAAAAAGACAACTTTACACCGCACAAAATATCTATCAATTTACTTCTATTGCAGTGGTGGTTCTCTATTGGCCGATCAATATTGAACCACAAGAGTCTTTTTGACTACACCGAAAATTTTTAATAAGAAAAGAGTTGGGGATGAAAATAAGTTTTAAATATTCAATAGTGTTTATTTACAATTAAAATCATTATTTTATATCTATTTATATATTTTCTCTGTTATAACATTGAAAATTTAAGTTTGAAGATTAATACTTAATAATAAACTTGGGCACAGTCAGTGATATGTTGCCCAACAACTGCATTTGAGTCAATCAGCGGTCCGACAGATGAAACAGTGATTTGAGGAACACTCTGTCATATCCGAGAAGTAGCTGTCAGTAAGTAGACAGTGAGAAGACGATTACGAACTTGACACCCCACAGACCTGCCACTGGTCCAAAACTGACTGCAGCTTATTGACAACCGCGGCTTCGTTTTGCACGAGAGCATCTCAATCGGACTTGGACCAGTGGAGTCTGTTTTGTTCTCCGATAAGACCAGGATATGTCTTAAAGGCAACGATGAAAGAGTACGTTGCGGAAGTAGGAATTCCAGTTTTAGAGTGACCAGCTTGTAACCTCGACCCCGACCTAAACCCTATAGAATATCAATGGGACAAGCTCAAGAGAAGAGTACGAGTCAGAGTTCCTGTTACTACGTTCATCCCAGAATTAATGCATGCAGTCGAAGAAGAATGGCGTAACATTTCGTAAGAACGAATCGAAAATTTGATCAGATCAATACCGAACAGACTGCAAACAGTTAGTAGAGCGAGAAGGGGAACACGTGATATTAAAGTTAAAAATAAATTATTTAAACCCAAATCATTCTGCAATACGGTTTAATTTTCAATTGATGACTAACTTATGTGTAACTAACATTGTTTCGTTGCTAGAGTTACGTTTATTGCAAACTTCGACGTTTTCAAGGCAACTTGATCTCCACGAAAAATAAATTATACAGAGTGTTTAAAAAATACGTTCCGATATTTGGCCCACTTATAGATCTCATCAGTACAACCAAAAAAGTCAAAATAAACATAAGTCCAAAAATCAACCGTTTCCGAGATACAGGCAGTTTTTGAAATTAAAATTACTAATCCCAGTTGAAGTGATTCGTCGTATTTATCACGTGGCTATCATTGTTAGTGTTATTGTTGCTATTAAAGTCGTTGTTGCTGTTGCTCATTGTTTAAATTTTCAAATATGCCGGAATATACCAACGCAGAAATGGCAGACATGCATTTCATGTATGGCAAAACCGATGGAAATGCTTATGAGGCACGTCGTCGCCTTTATGCCGAAGCATTCCCAAACCGGGTACTTCCGTGTGCCAAACTTTTTACAAATTTACATCAACGTTTATCTAAAGTTGGATCGTTTAAATCAAGGAACGGTGATGGTGGTCGGCCTAGATCAGTTTCTACTCCCGAGGCAGAACTTAACATTTTAAGAAGAATTGAAGAAAATCCCGCTACTAGTACTAGAAGACTCTCTACTGAAACAAATATTAATTTTTGCTTAATTTGAAGAATGGTACGCAAGCAGCAATTGCACCCATACCATATTCAAAGGGTACAGGCTCTTATTGTGCCTGATTATGCCGCACGACTGGTGTTTTGTCGAAGGATACTGACAAAAGTTGCGGAGACCCCAAATTTTGTTACGGACATTTTATTTACTGACGAAGCTGGTTTTACGAGAAACGGCATTTTTAATTTCCATAATAGCCATGTTTGGGCCGACGAAAACCCGCACGCCATTGTTGAATCGAATCATCAACACCGATTTTCAATCAACGCTTGTCTTGGTGTGTTGGGAAACCATCTGATAGGACTTTGTTTCCTGCCTCACCGTTTGGCTAGTTAATTGTACAACGAATCACTTCTACTGAGCTTAAATTATTTTAATTTCAAAAACAGGTTGTATCTTGGAAACGGTTGACTTTTTGATGAGATCTATTGAGCCAAATATAGGAACGTATTTTTTAAACACCCTGTATATTTAAATATCTTGTAAGTGGCTGAATCAAATGCCAATAAATATTTGAAATCAAACAAAGAGGTCTTTCATATGAAATAATAATATACAGGGTGTTCCATTAAAATATATATAACCCAAATAATTTTTACTATGTTAGAAGTCAATTTTTATACTACGTAAAAAAAGTTTATTTCTATAACTAATAATCAGGATTGTAAGTGGGGTCAAAATATAATAAATAACCCTGTGGTGTGGGCAATTGACGTTTGTATAGGGGTATCTAGGTAACCACAAGAGATAGACAAAAATGTATTTCGGAGTCTCGATCTGTTTTTTCTAAAGAAACTCATGATAACAAAAGACAATAGACGATTCTAGTTTTAACAATGAGTTTCTCTCGAAAAAACAGACCGAGACACCGACATCCTTTTTTTCTATCTCTTATGGTTACCGAGATACCCAATACAAACGTCAAAATTTGCCCACCCGTACATAAATAATAAAAAGTTTTTTTCATGCTAACTCAAAAGCAGATATGTGAAAACATTTTTTCTGCAGATCTTCTGGATTTGCTTTGTCTCATGCATTTGTCATCAGTTGAATATTTCTTGAAGAAAAAGCTTGCGAACTAACTTTTCGTTTATTGGCATGTTGTTGTAGACTTTTGCGTTTCGCATCTCTTGCTCTTCTTTGTTCCATATTGTTTTTACACATGCCTCCTGGTAATCTTGACCATTTTTCTTTGGTATGTTAAATCCCCAATCTTGAAGAAATGTTAACAATATGTTCTGTGGATGTATCAACCAACAATTGATATTTTCTTTCATCACAGAATTCGCGATTTTTTTTTTATGTTGGACTATCCACGAAAGCTTAAGGCCTAAGTACTAGGTACCGTGGTTGCCAAATGAAGGGGAAAGAGAGAAAAGTTGCAATTTATTAATACGGGACTTAAAGGACTGGAGATTTGAGGATACGGGGAATACGTGAGATGGTAGAAGATTCCCGATTGGGTCTTGTAAGCGGTGGAATTATAGAGCTCAACTCAGAAGAGCACATACCATTGTAGTACCGGTAAAACAAACAAAGATCACCCACCATCCTACGGTGTTCGAGAAAAGGCAGCCTTGCAGCAAGTATTGGATCATCAATAAGGCGGTCAGCCCTCCTCTGGATAGAATCAAGAATGCGAAGAGTTGTGGGACAAACAGATCCCCAGATATGAAAGCAGTATTCAAGACTAGGTCTAATTTGTGATGTGAACAACGTATACAGATTTGCTGAAGAAATAATGTTCCTTGCCCGAAAAAGAAAACCCAGCTTCTTGGCTGCAGCCGATGCCAAAGGTGAAATGTGCTTTTGCCATCGAAGGTCTTGCTCGATTTCGACGCCAATCAACTTGAAAGAATCCTTCAGTTTAAGGTTTTGACCATTCATTTGAATAGAATGCGGATTTAGGGACTGCTTGAGAGAAATCTGACAGGTTTGTGTTTTGGTATTGTTAAATACAACAAGATTTTTGCTTCCCCATTCTGTAATTCTTTAAAGATCGTTTAAGAGGGATACCGATGCTATACGGCGTTGCTCATCCAAACTGGATGCGGAAACTGGTTTAGAAAACTGATGCTGGAATGAAGAGTATTGTCGTCAGCATAGCTGTGAATGGGATTCTCAGTGGAAGAAAGAAGATCGTTGATATGGAGAAGAAACAGGGTCGGGGCCAGCACAAAACCTTGCGGAACACCAACGTTGATATTATAGAATTCGAAGGAGTAACCATCAACAGCTACACTAATACTTCAATTAGAGAGAAAATTCGCCGTCCATGAACAGAGCTTAGGAGGTAGGCCCTAAGAGGGCAATTTGTTGAGTAGTGCTGCATGCCATACCTGATCAAAGGCTTTGGAAATATCAAAAGCAACTAGTTTAGATTCACCATGGAATTCAATGGAGGAACTCCAGCCATGAGTGACATAGGTAAGCAGATCAGCAGTAGATCTACCTTGGCAAAATTGGACCCATATAAACGGCTGAGTTTCTATGTAAGGTATTCCTTCTCTGATAGCATTTTAAATGTTTTTCATGTAAATACCGATCTAGAATGTTCAGCGTTACAATAATCCGTTTAAGAATAAACCACGGCAGATTCCCAGCGCATTTACACAAGTTAGGAATGGTTCCTTCAAGTGTATGTGACTGTAATCATCCTTCTGTGGGTGATGTCAATCATATATTTTTTTATTATGCAAAATATGGAAATATCAGGAACAACTTTATAGATTCACTAAGAAATGAAAACATCCAATTCCTTTGCAATGTATCATATTTACTTAGTTTGCAAAACAATAACATTTACAATATTCTCGCAAGTTTCATATTAGAAAACGATATATTAATATAAAAAGTAAAGCAAAACAATAACAACTGTGGTTAAAGGACTCCGATCCAAAACCAATAAATAAAAAAAAAATAAATAAAAATGTCTTCCATTTATTTTTTTCAAAATCGCTCCATCTTTAATACCAAAACTTTTACTTGAGAAAAATCAAAATAAACAACCGTTGCTATCGAAGTATTAGAACTCACGTGGCAACAAAAACTTCATAGTCTGGACAGAATAATCGGAAAACCATTTTATTAGTAATGTAGGTATCATGTCCTCATTAATACGTATTCGTGCTGTGGCGGCATGATTGGTTTTGTATGATAACCCTAATGAGGAAAAGGAGAGAAAAAGAACATGTTGGGTAAAGAACTGGATACTAACAAGAGAAAACTATAGGGCCTTTAATAACTTAACGTGGCAAACTTTATAGCCAAAAAATACACATTTTGTTGTTTTATTTTGCGGTTTTTATAATTAGGCAATCGCATACTCCACAAAACAGAACATTCTACATCTTCTTTGTTGCTCCAAACTTTTTTCGCCGCTGACATTTGAAGCCTGCACTGTTTCCTTCTAGTTTTTTATGCAATCTAAAAACAACACAATTCTCCATTCAATTTGTGCATGACACTACACAATATAAATTGTACCAAAAACTGGACAAGATCTTGTACAATAAATTTCGTAATGTAAAACGGCTCTTTGCAAAAAAACTAAAATGCCAGAAGTGACCATATATGGTGTATAAAAACTAAATCTAGTCACAGAAATAAACTTACAAAAGCTGAGATGAGCGGGAGAGGCAAAAAAAGTTAAAGAGCACACTCCAGGACAGCTCGAAAAACAGAGGACGGCCAAAGACTGAAAAAGAACCGGGTCAAACACTTTTAGTTCTTTAGCTGTATTAGGTGGACCTTACGATGCTGACACGTCCAGAAGAGTATTTGGAAAGTACAAAAAAACGAAAACAGTTATTGATAAAAATTAACGGCCAAAAAAACTTCAATCGTAAATAATTGTGATTGGGCCCTTGCCTTTCATTCGTTGAGCTCTAGAGTACTTAATACGAAAAAAAAAACAGCACAACTTTTTGAACTTTAATTTCTTGATGAATTGCTTTCTACCGTTACAATTTCTTATACAGTTGTTGTCATAATGCAAGCATTTGATTCCCTAAAATTATAATTCCTCTGTATTTGTTAAAAACTTTTACCAAGTTTCAATGTGTCATGTATCATGGTTGTTGGTGGCTAATCTGGCACAAAATGAAGGTTTTAAAAGCTTCAGAAAATAACCGATACTTAGAAAACCGGTCATCGATCTCAAGATTCTCCCAGTTAAAGAATGATAATGAATTTAAACCTTTCCCCGAATGTAAACAAAATTTTTCCGAAATTGACAATCTGTGAGTTGAATATTGAGGGCATTTCTAAAGATAAGTTTGATTTTTCCTCACGTATGGCGATGGATCATGATGTAAATGTTATTGTTTCAAAAGAAACACATAGTTCTTTACTTCCAGATCTGCAGATGAAAGGAAATATCGCTGGATTTGTCCTAGTTGATTCCATTGACAGCGTAATTTATGGAGATGTTACCTACATTAAATCCTCTATGAGCAACTACCAATTTATCGAAAAATCTGATTTTTATTATGTAAAATCATTTTTATCACTCTATAATTTCATATACGACGTTGAAGATTCGGAACACATCTTTTTGGGTTTTTGAATTTTTGAGTGGATTACTGGCTTTTCCTCGGGTGGAATATAGGGTAACGCTTTCCAGATATAGGAGGTACCAGGAAAATCAAATGCTCTGGCCAAACCAATAGCTGATAAGAAAGGTGCAGTATTGAATATCGGAAAGAACTACTGAAACAGGCATAAAAATTTCCTCGAGGAAGTGGGAAAAGCAACGAAAAGCTACCCCTTTAATCTCTTCAAGATAATCATGGTTATGCCTGACATACGCCCCTTAAATGTAAACAAGGGTACTAAGAATCTCCCGGTCAACTGCTACAAAAATCGAAGGGTGAAATATACACAAAACAGGTACATAAAACATTCAAACCATGTACGAGCCAAAAAAAATACAATGCGCCAATCAAGAAATGAAAAGGGTAAAAACCAAAAAAACAGGTATACCGTGAAAAAACTCTATCCTAGGAGAGATGTATCACCGGATTATAACTTATGATTATGGACTCCAATTCAAGAAAAATAAAATAAGCCTTAACGGAAAGTAATATTAAACAGAAAAAAACTGATAAACCCAGAGCTATAGGGTGAATCACCACCAACGGAACGGAGATTTATAGCAAAACAGTAAAAGTTTCACAAGTTTTGACTTTTTAGTAGCTTGAAAGTTGATAAACTTTACATTTTAAAATTATTTTGAAATATACAGTGTGGCGCATCAAAGTTATGTTTTTTTCTTATGGAACACCCTGTATCTTATTGCGTTTTTTTATTACCCGTAAAAAATAAGGTATACTTTTATAAAAGTTTGCTACTCCTAAATACAGAACGTTCTGAATTACGTCGACTTTTCTTAAAATATGGAGTATTAAAAAAATTCAATATCTTCTAATCCAATTATTAATTTACTCTTTTGTCTAAATAGTTGGATATTAGATTAATGTATTCCATAATTAAATACTAAACATCTCTTTGTAGGGTGTTCAGAAATTACAGGTTAATTATTAGATAATTCAATATGTAATATGAGTCTTATTTTAAATAGAACTTCCTGTATTTTAATAATTCATAACCTTAACAAAAAAGTCCTCTTTCAAATGGTATAAGGGTGTCATATGCCTAAGTGTTACAGTTTTTGCTCAATTTACAATTTTCTTTAAATTAATGGTAGCGAGAGATTTTAAAACAAAAATGCGTACGTAATCTAATCGGTTAATGTCGTTTTATGACATTACCGTCTGCTAATAATTGTCTAAATAGTCCGTAGACCCGTGACATAATGTGTCGGAAAACTTGTATGTCAGCTTTTTAATTTTAGTTGTATAATGCTATGAAACGTACAGATCCGCGACATGAGACTAAAAAAAGATCACCGTTATATTTGGGCCCATACAATATTGGATGCAATATATTTTTTCAAATTGTACGTCAGTTTTTTTGCAGACAGGTTTCTAAGGTATGGTTTACTGTTTCGCTATAAATCTCCGTCCCGTTGATGGTGATTCACCCTGTATAGAAGTGCCACACAGAAAATAGAAAATCAATTTAACAATCAATCAAAATGACGAAATAGATAGAATGGTGAAATGGATAAAAGATATAACGCTTAAAACACAAAAAATAATATTTAAAGTAACAAAGTGTGATAAAAAAAGAGGATGAATGATAGCAGTCATTCTAAATCTCATGGATGAGAGAAGGAAACGTAAACATCGAAATCAAACAAGGTACAATATAATTCACAAAATAATTACACGATAACAAACATGATTTGTTTAATTTTTAATAACAGAAGAGCGCCAATTATTAGAAATATGGAAAAATTTAGAAATGAGTAATATATGTATTAACTAGACCAGACAAAAGAAGAAGTGGAAAGAGCAATAAATGTAATAAATATTGGTAAAGAAAAACGAAAAATGTTACGAATAACAGTGTTAATAAATAAGCTGTTTGACATGTAGTGCCACAACCTCGTGTTCTTAAGTTAAAGACTTGAAACGAGTAGTACGACCCACCACTGAAGATGTTTCCTGCAGCAGCAAACAATACGTTTGGAAGAAGAGAAAAAAGTACCAATAGACCACGACTTGAAAGCAATCTGACAAACAGGTTAGATTTTATTCAACATTGACAGTTTGGCGAGCAAGATTTAACTAAGCTCTGAGTTGAAAATTATGACCAATTTTGAGAGACTTTTAGAAAATATTCTGACGGTGACAAAAAGAATATGGTAGAAATCGATCCAAGAATTTGTTTAAATTATATTTTATGTTGAAGGTCCGAAGAGCGAAATTTAACTAAATACTCAACTAAATTTTGATAACAATTGTCAAGAGTTTTGAGAAAATATGTTGAGGGTGCCAAAATAATTTGTTTCAACAGGTCTCAGGTGTCAGTTCTCTTCTCTTAAAAATTAATTTGTTAATTAATTAATTATTTTTTTTATTAATAATTATTTTTTTAAATTGAATTTTTTTAAATTTAGTTTAATTTTTAAATAATATAAAATTAAATATCAAAAATGTCGAGAATGAGAGAAGTTCTCACTGATTTTATTGACATTTACAAAAATGAGACCTGCTTGTGGAAAGTCAAGAGCGATAATTACCACAACAGAGACATGAAAAATGCCGCATTGCTAAAATTAGTGCATAAATTTCGCGAAATTGAACCGGAAGCAAACAAGGATGCAGTATTGAAGAAAATAAACTCATTTCGATCCAATGTTTGGAAGGAAATTAAAAAGTTGAAGCCTCAAAGAAATCCGGTGCTTCAGCAGATGATGTTTACAAACCCTCGCTTTGGTACTTCAAACTTTTTGATTTCGTAAAGGATCAAGATACTCCAAGATCATCAGTCTCAAATCTGTCCCCTGAAAGTGACAATAATGAGGTAAGAAAATACACAAGTTTTATTGACAAAATTTAATTTAATTTTACTTATTTATATTATATCTTTCCCACTCAAATCTGCATACAACACTATAAGTACCTATTGATTGTTTGTTCTCTTTAGACCAACCTCCGTAGCCTAGTGGTATCAGGTAGGCCTAGCACGTAGGAGGTCCGGGTTCGATTCCCGGCAGAGGCTAAAAAATTGTCGCCGTGGTTGGATGTTTCGGGGCTCACTCAGCCTCGTGAGGAAAATAAGTAGCTGTTTAAAGTGAGCAGCGACCAGTGGCCGCATTACCAGTGTAAAAAGATTTGTTGATGAGAATATAATATCATACTACTTATTTGTTCTCTTTGTTTCGAATTATGTGTTTTTCTTGCCACAAAACTTTCCCATCGTTCATGAAGTACTCCATGAATTGATTCCTGACTTCTTTGGCATCTACACAAATGTTTCCTCGGTGTCGAAGTTCTAGTGAAATCATATGAGATTGTGTACTATCACAACCAAGAGACTGAATACTTCCATCTAGCATACTTTCTTGATACAAACAATTTGAAGGGGCATACGTATGAGGTTGTCGATCTATGAGAAAATTATGCAAGGCACAAGCAGCCATCACTATCTTCTCAACTTTTGAGGATCCACATTTATTGCCGTATGAAAAATTCGAAATCTTGAAGCAAGAATTCCAAACACGTTTTCAACGATGTGCCTAGCTCGAGATATTCGATAATTGAATACCTCTTTTTGGCTGAATCAAGACTTGCCTGCCTATATGGCTTCATAATTTCAGTTGTAAGGGGAAATGCATCGTCTGCGACAAATACATAGGGACATTTTAAAATTTTCAGTGACATTATCAGGTTGAGGGATACATAATCTTTTTCCACCAGCTTTTTATAAAATATGTGTTCTGAAGTACTCCCCGTCAGATATCCGGCCATTAGTTCCAAAATCCACTAAAAGGAATCGGTAGTTTGCATCTACAATTGCAAGAAGAACCATACTATGTTTTCCTTTGTAATTGTAAAAATAAGACCCAGAATCTCTTGGAGGAATTATATCAATATGCTTCCCATCCATGGCACCTAAACAGTGTGGAAAATTCCATCGTTCCTCAAATTCTTTTGATATTTTTTTCCATTGTTCTTCAGAGTTGGGAAACTGAAAAAAAAACAATAATGATAATAATAATAATTATTCATTTGTTTCCAGGAAAGGGTTGATGATCTACCTGTAGAGGTAAACCAATTGGAACGAGATATCTCTCAAGAACAACCAGATTCATACTCTACGACAAGTGGAAATCAACGACCTGGATCAAGTAAAAAAAGAAAAAAAACAGATGATGATTTAACAACAGATATTTTGACTTCCGTCCGTGATTGTTTCAAAGAACCACCATCTCAATTAGACTGCTGTGATCTTCTGGGAAAGACTGTTACTGTAAAAATGAGGGCAATTAAGGATAAGCGCATGCACGCCATTTTTGAAAAAGAATTAATGATATACTGTTTGAGGCAGAAATGTGTGTCCTTGACTCAACTTCCAATCCACAAAATTACACTTCAACACCAAGTCCACAATACACACCGACTCCAACACCAAGTCCACAATACACACCGACTCCAACACCAAGTCCTCAATACACACCGACTCCAACACCAAGTCCTCAATACACACAGACTCCAACACCAAGTCCTCAATACACACACACTCCAACACCAAGTCCTCAATACACACAGACCCCGATAACGATTCCTCAATATACACCAACTCCCATACAAGGTTCTCACACTCAACAGTCATTAGGTCTCACACCAACTTCAGCCCATGATACAGCAGGAAGATTATTCTCAAATTATACGATTGATCTGGACAATATTACCTATAATGAATTAAACTAACTACCTAATTATGTAAAGAATTGTAAAATAAAAAATAAACATATTGGTACGTACAGAAGGAATACCTTTGAGAGTTCATTGAGTTTTCATTTATTTCTTAAAATTACAAACTTCTCTTGCGAATGCACAATAAAATTAAAAGATTAAACTAGCTATCAGATTAGGTAAATTTTAAAATATTGGTACCTACTCTTACTTACCTGGATGTGTATGTGCAACGCTTTGTACAATGCCTCACATGTATCTGGTATAATTTTTCCAAGAGCTTGCGGTGATATTCTTGTCGAAAATTTAAGACTTTCATACGACTGTCCGGTTGCTAAAAATCTTAAAGTAGCCGTTAGTCTTTCGTGTGGGGATATAGCTGCCCTCATAACTGTATCTTTCTTCTGAATCAGAGGAGATATAAGTGAAAGTAACTCTGTATATACGGTTTCGTTCATGCGCAGGAAATTCTTGTAATCCAATGGTTCATTTTTTAATTCTTTGAGGAGGTTAATATGGGTAAATTTTCTTCTCTGCAACCATTCCTTGCACCATTGTTTGCGAAGCTTTCTTCGTATGTTTTTACGCCGAAAATATATAATGAAAAATAACGCAAGGAAAAGAAAGTCGTCTCCTGAAGGATCCATGGTTAACTGAGAAGAAAACAAACTCTACCTGCAGGTTAACTGTTCGTTTGTGACCTCCGCTGGTGACAGGTCTACCTGAAGGTAGACCTGTCACAGGTCTACCTGCAGGTAAACCTGTTCGTATATGGCCGCCTTAATGTTTATTTTTGACTTAAATATAACCTTATTAGAATATAACCAATTGACCATGCAAGTGTTGTCGTCATGGTCGCCATTTTGGTTAGGGTAGTTAAAGAGCTTGGTTCCAAATACACTTATGTTTACATATTTATGTCTTTACTTTATTAGTTTAATTTTGTGTAACAAATATTATAATTGGCTGTTCTATTTGTGAAGGTAAGTGGTATGAATAACCCGCATGTCTTTTAACTAATTACATAAGAAAAATATTTTTAACTGTATAAAAGTAATTATCTCGCCAATTTATTTTTTAAAACTGTTAAATTATGTCTTATTTTGTTAATTACTTTATTCACCTGATAAAAATTGATGAAATATGAACTACTAAACTACTTTAATAAATCGGTTATGGAAATTATTATAAACAGCTGATTTTATTTGGAACCAAGCCCTTGACGTGCCGCAACAAAAATGGCGAATTGACGTCACACTTGCCTAGTCAATTGCCACTGCACATTTTAATGTTACCAACTCAAATACACTAAATTTTACTATTTTCTTCACGCACGCTTATTGCTTATTCTAACACTGTTTTGAAGTCACTACGGTGCTAGAATAGACTTATTATGAACGCAAAATAGAAAATAGTATATTAAAGTATAAGTTGCAGAAGGCAGCTATTCAAGCACGAATTTGATATTCCGAAACGAGCCGCGAAGCGGTGAGTTGAGAAACAAATAACTGCTTGAAAACCCTTCTGCAACGAATACTTTTTTTGCCATTTTATATTGTGTTATGTTATTGTATACTGTGCTGTGTTATCAATAAAATAATAAAAACTTCACATCTAGGGAATTTTACTTAGTGCAATTTTTCTGTCGTCACTTTAGGCGTCTATGAAACAAATTTAATTTGAAAGCGTCACTTTTTTTATACTTTTGTTTACACGCGCTGATGCAATTTAATAAAATGAATTCTGAAGAAAATTTATCACAAACACCTCCTCAAATGAGAAAAATTGCCCAAAATGCTATAGAAAATTTGTTACCTGACAAGTCTAAATCCCAGTATGAAATATAACCTTATTAGAATATAACCAATTGTCACTTCACATTTTAATGTTACCATCTCGAATACATTATATTTTACTATTTTATTCACGCACGCTTATTGCTTATTCTAACACTGTTTTGACGTCACTATACAAATAATACTAATATTTGTATTTTCATACCAACATTCGTAGCATATCCAAAAATTTTAATTCTATGCAAGAATATATAACATTTTTTGATAATATATTTGACGTAATAATTTTGTCTGAAGTTTGGTATAGTCTTGATCTTCAATTTTTTAATTTAGATAATTATGATCTCTATCACAATCATAGTCATATAAATAAAAGTGATGGACTGATTGTCTATTGTAGGAAAAATATTTTACAAAATTATAAGGTTATTGATGTAAAGAATTTTTAATTTTTGAGAATCACCATAAAAATAAACCATCTTAAAGTTGCCATTACTTCAATATACAGGGTGTCCCACCGGGAACGCCATCGATAGATTATAGAAAAACTGTACATGGGAAAAATTTTGAAAATTTGGTAGTATACTAACATCGACGGGGGCAGTTCCGTTAAAATATTTTCAAGATTGTGACACTTCCGGTTATACCGGAAGTATGTGTTAAGTTGCTTATTTTAAATGGAACACCCTATATATTATTCTATTTTTGGATTTTGCATAAAATTGTAGACATATTTTGTGTATAATGTCCTATACCTAAGTCTAACTGTTTTGGACTTATTTTAAATTTTATGTCAAAAATAACGTTTTCAGGCCTAAACAAAATTATAAAATTTTCCTATACTAATGCTTTTATTATTTAATTGGAATAGGTTTTCTTGTAGCAGGGGACCTATTTTAGTGGACTATGTTGCTATTTTGATAATAAATTAATACAGGGCGATAAAAAAAGGATTTTTAATTTCTCTCAAAGATTATATGAGGGATCATATGCAAAATAATTTTGAAATATTAGCGGGAGATACAAATATTGATATCTTAAAACACGATCGTTTAGCGGAAGAATATTTAAATTTGATAGTCGAGTTTTCTCTTTATCCTTGTATTAAAAACGTTACTAGGGTTGATAAAACATCTAAATCCTGTATTGACCACATTAACATCAAAACATTTATCAAAAATGACAATATCTTACCCATTATTTGCAAAAGTAAAATTACAGATCACTACCCAGTTATAGTGAACATTAGGGATAACAAAAATAAAATTACTAACGATACAGACAGTAATGAAGATAAGTGTTGGAAATCTAAAAATAATTAATTATGATAAATTTTTACAAAAATTAAAAAGTATAAAATGGACTTAGCTGTTTCTCAATTTTCAGATACGTTAAATAAGGTATTATCATCCTGTATGTTTACTAAAAAATTTAAAGTAAAAAACAGTGCAAAAAAAACCGTGGATTACCAATACAATTTTAGAACATATCGCGGTAAGGGATATATATCACAAAGAATTTTTAAAAGATAAACTCAATGAAGCTAAATTCATACAATATAAAGAACTGAAAAATTCAATAAATAATATGATTAAGAGAGAAAAAACAAATATTTTAAATCTAAAATTTCTAAAGAAACTGATTCAAAAGATATCTGGATGTATACCAAACAAGCAGCTAATTTAAAACAAAAAAGAATACAATTAATATCATTAAAATAAAAAACTGAAAATAATATTCTTATTGAAAATGATACTGACATTGCTAGTGAATTCAATAATTATTTTGTTAATATTGCTGAATCTTTAACAAATTACATAAAAACTAGCGATAGCTATAAACTTAAATTTGAAAGATTAAATCAAAATTTATTTTTTTTACCCATCATTGAAGATGATATTATACTCACTATCAAAAAATTAAAAACTACTTCCTCAACTGGTTCTGATGGAATTAGTAACAAAATTTTAAAACTATGTGCTACTATTATTTCTAAACCTTTGTCAATTATTTTTAATAGATGTTTAGAGGCAGGTTATTTTCCTAGAGCTTATAAAGATACAATTATTATACCTCTTCACAAGAGAGGAGCCACCGAATTACTTACCAATTACAGACCTATAGCATTGTGCTCTAATATTTCAAAAGTTTTTGAAAAAAATAATAAAAACTCAACTGGTAAACTTCTTAACTAAATTTAGTATCCTATCTTCTCGTCAATTTGGATTTAGAGAAGATAGAGACACGACAAATGCTTTGGCTTTTCTAACAAGAAAAATTTATAAAAATATGGATAATTCTAGATGCTCTTTTGCTGTATTTTTAGATTTAGCCAAGGCATTTGACTGTGTCAACTATTCTATCCTTTTTGATAAGCTTGAACATATTGGTATCCGTGGTACATCCTTACATTTTTTCAGAGTTATCTAAGTGACAGATATCAATGTGTTAGAGTAAATAATAAAATAAGTACATCTCTTAAAATTAAATGTGGAGTTTCACAAGGAAGCGTTCTTGGGCCAGTTTTGTTTAATATTTATATCAATGATTTATTGATTCTTTTCAATGATGTGGACATTTTAGCGTATGCTGATGACACAGTTTTGTATATCGGTGGTTCCATTTGGGATTATGTTATGTTATCTGCTTCAACTAAGCTATCAGCAATAAAATACTGGCTAGATAACAACTGTTTAACTTTAAATTATAGTAAAACTAAGTATTTGCCGTTTTCTTCTTATGCTTGTAATTTACTTACGAACGAGCATATTGTTGTTCATAATGTTAATTGTAACAGAAATAGTTGTACATGTAATATAAACATAGCTGGGGCTACATCTATAAAATATTCAGGTATATTTTTTTATTCAAACATGAAATGGGATGTGCATATTAACCAATTAGTTACTAAACTAAGAAGATACATATATTTATTTAGAACTCTTAAACATACATTTGAAATTAAAATTCTGCATATACTATATTTTGCATTTATCCAGTCTTCATTGAGTTATGGAATACTTATTTGGGGTGGCGCTTTGACAACTCATCTATCAAAGTTAGAAATAACACAGAAATTAGTATTGAAAATTATTTACAATAAAAATTGTTTTTTCTAGCGACGCTTTGTTTCGAGAAATAAATGTTTTTGATGTAAAACAATTGTATTTTATATCTATATCAAAGTTTTTGCATAAATCAGGGTATAATGATATTTGTGTTCCCACTCACTCATATGATACTAGACTGAAAGATAACAATCTGTCGTACGTAATATCAGCAAGAAAAAGTGTAGGTCAATCTAATTTCTTATATTACATTCCACTTGTTTATAATTTTACATTGCAATATTATGATTTTGATTTTATAGCAAATTTATCTATGTACAGCTACAAAAATTGATTAAAAATTCTGTTTTTAATTCAAGACAACAAATTTCTTAATTGTTGAGTAATTTTAAATTTAACATTTTTTAATCATTTTTAAATACAACATTGTTAAGATTTTTTATATTCATCACTGGTGCTATCGTATATAATCAATAAAAATATTAAACAATTTGTTCTTTTCTGAATTTCTTTGCTCAGATTTTACAATATAATCAAGCATATGTTCACAGCGTCAAATTTCATGATATTGGAACTTAGCTGGAGCTATGCTCACTCTGTTGATTTCTTCATTTTTTTATATATTAATTTATTTTCAATTATTCGGTTTTCTATTTTTTTTCTATGTCACATTTATTCATTTTTTTTCCTGTACTTTATTTTGTTGTTGTGTATTTATACATGTATTATGTAAATAAATAAATGGTTATTATTATTATTATTATTAAATTTTATAATACAAATGTTACAGTAAAACAACTTTAAAAGTTATCTAAAACACTAAATTCATTATCAGTATCACATTACTGATTCGGCGTTTTTTAATCTTTACCGAAAGCAGCACCATCTATTCAATTACCAATGAACTGTTTGTAATGATAGATGTCTGTAAATGTTGACAATTACCTATTACATCAGCGTTATGGCTTGTGTGAAACATGCATTCATAACTTCTTCATTTGTATAAAAACCACTTATTTGTATGTAATAAAATTTTACACACATTTATGTTAATATATGCACTGTCCATTGAATATAAACATTTTTAAAATTTCATTAAGCATCTTATAAAAATGTGCACTCAAAATAGAGGTAACTTTTGGCATTAATTACAAAAAGTCTATTGATTCGTATTTTGCTTCAGGGCGTCAAATGAACTTTCTAGAGTGTGTTCAAAAATTCATTACGATTGCGTTATTAGTTTTTAAGATTATGGAGAAGTTATAGACCCATATTTCACCTCTAGAAATGCTCTATAAATGCAAGCCTTAAGTTAGGACTAAAGTTCATACTTTAGTCCTTGAAATGCATAAAGTGTTTGATTTTCGCTTTATCGCTTTAATTTTGGTTGACTATTAGTCACGGTTTTCAAACAATTTTAGTTATACGCCTAATTGGTGCAACAATTTTTAGTTTTAGATGTAATCGGGAACATTAAAACATAAGTTAAAAGTATATAAAATTAACAGTAAGTGCTGCAATCAAGTTTACATTCGTCAAATATAAATTTCAATTAATTTAAGTAAATATATTCTTGAGTTAAATTTAAAGATCCGGCTTTCATTAAAGCAAACAGATTTTCTAAACCTAAAACGAAATTTGAAACGTGACCGTTGCTTAAGATTGTGCAGGGTAACGAGAGAGCTGGGAGTTATTATATTTAGAGGATTACGCGTTACGTCTGAAGGATGAAACCAGTTTTAAAATGCAGAAGTTTGTTTTACAACACCGAAAGTGTAAATAACATAAATTGATTTTTTTTATAATAAACAGTAATCTATTGCAAATTTTAAAGGATATGTTTACATATTGTGCATTCTTTTAAATAGTAAAAGCATTGATTATTAACTCAATGGTAAAGGTATCGGCACTGCTTGATAACTTTTGTTGCACTAGTGATTTAGAACAAGCTGACTTTTCTTATAACTAATGACGGTGTTTATGACAAAAAGAATCAACAGAATAATAATGTGGATTATTATATAATTCGAGTATTTATATTCCTACTTCAAACATCTTGAGGGCTACGATATTGTTAAACTGAGTGAGGGATTGTTTTAATGAATAATCAATTTATCATACTTTAACATTGCTTTCGGTAGTCGTTTTTCATATAAGTGTATTTTGGCAAACAATTATGTTCAACGTTGATAATTAGGGGTTTTACAACTACTAGCCCAGTAGAATTAGACACAAAAATAGGCAAACCTTGCGAAAACGTATCAGTAGGTTTTTCGTTTTTATGTTGTTAGGTATGGCCCTAGTAGTTCATATTCAATTTTGCAGTTTCTAAAACCCTGTGCTAACGTTAGAACAGCTCAAAAACTGCGAATTTATTGAACTTTTTTCCATTTTTTGGTCCTAGCTCTTAAATAATGCATCCTAGCACTATAAATATGACTACTACATTAAATTTGTGACAATTTAATGCCAAGTTGAGATCAGCAGTTCTAAAGTAACCGAGATATGGCCCTTCAAAAATAGGTCAATTTTACCAAAAACTATTTCTTAAGTGCTCCTCTCGTGTTTTAAGCTATACAGGGTTATTGGTAGTCTATGGTAGGTTAGACGTTTATGGAAAATGGGGCATTGGAGTAATCTGAAAATTTGGCTACTGCCATAAATAGACACAATCTTTCTAACATATTTTCATTTTGTCGGTGTTGCCGCTTCTATTCAAAAGTTGTAACAACTTGTTAATTTTAAATAGAACACCCTATATATTATTCAATTTTTAGAATCGCAATTTCTTACTGATAATTTTTTCTAAACAGTTGCCTATACCTATATACACCGGTTTTCGAGATAATAATTATTTCAGGTTATTTTCTTTCAAAATATGATCCCACCAAAATTTAAATTTAGCTGCTATTTAAACCCATATAAAGCTAAAATTTTAGATGCAGTTTGCAAAAGCCTTGTATTTAACAGCTTGTTTGTACACTTCTGAGGTATGAGTCTCCAATTTTTTTAAATAATAAGACTTACCGAAATGAGATGTAAAACAATCGGACAGATCCTTACCTAATAATTGGTCGACTCACATTCCGTATAGATGTTGTTTTGGGATACCATTACATTTTATTTTCTTGTCCAGATTGTAAAAAAAGCCAACAATATGAGGATGTATTGATATCTAGTTAGCCTAGACCAGTTCTTTGCATAAACAAAATATTGCGTTACCATAGCAACGAACAATAACTTATTAGAAGTGTCAGTGTAAAGTTTGACGTCAAAAAGTAAACCAGAGTCACGCAATAAATTAAATGAAAAAGATGTCCACCGAAATTGTGAAAATCGAAAAATTGGAGTATCGAGCCATCATCAAGTACCTGTATTTAAAAGGGTTAAGAGGTAAGCAGATTTACGAAGATATGCTTAATACCCTTGGTGATCAATGTCCTTCGTATGCGACCGTCAAAAATTGGAATGCAAGCTTCAAAAGAGGTAAATTTTCCATTGAAGATGATGACCGATTGGGAAGGCCAGTTTCTGTGTCAGTCCCCGAAAATATCGATGCAGTTCATGACATGATTTTATCAGACCGTCGAATTGGGCTAAAACGGATATCTGAAGCACTGAATATTTCATACGAACGCGTTCATCATATGGTTCACGTCAATTTGGACATGAGAAAAATTGCTGCAAAATGGATCCCCAAATGTTTGAATGTTGACCAAAAGCGTGCAAGAGTAGAAGCATCGCGTTCGATCTGTGCTCGATTTGAAAACGATGTAGACTTCTTAAACCGAATTGTTACTATGGATGAGACTTGGGTACATTTCTACGATCCAGAAACAAAGCAACAATCGATAGAATGGCGACACTCTGGTTCTCCAAGACCTAAGAAATTTCGTGTCACAAAATCTGCTGAAAAAGTTCTTGCTTCAGTTTTTTAGGATTGCCATGGAGTAATCATGATTGATTTTTGGATAAGGGTAGAACAATAACTGGAGATTACTATTCGACATTACTGACCACTCTACGGGAAAATATTAAAGAGAAAAGACGCGGAAAGCTATCCAAAGGTGTTTTGTTTTTGCAGGACAACGCCCCTGCACATAAATCTCATGTTGCCATGCAAAAAATTTGTGATTTAGGGTTTGAATTACTAGAACACCCCCCCTTATTCACCTGATTTGGCTCCGTCCGACTATCACCTCTTTCCTCAACTGAAAAAAAGTTTAAAATGTCGTACATTTTCTTCCAACAAGGAGGCAATAGAAGCTGTGGAGGTCTGGTTTGCAGAGCAAGAAGAAAAATTTTTTGAAAGGTCTAGAGACGTTGCAAGTTCGCTGTAATAAATGTATCTGATTAAGAGGAGTAATAAATTATTTTGACATCGAAATTTTGTTTGGTTCTATAGTAGGCTAAGAATTTTTCAATATATCCTCGTAAATAGATAATTCAGAAGCACATAGAATTAGGGAACAAAATTTATTATACACAAAAAGTTAAAGGTTTAATCATAAATGAATAGTGAATAGTTTTCATAAAAGTAAATACGCGAATTATAAAACTAAATATTTCAATCATAGATTTAAATAGGAATTGGATCCATTTTCTTTACAGGTTCCATTCAATATTAATTTAATTTTAAAATAAATTTTGCATGAAAGGTAGCACGCATTCACGTTATTAAAAGAAAACATTTACAACAATTTAAAGTACTTACACTAATAATATTTAAACGTAGAAATAAGGAAAAATTTGTAGAAGGCGGTGTAATTTGGGTCGTGGGTTGACCTCCCTCAGATAAGCTAATTAAGTACTTATCCTTTAACTGGTGTAGTTGCGTGTTTGGGAACATTAACGGCGGTGGATCGTAGTAATATTAGAAGATAGTTTGATGACTGCTGACTGACAACAAACTCGACGAAGATGAAAGTAACAAAGGTAAAGGTGAAGGTTGTTGATCAATAATCCAGCACAAGGAAATAATCAATCCGCCTAATATACTAGTACTAGCATTACCCCCGTAGGCTACGATCCACGCATGAAATGAATTAATAGCATTATCCCCGTGGGCTACGCTTATCTATAAATATAAATTTTTACGAGTGTCTGTTAAACGGTAAAATATTTAACTTCCAGCAGCACCCTCTCGTGGCGGGCTTCAACAAAGCAAATCACTAAAAAATATTCTACGTAATCGAAAATCAATGTGAGTCAATTTTCACTACGATTAGTTATATGGTTTAATAGTTAACCTGTAACAGCGCCCTCTAATGGCGAGCCTTATCAAAACGAATAACACGAAAATATTTTATCTGCTTAAATATCCATCATATTAATTTTCATAATTATCTGTTAAACGGTATAAAAGTTGAACTGGTGCAGCGCCCTCTGGTGGTGAACTAAAACAAACTAAAAGGCACAAAACTTTTTCCATGAAAAAGTACGTATACGTATCAAATTTTATGACAATCGTACTATTGGTTTAGAAGTCTATTACCCACAAACAAACAAACAATCAAACATCTTTTTATACACTGTGTCCAATTAAGTTGGAACCATATGGGAAAGTTTTGTATTCTTAGTTTTATGAAAAAAGTCATTTTTATAAAAGTTGTGCATGGTTTTAAACTGAAAATATAATTATCAGATATAAAATATTTTGACCGTATATACGAGGTTTGTCAAAAAATATAAATTTTACTCAAAAGTAAAATACTTTCATTTTTAAGAATATCGACAATTGTTATTAAAAAAGTTAATCATAATAAAAAACTATTGTCAGATATCTAATAACAATATATATAATATGTAACAATGCAAAGGAAAAAATAAACAAGTTAAACTAAAACCTAATAAATAACATTTATAACAATATATTGAAAATAAAATAATTTGTTTCTAATTTAATTGACTAAAGCCTCAATATATCCACCATCTTTTTCGAAACACTTAATAGTTCGTCCCGTAAGAAATAATTTAGAGAGGTTAAGTCTGGAGATTTAGCTGGCCAAAAATGTACGAATATCTATGTATTACTTTGTCATGAAATATAGTTTCAATGTATTCCCTCACAGCTACTGTGGCATGACATGTAGCACCGTCTTGTTGAAACCATATACGTTGACGATCTACTAAGGATAATATCGTTGTAAAAAATTTAGATAAAGTTGAGCATTCATGGAATGTCGAAAAAAGTATAGTCCTATTAATTTATTTTTATAAATACCACGCCATACGTTGGTCTTGAATAAATATTGGTCGCGAGTTTTGATTGTAAAGTGAGGATTACTGTCACACCACCAGCGACAATTTTACGAACCAATAGTTCTATTTGATGTGAATGTTGCCTTGTCGGTAAAAATTATATTTCTTTTTAAAAAGGGATACTCTTCTAATTCTCCTTGTGTTAACGAGCAAAATTCAAACCGTCTGTATTAATCTCTTTCTTTCAATGTATGAACAAACTGGGGTTTGTATAGATAATATTTCTTACTTTTTAAAATATTTGCCATTGTACCTCTACTTACTTTATTTCTGATCAAAGACATTCTTTTTCTCAATGACATTTTAGGATGTTCTACTACAGATAGCATTATTGAAATTCCGTGTCCTCACTAGCAACCCGCTTCTGACGTTTGTTATTGAAATTATTTTGAATGCTTCCAAACAATTTTTGTAACTCTCGAATGCTGAATATTTCTATTCAGATGTCTGTTGTTATAAATAGCGACTGCTGCACGATGAGTCTTGTAATTATCTCCCACAATCAAAACTATTTCAATTTTCTCCTCACAACTTAACTGAGCCGCCATTTCTTATATTTTACAAATTCTAACTAAAGATTTGACTTTTGTCGTCAGTACATCATTCTATTCGCAAATTGCTAATAAACAGAATTTGTCAGGGCATCCTAGATTAAATTTTTATCGGCAAATTACAAATGCTAATACATAATCAATGCTAATACAAAGAAGTTAATAAAAATTAAAAAAAAAATTTTTTCATGGCAGATAGATAGATTCATGGCAACAATTGTCAATATTCTTAAAAATAAAGGTACTTTACTCTTGAGTAAATTTCATATTTTTTGACAAACCTTGTATATACGGTCAAAATATTTGATATCTGATGGTTATATTTTAAGTTTTAAACTATGCACAATTTTTAATAAAAGAATGACTTTTTTTATAAAACTAAGAATAAAAAAGTTTCCCATATGGTTCCAACTTAATTGGACACAGTGTATATCTATACCGTGTGTCCTGGATAATCTGAAGCATTATGTTTAACACGGGGAATTTGAAAATCTGATTTATTAGTTAGAAAAAACTTTTGCAATAAAAGTTGTGCAAATCAATGAGCTGCACATTTTAAAATTATTTTCGTTTATACAGAGTGTTCCATAAAAGTGCGACATACCAAAGATATGTTTTTTTAAATAGAACTACTCGTTTTTTATTACAAATTTGGATTCCTTAGGCAATGTGGTTTTATGCAGTATACATATTGTCTAAAATAGAAAGTTTTCGCATTATTTCAATTTTTCTGAAAAATTTGACGTTTCGCAAAAATTAAAGAACTCAGTTATCCTGGAATTTATCCAACTGAGATTACGTAGCTTTAGTATGCATTACATGTGCTAACTGCAAGTAGTTGTTCACCTTTCCAACCTTGCTAGGTTTTGAGTAATCAATTATTTAAATTGATCTCCCTAAATTCATGGATAACTTGATTTTTTCAAATCGCACCACCTAATTTTTTATGTGCTGTTGAACGTGAAATTTCACAAGCTTTCTGATAATACGATTGTAGGTATCTAACTCTTCCGGATTTTTGCGAATTTTTAAGTGGATGGAAGTTTCATTGCTTAATTTCAGCTCTTTACCGGGCAGTGTTTCATTTACAGCGGCATATCTCTTAAATGGTTGGTTCTACAACATTTTATGAAAAGTATTTTTTTTATGTAATTTTAGATAATAAATCATATTTTTGTGTCAAATTGTCAAAAAAGTCAAAGCGTAAAAAACATGATGAATAAATTTACCTCCTTCAACGGTTTCGCACGTCTGTGGTTGAAATTGATTTTGATCAATACTCTAAAATAGTAGCCCATACTAATAGTAAATTGTACGCGAAATCGTATTGCTTTATCTTAAAGGGTTCCTGAGATATTAAATAACAACCATTTCTTGGGGGCAACCTTCAAAGGACCGTAGCTCATTTAGAAGGCTTTTGCGGATGCTATTTATAGGAACTTTTTTTCATGTTTTCGAAAGTAGAATCAACTCTTAAAGTTTGTTCCCCTATAACGTGAACACCCTGTATAGTTTCAATGAATTACTATTGCTTTGATAATTAATTAATTTCAAGATTTCATTGTTATTGTCAATCCTTAAATGCAGACTTTTGTCTCTAGTAATATTATAAAGAAGAAACATCAGTTTGTAGGTTTGTATACTATAGCAAATATTCTCCGAAAATAATGATCCGATTTTTAAAATTTTAACTAATTGTAATTCATGTTTTACTTTTCTGTGGTGTAATTTTTTTTTAATTTCATATTTTTTGAAGAACATCGTTAAAACTAACATGTAAATATTCTAATTTATTTGAAAGTTTGTGATTTAGTTACTAAATAGTTTCAGGATGTTTTCCTAGCCTCCAAAATAGAAATTCAAAAAGTTTTCGCTAATAGAAGCTGCCCCGTAGAATTGGTTAAAACCTAAATCTGCTGAATATTTCACATTTATTTATTTATTTAATCGTATGGTACATTTTAAATATTGTATTGTGATGTAAGTGTTACGTATGGTGCCCCAGAAAATCAGTATAAACCTGTATAGTGTAGTGACGAAACTGTGTACAATTGTGGATTGGTTCGTCTTTTCAAAGCATTTGCTTCAAGGTTTAGGAAAACCACTAAAACCTAAACATGCCAACCCTTACCCACCCTAGAATTCATATGTAATAATATTAACCAAGTGTGTAAACATTATAGAAGGTAAATACGAACATAAAATATAACAGCACTGCCATTGCATGACGACACTTAATGGACCGGCCAAGCGCCAATCACGACAATGACGGAAAAAAAGTAGGTTAAAGAAATATCAAAACAATCTCATCTCCGCAGCGTGTTTCATGTAAAAGTAAAATATCGACGCTATTCCTGAAATAAATATTAGACAAGAAATCTTATTTGTCCTTACTCAACCTATCAACACCAATTTGCAGAATATTTGTTGTGTGTCCTATATTAGTATGTGATTGTGTTTTGTGTAATTGTATTGTACATTTTTTCCTAATTATCCGGGAGGGTCTTGATGACCAGGTCCGGAAACCAAGTGGTGATTCATATACATATTTGATTGATCTGAGGAAAAACTTTATAAAAAGTGCAACTGTCAAACAAAAATCTAAAATTAAGTTAATGTTTAGATAATAATATTTGTAATATTTTAAAGAGAGATAAGGCTGGTTTATGCAGCTGCATTTAATTTAACATTTAGTGTAACGTAACGTAATGTAATTTAATGTAACGTAAGATAAAAATGTTGCGTTTATGGAACGTCATTTAATTTAATGTAATTTAAGAAAAGTGGGAATGCTTGTTATTTGCTGTTGCACTCGAGCTGTAATTGTTTAGCGTAAGTAGAAAAAAGAACGAGATTGAAAGTATAGTTATTTGTCGTTACAAAAGTTGGCATCTCTGATTGTTGTTTGTTTAACCAAATCTGTTTAACAACAACGCAACGAGTACAGTTTGAATAGCGTGTTTAGGTTTTTATCTTTGAATTATAAAAAAATGAGTGAAAGTGGAGTTCCTGACGACGGTGACCTAATAGAGCAGGTGCGGGCGTATTCCTTAATTTATGGCAAACGCCATAAATTCCATAAGGATGCAAGCGCAATACAAAACGCGTGGGAGAGCATCGCATCGATTTTAAATTCTTCTCGTGAGTATAAAACTATACTTTAAACAAATGTATAAGTAGAATGATTGCAGCTGCAGAATGTCAACGCCGATGGCAAATATTAAGAACAAGATATAACGCCGAGGCAAAAAAATAACATGCATACCTTCAGGTTCATCAGCAGATGAAATAGTTACATGGATATATTTTAAAGATCTGCTTTTTTTAAAAGATTATATCCAACAAAGGAGGTAATTAAATATATCATACTTTCTATTATAAATATTTTAATGTTTTTAGAACAAAAAGTAACGTTAAGCAACAAGAAATATCTAAAGTATGGGACCCATTACATATTATAATAAAAATCGAGAAGAGGATGGTGGATCCACACCCAGTACATCAGGGATGGTCACACCAGATGCATGCATGCTGACACCCAAAGCAGCCGTAGCGACGTCCGATGTGGAAAGTGTACAACATGATATAAGAACGATAGAACGCACTCCACGTACCTTTACGCAAAAAGGGGGAAGATGAATTAACATCTTCCTTAAATAAAACTGTCACGTCCTTCGATAAATATATTGAAAAACAAACATTAAGCACAAATTCCTCATTGGATCCCGATGACTGTTTCGGCCAAATGATAGCTCTAGAGCTAAAATTAATTAATGATCCTAACATTAAGAGAAACATGAAAAAAAATTTTGATGATTTTATATGAAACTCAATAAAAAATACACACAATATGTTTTTTAATTAAAAGTATCAGGCAATGCACCTCTATACAATACATTTTCCTGCCATGGTATGGCGCCAATCGGGGATATGAAATAATTCGCAAGCATTTCCCTTAAATTTCTATTTGCTGCAGAACTGTTATTTGTTCCACAGCGACTGACTGATTGTAAAGTACTATGCTGTTCATCTCGCCAATTTCCGTTTTGAATGGTGCCATCACTTGTAATAGAATCTACAAATCCATTTGGAACATATTGCCGGTCGTCTTGTACCATTTCCTTTTCTTCCGATTTAATAAAATTGTGTAATGCAACACATGCTAAAGTTATGTTTTCGCAGAGGTCCACATTGGCTTTATTGGCCTTCGTAAAATGCGCCAGCGTTGGCTGAGTATTCCAAAGCTATTTTCAATAGTCCGGCGGGCACGGGACAACCGATAATTAAAAATTCTTTTGGTATTACTCAAATACTGCCCTGGATATGGACGCATTATTACTTCGTGTAAAGGAAATGCTGCGTCCGCTACAAAATAATATGGAAATTTAATCCTAGTACCAGGTAGTTCTGTTGCATTTGGTAAATTTATTTTATTTTTGATAATACACCTTCAAATTCTGATTGACTAAATATAGTTGAGTCATGTTGGCTCCCATATCCTCCAATATCAACCATTATGAAATTATAGGAGGCATCACAAATCGCCATTAATATGATTGAAAATGTTTTTTATAATTATAGTGGAGTGAGCCAGTACCTTTCGGACATTCTATTTCAATGTGCTTGCCATCTAAACTGCCGATACAATTTGGCATATTCCATGTGTTAGAATAATCTTTCCAATTAGCTCCCAATCTTTTTGTGTTGGCGCTTTTAAGTATATAGGAGAAAGCACACTCCACAGAGCATCCACTGTTTCTTTGATAATGTTAGACACAGTGGTTTTTCTTATCATGTGCCCCCATGCTAACTCTTGCATCGAACAACCCTCAGCTAAGTAACTACAAATGTTTATATCAGTAATGAAAATGTTGTATTAAAGTAAACATACTGCAATGTAATTAATAGGCGTTGTGGTGACGGTATGGGATTCTTTCTTGCATCCTTCTTTAATTTAGACCCAACCAATTGCATTAATTTAACAAAAATTCTTTTATTCATCCGTGTATATTTGAAAAACATTTCTGAATCATATTCAAACATATCCCGTAAAAGACTTCCATACATGCCTCTTTCGTTTCGATTCCTATTTAACGGTCTGACTCCCCAACGCCGACGCCTCCGCCTTTTATTTTTTAGTTTCATATACAATGAAACCAAAATCATTAAATAATAAAAGAAAAATACTTCATCATCCATAATTCAAAACCTGACCGAACTTAAAACACGTACAAAGATCTAGAAAGAGAAAAAACGATTGATGACTGTTTTATGTTGGTATTTTTTGGTAATTTTTGTACGTTGCCAGCTGTTTTTCACGCAAGCGCAAATATGGTTTTCATTTAATTTAATGTAAAAGTTGAAAATAAACCAACTCTTACGTTACGTTAAATTTCTTGCATTTTCTTAAATTACACTAAATGACTGCATAAACGTGCGTACGTGTATCGTACTATTTTATCTTCTTAAATCTTAAATTACGTTACGTTACACTAAATGTTAAATTAAATGCAGCTGCATAAACCAGCCTATAGTTTCAAGTGCAAATCTTTACTTTCTGTTAAATAACAATAAGGCAGTTTTTTCAAATGATTCTAAGTAATAAATTGTCAACACGTACTGTATGTATTGCTGTGGTTTATGCATAACTATTTTTAAAAAAATAAATTTCAGTCATGAGACATCTTATTTTTTTATAACCTCTAGAGTCGATGGATTCGTTGTAATAATAAAAGACTAAATTATGAATACACAAATTTAATGAACAAACAATTAAGAAAAATTACATTAACTAAATCTATATTACGCTTTGGACGCAAAAATAATGATAGAGAAAAAACGCATTTTTAACACGCAGTCCTTTGATTTTACAAATCAAATTTCAAAAAGAACTGACCTTTACTAGTTTAATTTTGGAGCCTTGTTGACGGTGGAAAATTTGGTAGATTCAGCACATTGCTTTAATTGGTTAAACTATTTTAAACACTTAGTTTATGTTTCGTGTACACTTAATTGTTCACGTTTTTATTTTACATCGCCTTTACTTAACTTTCGACTTTTATTAAATTTTATTACCATCCACAACCGTCTGGTTACGTTCTTCAATTCAGACTCTGATTTTTTTAAAACTTTTTCCCGCCTTTCTTCGTAAATACTTCTGTACTTAAAAAATTGTTTTTCACCTACCACTGTTTCCCACACAATATGCACTGTTCAAAAATAAATGCAGAATAAAACGTTTCATTGTTATTCGAAGAACTTTTTATCTCACACACGTGTTGATATTTTTTTATTACGTCTGTCCGGTGCCTTTAAGTATAGACACTACTAAGCAAAAATTATCACATACGGTCCCGACGTTATTTTGTCACACGGAAATGCAATTTATAAACAATCACCTTATCTTAATTTATATGCGTACAAACATTTTATTGTAACTAAATGAAATCCTATCTGCACGAACCCTTTGATTAATTTCTTAAATAAACTCAAGCAGATTTCTAGAAATCCAAATCAAATATGTAATCTTATTTTCTTTTCAATTTCTATCAAACCCCCATTATGAATATTAGTTATTTTTCAATTCAAACAAACCCATTTTTATTATTTAAAATATACCATTTCCACTGCAATATGCATGTAAATTATTTTGTGTAATGTACTTGACATTTTTCAACTATCTTTGTCACTCATTATAGAGATGTATCCTGATCATATTTTTATTATAATGGGTGACTGCAATTGCAGAACCGGCAATGAAGGTACTATTTCAGATGAAGCTCTTGTGGATACAAATCTATATTGTGATAGAGTTAGTTTAGATTTCACGATATGCAAGAGGACGTAGCCTCCTCAATTTTATGGACTACAATTCGTTTTGTCTACTCAATGGTAGAACGGTTAATGCCAAACCCGGTAACTTCACTTTTTGCAACAATAATGGTAGGAGTGTTGTTGATCTTGCTTCTGTTGGTAATCCTTCATTAGGCATTGTAAAATCGTTCTCTGTCAAAAATGATAATTTCATCTCCGATCATTTTCAATCTGTTTAACTTTAGATTACAATATTGCTTTAAAGCACAAAAAAACTCCTCTCCTCATCACACGCCTTATTTAAAGTGGAATGATTCATTTCTTTACGACTATAAGCAAAACATGCAATAGTCTACTAATGTATCAGCATTGCATTTAAATAATAATGAACTAGCAAACCATAACCTGCATGAAACGATTTACGATTGTGACAAAAATCTTAACATGCTAATTCCTCAAAAATCCGATTTTACTCTCTTACGTCACAATAAACCTTGGTTTAATACTGAGTGCAAGTCTTAAAATAAATCTCTAAATCAAACTGAAAAATTGCAAAATGAGTAATTTTTTTAATGAAGCCACTAATGAAATGTTACTAGTAAAAAAAAATTACAACAAAATGGTGAAATGAAAAAAACATGCTTACTCTAAATCTGAACTGAATCGACTGTCAGAAATTCGCAGGAAATCTGGCTGCCTTCTTCGCTCACGGATAGAGAACGGGAAGCATTTTATGACACTATTTTTCCTGCTAAAATTCTTGATAACACCTTATTTTTTGATGCAAAAAGTGACGTCCTGGATGGTATCTGTTTCGAGTTTCTTAAATACTTATCTTCTAACTGGCTCTTATATCTCTGTTCATTTTTTAATAGTATTCAGGAGACTAGCTCATTTCACTCTGCCTGGGGCGACATCATTCTGACAATGATCCACAAAAAAGGGCCAAACACCGATTCTTATAATTACTGCGGTATAGTCCTGGTTAACTGTACGGTAAAACTCTTCACCTCAATCTTACTCAACAGACTTAGCAACTGGGCCGAGGATCAATCTATCATACCCGAGTGTCAAGCTGAATTCCGAAAGGCACGCGGATGTATTGATAATATCTTCACATTAAATATTCTTATACAACAACATTTAAGGCGCAAGGGAGGCAAACTATTCGCTGCTTTAATAGACTTCAAGCGCGCCTTTGACTCAATCAATCATGCTTTACTGTGGAAAAAGCTCTGCGAAGTTGGTGTTAGCTCTGCCTTCATTACAATTATAAGAAACTTATATAATGGTGCCTCCATAAAAATTAAAACAAACCAGAAATTTATCAAAAAATACAATGTAGCATGTGGTGTTCTCCAAGGTGAATCCCTTAGTCCTTCTCTCTTTTCTCATTTAGCGGACATCGAGCAATACTTTAGATTCAAAAGATTACATGGTGTCTCAGCAGGTGCAACAACAGACATATTTATGCTATTATACGCCGATGATCTGGTCATTCTGGCTGAATCTGAAGTTGATCTGGCTTGCAAATTTGGTGTCCTTGAAAGTTACTCTTCTGTTAACAAGTTAGGGGTTAACATTGATAAGTCTAAGATTTTGAGATTTTCTAAGGGTGGACTCTATAGGGAAAAAAATTTTGGGTTTCTTTACAATTCTCAAACAATAGAAACTGTCTCGGAACACGTTTACTTGTGTGTACCGTTCTCTTCGTCTGGCTTATTTAGGAAAATTGCGCAAACATCAGCATCCAAGCTATGGGATCGGTCATGGGCCTTCTTACAAACGCACGTGTTAACTCCTGGCAATGTAGACTGCAACTCTATCAGTCCATCGTAGTAAGCACACTTTCTATGTGTCTCCCAGTTTGGGGAATTCGGTACTGCGATACGATTGAGCGGATTCAGGTCAGATTTTTTAAACATTTGCTACTACTACCAATGAACACCCCCGCTTCACTTGTAAGGCTGGAAGTTGGATATCTTAAACTATATTTTACTGTTTTTAAATTCACGTTGAACTGGCTCATCAAACTTTATTCTATGAAATCCGGGAGGTACCCAAAAATTTGTTTTCTAAATCAAGTGCGCTCCGGCGATAGTGATATAAGGTTCAATTGGGTCAAGCAAGTTCAATCAATGTTTAATTTTATTAGCTCATTCAAATCATGGAGTGAGCTCAATTATCTAGTACTAGTAAAGAACAAAGACTTACTGCTGCAAAAATTCCAGGAAAAATGTTATCAAGAAGATATTAATAAATTAAGTCAATCTTTATACGGCCTGTTTTCACAATACTTTACGTATAACAGACTGGTACAAAATTACTTCACTTTTTTCGCTCTCCTATTCATTTCATCCGTCTTATTGCCCAGGTTAGACTATCTTATAAACACTGTTTAAGAATTTGCTATAAGAACAAGCTGTACAAAATAGATTTTAGAGAAACTTGTCAAGTTTGTAATTCTAATCAACTGCAAAGTTTCCGTCATATTTTTATTGATTGCCCCATTTTGTCTGTTGTTAGGCCAAAGAATGTCCATTTTTTACAGTCCTTTTCTGGAATTGCAAACATGCTTAATAACACTTCCTTGCTTGACGCTAAACAATTTTGTAACACTCTTCTGCAAATTTTAATGCTACGCTCTTTTGCCTTGAACGAATGATTTCTGCATATGCATTTTTATATTTAAAATATGTTAGAATGCCTATTTTTTTTATCTCTCTATGACTACTTTTCAACACTTGTATGTTTAACATAATTTGCAATTATTATGACACAATTTATTTCTTATTTTTAATTTATTTTTCAAGCTTTTTAGTCTCGAATGTCTTGCTATGAAAATTTTTTTCTGTTTTCTATAAGCAATAAAGAATTATTATTAATATTATTATTATTATTATTATTATTATTATGCATCTAAATGTAGATAAAATACGACTGAAAAATATAAGAGTAGTCAAGTTGAATCGATAAATCCTCTAAAATAATAGTTATAGATGAATATCCTGTCAAGGATTCCTTAATGTGGAGGTTTAATTTCATACCTCCGCATTAAGAAATCCTTGACAGTAAGTACATTTATCTACAAATATAAGAGTTGAGTCACAAAATCCTCCTTTAGGATTGGATCGTATCAATGTGATAATTGCAGCAGCAATATTATATTAGCTGTTTTTCCTTTTTAACGACTTAACAGGTATGTAGAGAAACTACTGCACTACAGGGTGACTTACGGGAAGTTGAAGTTTTTAAAATAGATGACATAAAGGCTTTAGTGGTGCGAGGAAGAGGGTGGAGGGGTCATACGCGTCGGCATGATTTACCGTTTTAGTTACAATAGAGCAGTAGACAATACAACACCGCATAATCGCGTACTATACCTTTGTTAAAAATGGCGAATCAGTCATCACAATACAACGGATTTTCAGCCGGAATGGCGCGGTTCCAAGCCGCAATACAATCCTGAAAACATCGCCACAGTGAGAGAGGCAATGATCGATCGATCTACACGGTGACATGCACGCGAGTTGCAGTTAAGCTGTGATTCAATAAGAAGAATTTTGCGTTTGGATTTTAAATTCCACCCATATAAATTGCAGGTTGTGCAGAAGCTCAACGAGAGAGACTGTGTTGAATTGAGTAATGTTCATTTGAAAAACGTCAGTTTCTTGTAAGTTACCCTGTATAATTCCAAGAAAAACAAACATGTTAGAACCAAACACAGAAATGGCCTATAGTTCGAGACAGATCTAAAATGGGCAAGGGGTGAAAAGTGGTCAACAAAAGAAACAAAATTTCAGATAAAATTGGGATGGATACATAAATATTTTGCACCTTGGCGAGGTGAGATGGTTTACCAATGGCAGAATACAACATTTAACTTTCTTAGTCACATATATTACTCACAAAAAAACCTTCCAACACATCCTAATGGAGTGGCAATAATACTCTCGCAAAAAATAGAAAAAAGTGGATCACAAACAATGCTTCTCAAAACAAAAGAGTATACCCAATGATATACCCAAGCAACACACCAGATATAAACATTATTAACTTCTACGAAGAAATAAATACATATCTAAAATATACGCAAAACTTTACGCTTCATGAGGCTAAAGCTGCATGTTAGTCCGTGATCGAACACTTTATGGTGAAAGTAGATACTGCTACGTCGTCCAAACCTAAAAACATCATTTGAAAATGTCGTGGTCATATTATTCTTTATTAACGTATTATTATTTCAGTCTATTATGCACAAACTGTGACGTATACAGGTTGTTCGTAAATTCAAGTCCACTTGATTTACTCTTTTATTATCCATGATAGACAAAAGTTTATTAAGAAAAGTTTTACAAGTATACAAGAAGAATATTTTCCAAACTTTGCACAAAATAGCAGACTTCGAATTTAAGCGGAAATGACATTAACTTAATTTTTTTAATAAAACATGAAGTATTTTTGAGGCTAAAGTGATTCTTTGATAAATTCTCTTTAAAAATATATAACACAAGTATGGCGCTAAAGTTACTAATAAATTAGTTATATATTATTCAAAATCTAAAGAGATGCTTTTGATTGGTACAATTAAAGAGGCTGTGAAAACTATAAAAAAATAAAGTTGATGTAATTTCCGCTTAAACCGAATGTCAGCCATTTTGTGCAAAGTTTGGAAAATACTCATCTTGTATACTTGTAAAACTTTACTTAATAAACTTTTTGTTTATCATGGATAATAAAAGAGTAAATCCAGTGGCCCTGAATTTACAACCAACCAGTATATACAATCGCTAATAGGCGAGCAATCAAAATGCACATAGTGCAGTTTGGTCTTTCTTACTAACCTGATCATTCATTGTATTACGTAAGACATAAAACAAACAAAAATCGCACCAAATCCTATAAATGGCGCAATACCATAAAGAACCTTACAAATTAAATATTTATTGTTTTAGTCTGTTGAATCTGTAATAAAGCCAAAAGTTTAAATTTACTTTAGGACAATTCCGAGTATATTTGTGTTTGGCATTATATTCCTTCGTAATGTTAAATGTAAAAGATCTCTGAAAGAAATAAGTTCTATGAAGGGGAGTTGTAAGTAGTCCTCGATTCCTTAAATTGAGGTTATGAACATCAGTTATTAAACGCAGTTTTTCTTGAAGATATGGAAGAGTTATGAATAACAGCAATTTATAGTATTTGATTTTTTGCAATATCAGCGTGGTCAATACAAATACCATACATATGATCCGCAAAATTAAACTTAGATAATACTAACATATCGCATAGGGTCAACTTGAATTTTATGGTTGGAAAATCTCTATTACGATATAAAAGTTTTAAAGCTCCATACGCAAATTTTTATCAATGTACAGCCCCAAGTTCCGTGCGTTACTACTAGTTTTAGCGGCCTGTCACCAATATAAAGTTCTAAATTACAATCAAATTGTTTTTTTCCGCCCAATAACATTAACAAATTTTGTTGGTATTTATTTCAAGCGAATGGAGAATACAAATAAATTATTCAGATCAGTATTTATTTTATTAGTAGCCGTTTCGATGTCATCAGGTTTAAACGCAAGATACAACTGAGCATCATCCGCATAGAGGTGATACTGACAATGTAGTATTGAAATATACAAAAATGTTGTGTAAATAGAGAATAATGTAGGTCCTAATATAGAGCCTTGAGGAATTCTTGAGTTCATTACAACAGGAGACGAAAGTATTTCTCCTAATTTCACACTTTGAGTTCTGTGACGTAAGTAACAAGAGAAGAAAGTTAGAGGTTTGGAATCAACTCCAATATAATGAAGGAGAGCAAGCAACAGGTCATGATTGTTCATGTCAAAGTCTACTAAGATTAAGACCGCTATGTTATCTTTATCGATGTAATTAATAATGTCATCTGTAACGCATAATAAAGATATAGTAAAACTGTGATAAACCCTAAAACCAGACTGATGTTTTGTAACGGTATTATTTCGCAGATAATTGATTTATGGATCAATTTCTCCCTACCGTACAGACAGCCGTGTTTACACTCATGCGTGTGAATATGAATTTTTGTAGTGAAAAATCTTCTGGGGATTTATCATTTATCATGACAATTTATCTTTATTTGCTCACAAAAGATATATCTTATTTCCTATTTGCTGACCGTCGTGAAAAGGTGTGCATAGAAAATGTATAAAAAATTGAACATTAGACATGTGCTTTGTAGTATCAATTGAAGTAAAATCATCTCATTCAAACTAGGGAATAAGTCTTCTACTACTGTTCCTGTGTAAGTACCTTTTTTACTTTCCTTTGTTTTAATAAAATATTTGCTATTACGGGTTCTATCAATTGCAGACACTTTTTTTTGTTTTCCTCTTTGGCTTCTTCTGCTGGTCACTTCAGATGTACTCCGTTTTCTACTAAGGATTAATGAGGAAATGAAAGAGATAAAAGAGGAAATAAAAAGAATGGGCGAAAATTTGAGGTAAAGTGCAAATACTTGGAGGAAGTGTGATGGTCTGGAGAAAAGAGTAGAACTCTTAGAAAAAAAGAGAAGAAAAAAATTTGGTAGTAAAAGGTATGGAAATAAAGGGAGGAAAGTATGAAATAAAACAAGAAATGGAGGAGCTGATAAAGAAGAATCTAGGATTGGAAAAGAAAATAGAAGAAACCGTGGAGATAAGAAAAGGTATAGTGATCATAAAAATGTCGAGTTTGGAGGACAAAATAGAGATACTAAAGAACAAAAGTAGAATAAAAGGTACCAAAATATACATAGACGAAGATAGGACAAAGAGGGAGAGGGAAATACAGATGAAGATAAGAATGAAAGCAAAAAAAGTGGAGGAAGAGGGTTTGAGAGTGAAAATTTGATACAGGAAAATGTAGGTTGAGGGAGAAGAAAGAAGATGGGTAGAGAAATATGGGTAGGATAAGTAAATGGACACCAAAAACTAAAAATTGAGAAGGGGGAGGAGGGCAAAGAAAAAAAAGGGTGAAAAAGGGTAGGGGGTAAAAAATTAAGAGAAAAACAAGATCTTATTTTGGAACATTGCGGGGATAAAAACAAAGGTGTAGATTTTTGGAACTATATAAAGTGTTTTAAAATGGTAGGTTTAGTAGAAACTTGGATGGAGGAAAAAGAATGGAGTACATGGAAAGATAAGATGCCGATAGAATATGTATGGGAAATTTAGTATGCAAAAAGAAAAGAGAGGAAGGAAAGGGCGAAAGGAGGACTAATTGTGTAGGTAAGAAAAGAATGTGAAATAGAAAAGGAAATAGAAGAAGAAAATGTAGAGGGGATGATTAAAATTAAAGTAAAGACGGAAAAGGGGAAAAGTATAATATTTTACGATATATGGAAAGAAAATGGACACAACAAAAGCAAATATAGAAAAGGCAATAGAAGAAAGGGATGAAGGCAATTTGATTATAGGAAGAGATTGGAATGCTAGGATAGGAGAGGAGGGAGGAATAATGGTAAATACAGAGATAACAAATAAGATATCAATGGATAAGAAAATAAACGGACAAGAAAAAATTTTGATAGAACTATGTGAAGAGAGAGGTTGGACAATAATGAACGGAAATTTGGAAGAAGAAGGAAAAGGGGAATTTACATATGTGGGAGAAAGAGGCCAGTCAGTAATAGATTATGTGATTATAAACGAAAAAGTAAGGAGGTCATAGAAACACTAAGAATAGGAGAGGAGATAGAATCGGACCATCAGCCGCTAGAAGTAGTCATGATGGAAGAGGGAGAGAAAGAGGTACAATAACAAGAAGAGGTATGGAGAGAAAAGAAAGTATGGACTGAAGAGAGTATAAAAGATATAAAGAAAAATGGAAGAGGAAGTAAATACTAAAAGAGAGGTAGAGTAAGAAATGGAGAGAATTACAGCCAAGATGGAATTGGCAACAGAGAAGATAAAGTATAGATTAAGAAAACAAAAATTAGGGAAAAGAAAAGATTGGTGGAACGGAGAATGCGAGAAGGGGAAAAAGAATTAAGAAAAGGAAGAAGGAAATGGAAAAAAGGAAAGATATAGATAGATGAATACAAAAGGTTAAAAGTAAATTTTAAGGGAATATGTGTAAAAATAAAGAAGAACATAAAAACAAACAGAGATAAAGATTAGAGAAATTAAAAATGAAGGACAGGTATGGGAATTCATTAATAAAAAGAGAAAAAAAGGAGGAAGGATGGAAGCAAATATAGACGGGAAAAATGGGAAGAACACTGTAAGAAGTTAGTAGGAGAGAGTGAAAAAACAGCAAGAAATGAAGAAGTTGGAAAAAAAGGATAAGACACAGAAAGGGTGGAATAGACAAAGAAGAAATGGAGAGAGCAATAAATAAAGTAAAAAAGGAAAAGCAGAAGGGACGGATGGAATACAAGGAGAACAATGAAGGTACATCAGAGAAGGAATGAGAGAAAAAGTAAGAGAAGTATTCGAGAGAATATGGAAAGGAGAAGAGTAGGAATAAACAGAGATATAAAAATGCAATAGAGGAAATATACGAAGAAACAAGGTGTAGAACGAGGGTAGGGAGGAAGCTAGGTAGAGAATTTAGGACGGAAAAATGACTAAAACAGGGATGTCCGCTAAGCCCAATCTTATTCTCGATATACATTAGTGATCTTGAGGAGGAAATGGAAAAAAATCAAGTAGGAGGAATAGTAGTAGGAAGGAAAAGATATGGGTTTTAGCTTATGCGGATGACATTGTGGCAATAGCGAGAAATGAAGAAGAGATGAGAGGAGTACTTAAATTTATGAAGAAATACCTAGAAAATAAAAAACTAGCAGCAAATGTCGGAAAAACAATAATTATGGAATTTAAAAAGGAAAAGGAAGACGAAAGGAGGTGAAATGGTGGTGGGGAGAGGAGGAGGTAGAGAGAGTAGACAAGTATAGATACTTAGGTTACAACATCAGAGATGATAACAAAGATGGAGACCATATAAAAGAGATGAAAATGAAAGGAAATAGAATAGTAGGACAAGTATGGAGGTTAGGGGAAAGGATATTTGGTAAAGATATAGAGAAAAGGAGATGGATGTTTGAAAAGTTGGTAAGAAGTGTGGTACTGTATGGAGCGGAGATTTGGGATTGAAGGGAATGGAGAAGATACAGAAGAAATACTGGAAGTGGACGTTAGGACTAGAGAAAGAGACACCGGGGTATATAGTGGAAGAAGAGCTAGAAATAGAAAAAATAAGGATACAAGCAGGAAGAATTGCAGTAAGGTATGAAGAAAAATAGGAAGTAGGAAGAAAAATGAAATACTTTATGAAGTATGGAAAGAGATCGAGGCACAGAAGGTAAAATATGGGGAAGAATAAAGAAGAAAATACTATGAAAGAGTGGGATACGCGAGAGAAGATATAAAGAGATTAAGAGAGGGGAGGAGAAAGATGGAAGAGAAAATAATTGAGAGATAAAGATACTCAGAAGCAGGAAAGAAGGGCAAAATAAAGGAAGAAAAATATAACGAGAAATACATAAAAATAATGACAGACAAGACACCAAGGTACATAACAGAAAGAAAAGGAATGAATGAAATAAGAATGATTGCAAGGTTCAGAATGGGTAATGAAGAAAAGGAAAATAAATATTGTATGAGTGATGAGGAGAGAGTATGCCTATTCTCTGACTGGTTTAGGAGCTACCTTACAAACAGGGTGCAAAGTGTAAGGATAGGATCTGCTTGTAGTGATTGGTTGGAGTGCGGAGTACCTCAAGGTTATGTACTATCATCAACACTTTTCATAATATTTTGTAATGACTTGTGCAACGCTAAATTGAATGGATCTATCACGTCCTATGCTGATGACACCGCACTCTCCTATAACTGTGCTACCATAAAGGATCTTACTCAAAGCGTTGATTGAAATATTGGTAAAGAAATTTGTTCTAAACATCAGAGGTCGGTAGTATCGCTTTGTGCTAAGAAAATACGTCAATTGTATTGTAGAATTTACAGAACAGTATTGCCGATAAATGTGAAATAGAAAACTGTAATTTTGCTGATAGTTTATGCTAAGGCACGACATTGTTGCCAATGCATCATGCCGTTGATTGAAATATTGGTGCATTGAGTCAATGTTGACAAACAAACAAAAACATGCGTTCTACAATATACAAGAATTTATTGATTTTTGTCGACGTACTAATTAAATGTGTGTCCTTTGTTATATATTTTTTTTCTATTGTCTGTTAATTGTTCAATGTAATAATATTTATTTGTATCTTTCTTACGTAAGGTTATAACAATGGTTATACCATCATGACAAACACATATATGTACAAAGATTGTATACATACACATGTGAATAAAGTTTATTATTATGAAAAAAACCTGCAGATTTAAAAGTATTAATTTCGTAAAGAAATCGTTGAAAAACGTTCTCCCAAAAAAAACAATTTCTTTAAATACTTTTGAAAATTCCATACTCATATATTTTTTACATTAACATCGTTTATCCGTTGAAAATGTTTTAAAATCTATTAGGCTTACGCAAGTAAATTTCTAAATTTTGGTCATTGAAATTAAAATTTTTAACATAGAAACGCTATCCCTTTTTATGTTGGAACGAATGTTGAATTTTCTTATATTACAATCTAACGTACTCAACTGTTTGCATCTAAACAATATTATAACAAGCCTACTCATTTACTAAAGGTGTTGCTAAAAGTATGCAATTGTAGAATTTCTGACTAAGCCGATAAGGAATGTGACTCATAAACGATAATCCGGAAGACTCCTCGTAATACATTTGTTTCAATATCAACTTAATTAGTCTTCCTGTTGTGCTCAGTTTAAGAGGTTTTCAGTTCGAGTTTGATTTTGATTTTTAAAACATTTCGGTAGTTATTATTTACATGTAAGATCGGATTGCTGGTTTAAAAACTTATCCATTAAAATGAGTAATACTATTGCGTGTCATCGCTGTGTATATCACGGTTGCAATAATTCGAGAAAAAATTGCCCGACGATCAGCTTTTATCGGTTTCCTACTAATTGTCTAAATAGATGCAAAAATTGGGTGATGAATTGTGGTAATTCAAAGCTAGTACTACTAGATGATCTTAATTTATTACGAAATAAATTAATCTGTGAGAAGCATTTTGAATCTAGTAGTTTTCGAGATCCTTCCGCTGCGAAGAAGAAACTTAATATTACTGCAGTTCCTAAGAAGTTTGTTTCGGGTAAGTAATAATTTTGTTCAGCAATGACAATTTGCTAATACTTATTGGTAGCGGTCTGGTAGGTACCCAGTGGTGAGAAGTATCTTAACGTTCTCAAAACTCAATTTTTTTACATAACACTTTTAACCACTTTCATGTCTTCAATCTTCTCACCACTACTGGTATCGCAAAGTACAAATTACAAAATCAATTTCAAGAAATACTTTCATTTTTATTAAAAATTTTGCCAATACATAAATAAAGTTCTTTTTAAAAAGCCCAAATTTCAAGAAATACAATTATTTGCTTTGATTGCAGATGAACCTAAACAGGATACATCGAAGTCTTTGCGATTAGAAAGAAATCCTACTCAGAAATCACCAGAAGTTCTGACAGTTTATAAATCTGATAATGTGCGAACTTATGAAAATATATTTTCTAGCGGAAAGTATTTGCAACGTAATTACAACTATTTTCTGTCAGCCAATAAGAAAAAAATTGAGAACAACGCCGATTCAGTTAGTGATGCCTCCTTTGTGAATGTTCTTCAAAGTGCAACAATCAGTGCAAGTATAAGTTCTGATAAACCTATACAGACAACCGTTTCTTTTAAAATTAAAAAGTTTAAAAATAAATTGAATAGTCAAAAGTGTGAAATATTTAGATTGAAGCGCAAACTTCAAAACAGCACAATTTCGGGTCTTTTAAAAACAAAAACCGGCTTTGAAGACATTTATTAATATGCAATGTTTTCATCGAACACGAACTCCATGGAAGGATTCAGAAAAACAACTGGCATTATCATTGTATTATAAATCGCCTACCGCTTACAAATTTATGTTGAAATGTCGTGGTTGAAAATTGTTAATTTAAGATCGGGGACAAATAATGTTCTTATACAAAAATTAAAAAAAAAAGTTGAAGGAATGACAGACAAAGAAAAGCAGTGCGTGGTAATGTGTGACGAAATTACTTTAAAACGAAATTTAAATTATAACCAATATTGGGACTACGTCGAAGGATATCAAGATTTAGGGGAATTAGGACGTAAACCGTTTTAAGTAACCATGGATTGGTTTTTTATTTGAGAGGAATATTGTATAATTGGAAAATTCCATTTTGTTATTTTCTCAGTAGTGGTTCAGTTAAAAGCGAAATATTATGTACTCTTATAAAGCAAGTGATGCATAAGTTGTTTCAAATTGGATTGAAACCTCGAGCGTTAGTTTGCGACCAAGGATCTAATAACAGAAGTGCTCTATCTTGTCTAGGCGCCACAAAAGAAAATCCAACAATTCAAATCGACAATAACAAAATATATGTAGCGTATGATCCTCCTCATTTACTAAAAAGCTTAAGGAACAATGTCATGAACAGCAAACTGGAAATAGTCGTCAACAATAAAAAAATTCAGTGGACCGATTTTGTCAACACTTTTTATATTGATCAGTGTAGCAGTGTAGCAAGATCCATGTTAAAAATTACGGACAAACATATTAACCCATCAAATTTTCAAAAGATGCGTGTTAAATACGCCGCTCAGGTATTTAGCAATTCTGTATCTGCAGCAATTAGCAGTGCTGTGATGACGGGTCAATTAACAAGTAATACGGCGTTAGATACTGCATCTTTTTTAAAACAATTAACAACATTTTTGACTGTTTAAATAGTTTTTCAGTAAATGATCCGAATCCCTACAAGCGTGGTCTTTCAGTTTTTAAAGACATGCCATGCGAAACGTTGAAACGTTCTGTACAATACTTCAATTCCATCAAGTTTTATGAGAACGGTGTAGAAAGAAAAAATATATACTGTATCGCAGGTTTCCAATGGACTATAAATTCAATTTTAAGTCTGTGGGAGGACTTAAAGGGAGAAGGAACTTTGTACTTTTTAACGTCACGAATAAATCAAGATCCTCTAGAAAATGCTTTTTCAATGATTCGTGCTAGAGGAGGTTATAATGCCCAACCGTCTGCCCGCGAATTTAGGCTTGCATTACAACATAACATGCACATTCGCTTGCAAATACCAATAGAACAAGGGAATTGTGAAAAAGATAACGACGAGATACTATATGGTATAGATGAACAATTTAACACTAACTATGAGGAAGAGGATAACAAAATTGGGACAAATGAAAGTGTAGAAAATAATGAAACAAAGAGATCGTCTAGAACCTGTCTGGAGAACAAAATCAATGAAGACAATGTCGTAATTAATAGTTCTTTAGAATCTTGTTCAGTGTCGTATGTTGCGGGTTATTTAAGTCACTACATATATAAAAAGTACATTGTAATACGTGTAAGGAAATGCTAACAGTTAACGACTCAAGTGTTTTCAATGTGAACGAATCATTAATTCTATATAAAGATTACAGCAAATCTGATGGAATTAAATACTTACACAGACCATCACCCGAATTCTCAAAATTTGTGTTTTTTTATTGAAACTTTTACTGAAGAATTTCATCTTTTTAAAACAGATTATGGTTTATTGGAAAAATTAAACTCCGTATAAAAAATGTCTCAACAGCAGTGTGAATTCATGGTTCAGAGAATGCGACACTCATAAACTGTTAATTATCGATCAGTTGGTTAAAATAAAACTATATCGAACCTTAAAGTGGGAGGCTAATAAACATATTTCTAATAGCTATAATTACAGTGATGTCACAAAACCACACCGTAAAATAAGAATATTATCTGCATAAATAAGTGTAAATGTTTGGATATGTTTTATGTATAGCATTGTATTAGGTACGTTATTATTTATGTGTAAATTGTTTGTAAATTATTACTATTATTTTAGATCAGTTGGAATTGTAATTTTTGAAACAATGTTTATAATTAATGAGCTATTTTACTTTAATTAAACTATTTTAATTCGAAACCATGATATTTTGATACAGTTTCAAAGAGTAAAATCCTAACTTTTTATCTCTACTAACAGATAACAAAGTGTCACTTTTCGTAAATTATTTTTTTCCCTCGGGAAAAAAGTGAGTACTATTTTTAACACCAAATTTCCCTCAATAATTTTCTAATTCTATTGTAATATGATTTTTCAATATTAAATCGTCATTTATTTCGTCACAGAAAAGAATAGTGTATTATACACGTATTATCCGCACCGCGTCGGGAGACAACACACCTCAAGCTAAAATCTAGTACTTTTATTTTTAGAAGTAATAGGAATAGGTTTTATTACCAAGTGAATTTAAATTTGAAGGTCTAGTGGAACCCACTTTCCCTAAAAACACGGTAACTTGTTGCCTTTTGAATTGAAAAATTTGAAAACCAATTTTTATTTAAAATCCTTTTCAACTGAACACGTAAAAACAAGTAGATACAAAAACCAATAATTTTGCGTTTCTGAACTCTAGTGGTATTTCTCCCAGTATGTTCTACTTTATTCCTAACGAAGTTATTAAATGACAAACAAATGTCAACATTATTATTTGCAAGTTAAAAAATAAAGTGCAAGCATAATTTGTAAAATAATTGTTTCTTATTTATCTAACACCGACCAAACCAAACTGTTTTAACAAATAACGCTTCGCATGTATTTTAGTAAATTATTAAAAAAAACATTGTCATTAAAATCCAAGATATGTATCATCAATGGTATTATTCATAAATGAAAAATTCGTCACTTTTAATTACTAGTTAATACGTTTACTAAATATTTGAAAACGTTGCAACATTGTATTGACAAAAGTAAATTTTACGGATTGTATGTTGCGCCATTTTACAACGGTGGAATAAATTGAACTATTCTATTTCAAGAATCGTACACATTATAACTTAGCGCTTCAGTACAGGTGAAAAAAGTAAACAAAAACGCAACCCAACATGCATATGTGAATTGCATCCGTGATACAAGCAAATACAAGCGGTTGACTATCTTTACCAATATTTCAATCAACGCTCAAAGCATTCAACATGATATGAATCACCTAAATATATGGTGTACATATAATCGATTGTCTCGCAATATAGATAAAACAAATGTTATGTACTTTAATTTATCGAAGATTTGCAACAGTAACTTTTAGCTAAGAAATATTAAATACCATCAAACCAGCTGTAAAAATACTTCGAGTTGTTCTTGCCTTAATATTATTGTTGTAAGCTCTCTAAACTATCTGAGAATGGTTTTGGATTTGAAATTGGGATAGAAAAATTATACAATTAGTTTAAAAATAAACTTTATCCAATTTGTAGACATATTTATCCTTTAAAAAATACATTAACTATGGATGCCATAAAAATGTTATATTATGCATCTTTCTATTCCAGAATACAATATTGTATTGAGTGCTGAGGTGGTGCATCGGAAGCGGTTCTCAAACCGATTAAAAAAAGGCAAAAACAAATAATTAGGATACTTAGTTGTAAAACACAAGAACCCCATCCCTCCCACTCTTCATTGACAAAAAAATTCTCCCGTTAAGATACTTATTTTTATTTAAAGTCTTAAAACAATTTTATAATATTTCAAACTCAAATAATCAGTTTACCCCAGTTTCTTGCACACACAAACTAGAGTTCAAAGAAAAAGTCTATAAAACTACCTAAAGTGAATAGAAACGTATTTCGGCAATCTTTTTTGTATCTGGGTGCAAAATTGAGAAACATTTTATCCTGTCACGTTCCAGACCAATTTAAAAATAGGAAACAGTTCAATGGGCTTATCCTAAATTGGATCTTGCTAAACACTTCACTTCTAGAAAGTAGCTTAATGATTATCAGCTAATCAGCCCAACACTTATTCTAAAATTTTCATTTTATTTAAACAATCCTTTATACTCTGACTACATAAACCAGTAATTAGAGAAAAAGCAGCTCAGTATCTTAGACCGACATAATTAGTTTAGTTTTTGCTATTAAAACAGGTAACACTGTTCAGTCAATGCTACCTTTTCCTGTATTAATGTACATAATTATAATTATGATAAAGTTTATTCATGTATGTTCTGTAAAGTTAATTAAATATGTAACCAATGTTATATATTATAACAATTATTTAGTTCAACTTTATCATGTATTTTTTGAAAAGGAATAAAAATTAATTTATTATATTAATCCGAAAATTATAAAATAACGAAGTGGGTCTGGTATTTTCAGTAACGTTAAAATTTTAACCTACCTTGGAACCTCCTTCTGGTCAAGGACACCACCCAAGATAAGCCTGTTATCTGGTTTTTTGTGAGCAGCCCAACAACTGTTATCAACGTACTCCATTTTGATTTTTCCTTTTCTTTATTGGATAATAAAATACTAGATTTTGATACGAAAGCTGTCACATCTGCCGATTAACTGTCGAACATCGAAGACTTCCTATTTATACAAGCTAAGTTAGTTCTTTTATGCATGTCATTCATAAATTTTGTTGCGTTCTATGTATATGTACCGCGGCCGTGAGTTTAGCAACGTACCTTTTTGGCGCTGTATAGACAATTTTGTAAACTAGACAGATCTTTCCAAGTACCTGATTAATTTTGTGCGCTTTTAAACTATTTAAATAATCGGCCAAGGTCTGGTACTCTCCGTAATTGTACGGTTTGTTTCTGTGTCTACGAGTTCCTAGTGGCTCTAGAATATCTCTTATACGCAATCCTAGGTGGCGTTTTATAAATTCTTCGTGCAGTGTAGAAGCCTCCATTCTAACCTTTCTCCATTAGCCCACGACCACTACCGACTAAGAGAAGCTGCCGGCAAGGTCTTCGAGCACTGCTATACGTAAGATTTTATTAAATTTAAGAAAGTTGTAAGTTGTGTATTTATAATTTTCTCTAAAATATTGAACATTGTAGGTAGAATACGAATAGATCTTAATTCTTGGACTCGCTAGTACATACATGAAGGCTGTATAATGTTGGAAAAATAAAAATTTATTTTTTCAAAATTTTACAAAGCAGCAGGTAGATGGTTATGATCTCGCGCACAAATCTTCAATTTCTGAGTTCTTGCCAAATTGATTTTTGGGAGTATTTTTAAGCAGTGCTCTAAATAATTTTTTTTCTTTCTTCATAGCAAAGTTGGTATAAATACGTAGAGACTTATAGTATTCAAAGTGACATAGTTGTTTAGTTCGTTTCGCTTTTTTATGTGCGTTGTTTCTTAGTGATATTAAAGTTTAATAATAATAATAGTTAAAACTCTGATACACACCTTGGTTTTCAGGGAGGTTTTTATGTGTTCCTCTTATGCTTTCTCTTCGTCCTAAATTTGCAGCGATGTTTGCTGCTATTTAACAAGTGGCCGAGTTCTTGCTTATCACCTGAATCGTTAATCGTTGATGCCGTTGGAGAATCGACGGAGACACTTTTACTCTAGGGAATCATACCGATTGTGTAAGCACCTGGATCATTCTGGGGGTTGTTATCGCAAAGGTCTAAACTTTATGTTAACCCGGGAGTGTCGCATCTCTGAAAACAGACTTTTTTTGTACGAGTCGTGTAAAAGTATTTTTATTCGGGCCTACCGTTTGTAGGCTTCTATTGATTTCGGTAAACGGATTGCGGGTGGATCCATTCGCGACACGTCGCCGCTACCTAGTAAAAAACTACGTTTTGAATTACCAGCAAATCTCTTACATAACTTCTTTGCTTTATCATTTATGTCGATTTTACACAAGCCATTGTTGACCCTTTATAGGTTATCTTAAACGCATTGGCGTACCGTGCATGTACATATAAACTAACGTGAATTAAACCAGTGATGTACTGAATTAATTTATGTGTCAGATTACATGAATACTTTTATGTGATCTTATTACTGTGATCATTGTTTACATGTTGCTTACCTTAACATGCTTTGTTTATCTGAATGAATATAATGTGTTACTTGTAAGCCGCGCTTTCTCTCGTACAAACCTGAGTCGTCATAATTAAAGTTTTTCACGGTTTAGAATTGCTACTAGCAAGTGGTTTGTCGTTAGTTACTTTCTTCGGTTATCAGAACCTGTGCGCCGTTAATATTTACTATCCTTTTTATACTCTCGACTGACGGGTAAAATTCTAACTTCTCACCGTAACAAAGAGAATTTTGTTTCTAGTGAAAATAACTGTTACAAACAAAATAATATTTTTATACGGTCGTGCAAAAAGTGACTACTTTTTGTAGCAATTACTGTGCTAAAGTTTAACTTTTTTGCATTAGTGCAAAAAGCAATTTACTTTTAAGTAAATTATTTTTTCACTAGTGTAAAAAAGTAGTTTAGTTTTATTTTTATTTTATTTTTTTTATTTTTTGATCGTAGAATAAATGTTGTATGCAACATGTGCAAAAAGCATATTTGTTTCACAATGCATGAAGTTTGCAGCTCTCGACTTCGTCTCGATAGCACTAGTTACCCAAATAACTATTTTGATCAAAATAGGAAAGAAACAAAATTGTAATTACAATAATGTAGTATAACTTCGGCCACACATTTGTAAAACTATATTTTTCAGTAGCGGCACGTAAAAGTTTAACTCGATAACCTGTTAGGTCTTCCTTGATGGAAATTCTGCAACCGTTCAGCATGCTCTTTTTTGAAAATACAAGCTGGCGGTAACGATACGAAATAAACTTTACTAAAATGGGTCTAGCACCTTCCTATCAATGTGTTCTTTATCAATAGTGATATTAAATATATAAACACTCTCAAATACATTTTCGTTATTCTATTCTACGATTCCAAAAATTTGCAACGAATTCCGACGCGTATATTGCTCAAGTTTATTACATTTCAATACTTTTAGTATGCGCTGCTTTTAAATCAATAATTTCACTTTTTAGCTCAGCAATACTTGAGTTTTGCACATTTAATATCTGGTTTAATTAACCCGAAACTTTCTGGGAAACCACATCAGTAACTATCTGTATAAACTTTGCACTTGTTAGCATCTTAGTTGTTGTTGCGGTAATTATTTGATTAATATCATCTAATCTAATTGGTCACTAGTAAAAGGCATTTTGTCGGTAATATTAATTTTTATTAATATACACTAAACTTAAAAAATCACTTCACTTAAATATACGCAGCACGCTACTCTCGCACTTAAAAAGCATTAAAGGTATTTTATTTGCCTTTTTGTAAGCTATTTATAGTTACAGTATTGCATTTGAAATTTTTCAGAAAAAATAACAAATAGAGATAGGTGTTACATAACACCCTCTAGTTTCCAACAAAAACATTAAATGTGATAAGTAAAATGTGTGTCTTACGACATCTCGTGTATAACAGGGACACGTGTGAATAGTATAAACTAAGAAAAATGCCAACAGTTAACTGTAACGACATGTGAGATCGCCCTATGCACTTTAACACTCACATGTCGTTACAGTTAACTGTTGGCATTTTTCTTATTAAATGTGATGTTGTTATCTGCTTCTGAAATATACTTTTAATGCTCTTTAAATGGAGCTTAAGTTTATGAAAATCGGTTTACGCATATGGAAGTTATCAACGTCGATTGGAAATACACCATAACATCTTTTGATTGTCGTGTTAGCTACTTGTTGTCTTCTCAAATTTTCTACGAAACGACGGTGAGACAGGCACTGATAAATTTAATTTCCATAGCAAACTACAATTATCCGTCAAAGAAAAGTTACATACCTAGCTTTTTTGATTACCTTACAATTTTTTTTAATCACAATTTGATTGAATTCAAAATTGCTGTTGTTTATAATGTAGTGGAAATTTGTAACGTGAGTCTTTGAAAATACCATCATATGATTCTAAAATTTTAATAATAATAATAATAATAATAGTATAAAATAATATAGTTTATTGACAGATAACAATAACAGAATACAATATTAATAAATTACCATCTGCCAAAGAGCACCTGGTTAATTTACCCACCAGGGCAAGCAAACTGATTTTCATCAGGTCTCAATACTTCAAGGCAAGAAAAATAATTGCGTTTCTTCAATAATTTTAAATACAAAAAATATTAAAAATTTATGACACAAAAAAATGCATATATAGGTAATTAGAAACCCGCAATAGCACTACATATAAAAGAGGAAAAAAAAGAAAAAGAAAATAAATAATATCTGAAAAATTAAGTAGCTATTAAAAAACATGCTGTTTGCTGTTCAGTTAAAAGAATCTGTTTGAGACGTTTTTTAAATGCGTGAGGCATCAGCAACTTCGATTCCGAGTGTATTTTGCTATAAATTAATGCGATATTTACGAACATGAACGTCTGAATATTGCCTTATTGCGTCGTGGAATAGATATTTTTTTTCAAGACTTTTATTTTCCTCAATAATAAAATTTTGTTACATAAAAAAAGAAAAAAGAACAGAACCTTAAGGCTAATATAATAATAAGTAACATAAATCAAAACAAATAGTATTCAAATAGGAACCAGTAACTATGGGCACGCCCGTGGTGTTACTGGAAGTTTGGCCTGACAAACAGTTTGAATATAAAGGAAATAGGTATAGGTAATTCTTACATAATAAATTATAGAATGTCTCTTCTCTTAAATGAAATAAATTTAAAGTTAAGTAAAATAACACTTCTCTTCTTACATTACATTTTTTAGCAAAATTTACTTGAATTAATTAATTAACTTCATAGATATAATAATGTAAAACAAAAAGAATAATAAAGAAAGAAAAATATTGTCTTCTTATTTTTAATTGTAGGCGCTTATTTGAATTTAGTGATTATTTTATTCAGTTAAGTAGTGATTGATAGAGCCGAACAAGACAGTCAATCAGCTTGTAATCGTATATATTTTATTTTTAACTTTTATATTGTTTGTTTATTTATTTTACTTGTTTATGGTAACAACGCTGTATTTATAAATTTATGCAATAATTTTTTATTGCTTTCTTATAACTGGGGTAGTTTTGATCAAAGTGGTCTCTTAGTGAAAGCGGTAGATTATTAAAATATTTGACACCTAAGTATTTCCAATACTGCTGTCCCGTACTCGTGTTTTCTTTTTTGCTCTTATATTTCTTCCTCGCCTGTTAGAGAACACCATGTTAAAGGATGAAGCCGATTTTTTAATGCTAACAAACAGTTGTACTTGTAAATTGTCTCTAAATTCATTATTGACAGCTCTAGGTACAAGGGAGAGGGAGAGTCCAGCCTGCCTTCCCTGCATAAGCATTTTAGAATCAAGTTCTGGGTGGATTTTAAGGGCAGGAGATTGGAGCTATAGGCGCCTCCCAGCCCACTACACAATATTGTAAAACAGATTGCACTAAAGCAAAGTAGACCAATTTTAAAGTTTTAATTGTACAGAAATTTCTAAGAGTTAAAATTATTGGTACTACTCGCTTTAGTTTAGATGTTAACAATTTGATATGTGAATTCCATTTAATTTGGTTGTCAATGATGACCCCCAGATACTTAATTTCTGTAACCCTCTCAAGTCTGATACAGTTACACGTAGCAGCCCGAGGGCACAGTCCTGAGTGGGTGATAATCTGTGTGGCGGCAGGTTGTCCTCTACTGGATAAAGAGAACGTCATATATTTAGTTTTATTAAAATTGATTGTTAAAGTGTGCTCTCTCATCCAGTCCCTTACCCTATCCAGACCGCGAGCTGCCAAATCATGAACGCAGTTCCAATTGTCGCCCTCAAATACTAGCGCGGTGTCATCAGCGTATGACACTAGATGTCCACCCAGTAGCTCGATTTGACATAGTTCGGCAAGGTACGCCGCGAATAATTTTGGCCCTAAAATAGTGCCCTGTGGGATGGAAAACTTATTTGATAGTGGATTGCTTAAGCAGTTGTTAATTCTACATCGATGCTCCTCTCTGATAAGTAGTTTTCAAACCACTGTAAAACTATTCCGTCGATACCCAGTCTTTTAAGGCGTAAGTAAGGTCTAAGTGGGGGACAGAGTCGAACGCTCTAGCTAGATCTAAAAAGATGACTAGAACTTTTTTCCCTTATCTAATGAACTGTACACTCTGTCTGTGACCGCCAAAAGGGCGTCCTGTGTACTCACACCTTTTCTAAACCCATATTGGTTTGATGGTATGAGGTTACCTTCCTCTAGATACTTCGATAGCTGCCTATTAACGACTTTTTCTAAAATTTTACCAATGTTTGACAACATTGAAATAGGTCTATAATTCGCGACGTCTTTTTTGGAACCTTTTTTTTATATAGGGGAACGATAATTGTGCGTTTTAAACAAGTGGGGAATGTGCCAGTAACGAGGCTTAAGGTAAACAGGTGGGAGAGGGCTGGGATAAACAAGTTTTTGTATTTTTTAATTACTTCTACTGAGATGTTATCCCAGCCAGGGCCCGACCCTCCTCTGAGATCACTTATACAATTTCCTATTTCCAACCATGTCACATCATCAAATCCGTCCCAGGTTATCCCATATGGCCTACTATTGATATCCGGTGATGCCACAGGCTCATAACCGAGATCGGCAGCAAGCTTTTCACCAACAGTCATAAAGTGCTGATTGAAAACCTGTGAGCAACCCTCAGTCTTTTGCCTAATTTTTCTTTTTTCCTTACCGATACTAAAATAGCTTTATCCATGGTTTCAATTTATTATCTTTACTATTGGGCCTCACCTTTGAGATTATGGTTGCCTCAGATATGGCTGTTTGAACAGTATGTTTATTTATGTGGAAACCTATAGTGAAGTGATCAGTTTTTGGTTGTTGTAAGACAAATGGAACCAATTTATCAACTAAATTAATACTAGCAAAGATATGATCAATTATAGTGGAAGAGTGTTCAGTAACCCGGGTTGGAGAGTTAATCATTTGTATTAATTTGTTTAAACCCATTAATTGTAAGTAATCGTCTTGTATTTGACTAAATTTATGTTGATTTTTTAGACATATGTTAATGTCTCCTAGAAATATTAAATTCTTATTGTTGGGATGACCCTTTCTAATTCAGAGAGAAAAGCATCTGACACTTTGAAACTAGGTGACTTATATACTGTTAGTAAATTTAATGACTGCGTAACTGTAATCGATATGTCAATGAAAACACAATTGCATAGCTGAATTTCAATTTCTTGGAATGATACCTTGTGAACCGTATCTTTTACATATATTGCAATTCCGCTATTCTGATTGAAATTATTGTCAGTAAAAAAATCAGTGTAGCCATTAATTTTGTATAATGAATGACACACGTCTCTTCCTAGCCATGCTTCAGCTAAGATTATTACCTCCGGTTTGGTCTCCATTTGTTCCAATGAGCATATAAAACTCTCAAAATTAGCTGAGAGGCTACTTATGTTTAAGTAAATACAACTGATTGACTGTTTGTACTGCTGGACAAAAAATTATTGTAACTTGTTATGTCTTCAAAAACTTTACAATTATTATTAAAACAGAAAAGATTGTCTCCTTCTAAGTCCATAGACATTTTGATTTTATTGAAATATGTACTTAGTATATATAGGTAATGAAATGATTAAAAGTAATACAGATAGTAAAAGAAATAAACTTCTTACCAATGAATAAATTGAATAAAAAGTAATAATTTTTGCTGAATACAAGATATTAGTATTGATATGTTTATATAATAATATGATATTTTATTAAAGCTTAGTTAGTTTCTTAAAGTCCAACTCTGAGTTTATGGTAATAGACGAATTACTTTCCTTGCTAGGTTTCACTATTACTCTGTCGTTTCTGGGAACTATATAGTTGTACCCCTGGGCCTTCGCAATTTTCTAGTTTCTTTTAAGAGAGCAGTTGTTTCTGATGAAAGATGGTTATTAGCAAGCACTGATCCCTCAGGGAGAGCCCCACTTATTCGTTTAGCTGGGATACCTGGCTTTGAAGGATCTTGAAATGCAATTTGCTTAAAGCAGTTCAACCAGGATTCTTTATCTTGTCTCTTTAAGAATTTAACTACGATTGGCTTTATTTTGTTTTTTCTTTGACCGGTATCCTATGGGCTGTACTTATTTGTTCGTATGTGATAGGGCTATTAATAAGTGTAGAAAGTTTGTTGAAGATTTCGCTTAATGATTCCTTATGGGTCTCACCAATGCCAGTGACTATGATATTCTCTATAAGAGAATATGATTGTAGTGCTCTAATTTCCGTTTTCAGAGCTGAGTTTTTCTTTTTTAACTTTAAAACTTCACTATTAGTTTCCTCTATGGCTAATTTATTATTATCAACTTGCTGTTTATAGGTGTCCAGTTCGTTAGATATGTTTTTAATCGACTGGCTGACGCTTTCAAATTTGGCTTTGAAATTTGTAGGTAGTTCGGAACTAATTAGACCTTTTAAGATTTGTCGTATGGCTTGCAAATCAGCCGGTGAAAGAGTCATAGAGCTCTGACTGCTCTGAGGTTCCTTTGATGCTGACTGTATTTCACTTTATCAAGTTCCTCATTATCTTGCTCTATCAGTGATTTTTCTAATTGTGATACGTCAAAGTTGGGGAGTGCTTTGTTACGACTTGTTACGCAGTCAGGACATTTCCATGTTGCTAATTTATTGTCCTGTTTCATGAAATTGTAATCATTAAAGAGCAAATCAGAACATTTTTTCCAACATGAAAAACTGCCTCACATGCAGGGCATTGGATGCTATGCCCTGTGCGTAATGATATTTTGTCGAACAACATTTGCATGTAATAGTCATGGTAGACGAAATGTAAACAATAACAGAAGGATTTGTTATTATTATATTCTGTGATTAAACTAAATAATCTAAATGATACCTTTTGAGTATAGATAACAACCTATCCACGATGACGGATATTCAAGTTATGAACATCGGTACGGAAGGAGATTCTTTCGAACAAATAAGTCGGAGTCCTATGAACTATTATTGTATGAGCAAACGAACTAAAATGCAAAAACCTCCTTTGACTCATGAACAACCGACAAGCTGATCGAGGAGCTGGAGAGATATGTTGATAGCGACCTATACCATTAATAAATATCTTAAACAGCAGTTTTGTACTTTTTGAATTCGGTTTATCTCTCTACAATCCAGACAAGATCCATATACAGTGTCGAAAAAGTTGAAGTGCCTTAAGACTAATGAATCGGAAAGAAGTCTTCTAACAAACGGGGAGAGTGATTGTCGGAAAGGATAAACAGCTCTAAGCGACGAGTATGCTTTCCTCATTGTGGCAGAAACGTGATTCCCAAACCTTATATCCACATCTAATATCAGGCCTAAATTTGTTGCTTCATGCTTGAACGAATTAATGTTGTCATCGAGAGAAATAGCAATATTGGTCTCGAGGAATATTCTTTCAGCCTTATTTGGATGGATTTTATAGAGGTTTACCTTACTTAAACCGTTGATTGAAGGAACGCTTAAACCTGAAAGTTTTTGAGATATTTTGAATTTTATGAAAAAGTCGTCACAATTTTATCGATTAATATCTCAGCAACTAATATCTTTTTCCAAACTAAATTTGCACTGGAGTTTATAAATTGATCATATTTTATGCGGAACTTGTAAAAATCTATTATCATATACAGGATGTGTTCAAAATAAGATTAATTAATGACATGCTTTGAACCGCAATAACTTGCTTATTTTAAACGGAACACCCTGTATTTTATATCAATAACAAATGTAAAATGTAATTACCTATCAAACAATACTATAGTGTCCTATAGCTAAATGTTCACGTTTTATGAAAAATGCAAATTTTCATAATGAAGACTGATTTGTAACAATTTTAATATTTACCAAGTAAGCTATACAACTTTGACAGATGAATATTATGTATTTGTAAGAAGGAGAAGATTTGCATTGTGTACATTTCATCAACTGTATTAAATTTTGAGAGAAATAAATACGTATAGAGTTTACAAGAATTTAATAAACGTACAAATTTACTTCACAATAATATCTCTTCTAATGAATTATCTGCTCTACGGATCAATTCCTGAGCTGTTTACAATATTGTAAAACATACTGGTGAAATACAAAAAAACATTTGCTGAGAACAAAGCGCTTATTTTTTTCATGTATGTCTCCGAAATTAAACGGGTACTTCCAGACGTCGTAGAGACTTGAAATTCGGCTGCCGATTTTAACAAATGGTTTTGTATTTTACCAGTATGTTTTACAATATTGTAAACAGCACTGTTGAAGGTTTTGATAACTTGTTACAAATTCTAGTGCACTGAGTTCTATTATTTAAGAAAAGTTTAAAAAATTTTATACAAGAAGCATCAAACCCCACATAGTGCACAATAGAAAGTAGTAGTTTATGATTAATGGTGACAAACGCATTCGAGAAATCAAGAAGAATCAAAGCAGTATTAGAGTCTGAGTCTAATCTTGAAATTATGTCGTTAGCGATAGAAGCTAAAGCCGATGCACAACTATACTTCGGTCTAAACCCAGACTAAACTTTAAGGAGGATACTGAATCTATTGAGGTGAGAAATAATTTGCTTTGTAATTATCTTTTCTAAGATTTTAGACAGTGGAGAGAGAATGGTTATGGGGTGGAGATCGCATAAGTCCTCACATTTCTTTGTTTTTGGTATTGGCAACACATGCGCAGTCTTCCAAACTTGAAAACAAACAGAGTCAATTAAGCAAGAATTTATCAGATGTGTTATTACATGGACAATTGAAGGACAACATAGTTGAATCATTTAAATATTTAAATTGTCAAGTCCCACCAAATTTGACTTGATACTACGTATGACAACTTCGACTTCTTTATCTAAAGCAAGAGAAAAGAAAAAGATTCTATGATTCTATCCTTAATATTATTATTATAAAAATGCACCAGATCATCAGACATATTACGTGCGTTATTGTATACATTATCAAAGTAATCAAGAATCACATCTAGGTCCCGAAGGTGTAAAGGCAAATTGCTAGAAGATGACACATTAACATTCAACCGGTTGATAGCCCTCCATAGTTTACGAGGGTCGCCATTGTAAGAAGATGCTATATATTCAAAGTAAGCTCTCTTTTCCCTGCGCACCGATGCATTAACTAGATTTCTTAATCATTTATAGTAATCCCAGCAAGCAGGGACGCGATGCCGTTTAAATCGAATAAAAGCTCTATCTCTCAGTTTCATTATCAATTTAATGTTGTCGGTGAGCTGGAGGCTTGTAGGGCTTATAAATTCTCAAAGGGGCATATATATTAAAAAGTTCAATAATAGTAGAATTGAAAAATAAAATCATATCGTCAATAGCATCAGATCATCAGATACATATCACTCCAATTAATTGAGTTTAGGTCTCTACTGAACAAATCACTTTGAATTCCAGCATAGTTTCTAAATCTACTGGAAGCTACATCTATATCTGCAATGTGATTAAGTATCACATATACTAAAGAGTAATCAGAAACACCATGGACGTCTAAGACTCCGGATTCTAAGAACGAGGAGTGCGTACTCGTGATGATATAATCAATTAAGGTTGAAAATAAACTGTTGACACGTGTGGGTATATCAATAATCTGTATCAACTCCATCCCATCTAAGGTAGAAACATCACGACGTACGTAAGAGGACGATTGACTTAAAAAATTTGTAATAATAACATTAATTACTTACTTGAGAATTTCATTTTGGTTGGTAGTTCTTCCCAGGCATTTTCTTTGGACATAAACAAAATCATACTTTTCGACAAGCAAAATTAATTGTTCTTCGTCCACTTCGAAAATATTTTGTTTTAACTACAAGTAGGTAGTGCAAACTTAAAAATCCTCTACCTGCTACCTCGAATTAGCACTTACTCCTTCATCAAAGCTGTAAATGAAGCTCAAATGCTTTTGACACCATTCAAGCGAAGAAGTGTAGTCACGCGCTGCTTCTTGCTACTCTAATGTACAAACTAGCATTTGAATATATGTAAACTTGGCTAGCTTCAAAATATTTGCTGCCTGAAGAAGTGACCTCCTGTGCGGCCCAGTGTAAGTGTGCGAGTACTTTTAGAATTAAAAGTTTTAACTTCAAAGTGAAGGAAGTTGACAAACTGGTCTACATTTATCATTGGAAATAGAAAGACCTCTAAAAAAACTGACAATTCACGTTAGTCAAACGTTAGAAACAAATTCCAATATGTGACGGCCTTTAGACCGGAATCTAGACAACACTAGGAGGGGGAGTTAATGGTGTGGTTGGAAAATACGAATTGAGACATGATGAACAAGAATGAAAGTTCTATACAAGAGCTATGAAGCAATTAATCAAAACTGAAAATGAAGTAATTGAAGAAAAAGTCAAATTGTTAAAAAATTTGGTTAATGAACAAAATATTACAGACAATTAAACCACAAAGGAGAAACAAAATTTGAGAAATACATAAAGAAATAAATTTGAAAAGTAAAACTAACAAAGAATTATGGATGAAAAAAAGTGGAAAGTTACAAATAACTTGCCTGGCTTAAAAATGAAATAATCACAGACCCTATAAAACCATGGAGGATGTATATTTAGAAATTAATTGAAAGTAATGTAGTACGTAAATTCGATGTGTTTATAGAACAAGAGGAGATAAAATCATTAAATAGGAAGTAATGAGAGCAATTGAAAGCTATAAGGCTGGTAAAGCGCCGAGGTAACTAATCAAATTACTAGAAGGAGGTGATATAGATATTTTAACAAAAATGTTCAATAACATCCTCCATCGTCGTCGATGGGTATTCGAAGGAAATAATCCTGGTTGAAGAACATAAAAAACTCATAATCGCCAGAAATTTGTTGTGAACCTTCAAAAAGTGACAATAAATTTAAAGTATTAGACCATTTAGTAACTGTCAAGTTTGCAAATTGTTGTTATTTCTTCACAATTTCATTTTGAACTTGAAAACAATGCCGAGAGTACGTCAAGATCAACATTTTGTCCAATTAAGCGATTTTGAACGTGGCCGTATTATTGGTATGAGAGAGGCCAGACTTTTGCTAATAGAAATTGCTCGTCCTGTAAACCGAAATGTTTTATCGGTATTGAGACGTTGGTCCAAATGGTCCGAGGAAGGGGTTCAACATCGTCGCCGTAGACCTGGACGTCCTCGAAGGACTACAGATCGCGAAGAACGTCGCTTAAGAGTTTTGGCCACAAGAGATAGATTTTCAACAACTCGATCAATTGCAAATGATTGGATGAGAGGTACAGAACTTAGGATGTCAATGTCATCTGTTTATCGTCGGATAAGATCTTATGGGTTGCGGTCGTCCATTTTTATGTCTTCCTCTTACACCACTTCACCGTCTAAGCAAACTAGAGTGGAGCAACGGAAGGGTTAATTGAGCGCGAGAATGGCATCAAATTGTGTTTAGTGACGAGTCCCGATTTTGCTTGTGGGCCCACAATAGTCGTAGGAGGGTCAGACGAATACGTAGAGAACGTAAAAATCCAACATTTTTTTGTGGAACGCAAAACAGCCCTCACTCAAGGAATTATGATATGGGGTGCAATATGTTATGGTAGCAGATCACCCTTGGTCTTTATTGACGGCAACTTTAACGCAGCTGGTTACATTGCTAATGTGCTAGTTAGCCTTCCATATCTTCAGGGGCTGCAAAATCCCATTTTCCAGCAGGATAATGCGCGCCCTCATACGACAAGGGCTACAACACGGTTTTTGGAAGAATCTAACATTACCGTCCTCCCATGCCCTGCTCGGTCGCCTGATTTGTCCCCAATTGAACATGTATGGAATATGATTGGTAGACGACTGGGTAATTTACCGCACTCTCCAAATAATTTACACAATCTTCAGCAACGGATTCAAAAGCTTGGGATGATATACCACAAGCTCTATAGCTGCTTGATTTATAGCATGCCAAGCGTCTAGATGAGTGCATTACAAATAGTGGCGAAGCAACTCATTATTGAAAAAACTTTCTAAGCTTTTGTTTTTAAATCTTAATCATCACTTTGCTTAATGGAAATAGACGTTTTCTGAAAATTTCATTAAAATCGTTCAACAACTTCTAGGTGTTGCAATTTTTTTGGAAGTCAGTATATAAGGTCCAGATGATTCTATATTTGGATTCGGTTGTTTCTATTCGGTACGGCAAGACGTATTTTGAATTCGCTCTGAAATTAATAGTTATTAAGTGGTAGTGTTAGAATAACTGAATAGTTGAATGGAAAATGTAATAAACGGTTGAGGTCAGTGATAGTTTATAAATAACAGACAAGATAACAACGTATACAGGTACGAACTGATATGATAAAGCATAAAGGCGCATTTTTATACGAATATAATAGTGAAAAAATCATACAAAATTAATAGTACGAGTAAAGATTCGGTTTAATAAAATAAGGGACAAAACAATAATCTTTTTAGTTAAGTTATTCGAAATACTGGCGATAGGAAACATTTGTGTAAGAACGGATAAGAAGTAAAAGATACGGGATTTAATTTAATGGTTATCAATGCAACATTTTTTGAAAAGAAAGTTTTAAATAATCTACGACGTGTAAGATCTTAAATAATTAATAGGGGTAATAAGTGTCATTTTAATGTTTTAACTAAAACAGGACAGAAAAGTGGTGGTAGACAAATGACTAATTAATGAGTACAAAAAAAGGTGACAGAGAGAGAAAGGAATCCGTAGGTAGTATAGAGGATTTTTTAAAAAGGAACAGGGGCAAAGTGGAAGAAGAAACAGCAAAGAAAAGAAACACAAAGACGACGAGGACACCAGAAAAAGTAGAATAACAGAAAAAGAAGAGAAGGAGAGAGAAATGGAAAGGTTAACAGAAATGATAGTGGAGATGAGGAAGGAGATGATGGAAGGATTTAGAGAGTGTAATGGTGAAATAAGAAAGTTGAAAGAGGAGATGGAAAAAAAAGAAAAAGACATGGGAGGGGGAAAAGAAGATATGGGATAGGGAAAGGCAAGACTTGGAAAATAGAGTGAACGGCATAGAGAGGGCAATGAAGAGGCAAGAAAGGGAACAAAGGAAGAATAATATTGTAATTAAAGGACTGGTGAGGATGGAGCAACCTATTACGGATACTGTCAAACAAATAATTACAGAAAAGATAGGAGTAAAGGTGGAAGTTTAGGATGCAAATACGGTAGGGAAAGAGAAGGGGAGAAGTGCGATAGTAGTGAAGCTGGGGAACTGGGAGGATAAAGATGGTAATGAGGGAAAAGAACAAGTTGAGAGGTACCAGAATGTTTATAGACGATGACTTAACAAGAAAGGAAAGGTAAATGCAAGAGGTAATAAAAAGGGAAGCAAGAAGACAAGAGAAGGAAGGAAGAGAGTGAGAGTAGGGTATGGAAAGGTATGGATAGATGGTGTAGAGCATAGATGTGTGGGAGGAAAAGGAGTTAAAAAGTGGAATACAAAAACTAGAAAAAGTAAAAGGAGGGAAGAGAGAGGGAGCGAGGAATGGGAAGCAAGATCGCAGGAAGGAGGAAGGATATAAAATACTTTTTGAAATGTGGCGGGTATAAAGAACAAAGGAAGGAGATTTTGGAAGTATATAAAACAATTTAAAATGGTTGGGATGACTGAAACGTGGATGGAAGAGAAAGAATGGGAACAATGGAAAGATAGGATGCCGGAAGAGTTTGAATGGCAGATACAATACGCGGAAAGGAGAGAAGGAAGGGGGAGGGCAAGAAGGGGAATAATTGTAGGAGTGAGGAAAGAATGGGAAACAGCCAGGAGAAGACATACAGAAGATATAGAAGGATTGATAAAAACGGATGTCAAAACGGAGAAGGGTGAGATATATGAAGTAATTACGGTGTATGGGAAAGGTATTGAAAGAGAGAGATGAAGAAGAAAAGTTAATAATAGGAGGAGATTTAATGCAAGAATTGGAGAAGAAGTAGAGATAATGATAAACGGAGAAGTAAAAAAGAAAAATACACAAGACAAGAAAATAAATGGACAAGGAAAAAATTGATTGAACTATGTAATGAAAGAGGATGGACAATAATAAACGGTAACATGGAGGATGAAGGAAAAGGAGAGTATACGTTCATAGGGAGTAGGGGGGGAGTCGGTTATTGATTACGTAGTGACAAATGAAAGAGGGTTGGAGGACATTCAAGGGTTCAAGATAGGGGAGGGAGGAGTCAGATCACCAACCACTAGAACTGACGATAGTAGGGGAGGAGAAGAAGTCGAAAGGTAAGAATGATAAACAAGAGGGGCAGTGGGGAAAAGAAAAGTGTGGACAAGGGAAAGTATTGAAAGGTATAGAGACAAATTAGAAGAGAATTGGGAACGACAAGATGAAATAGAGGGGGAGATAAGAATAATAGTAAAGAAATTGGAAAAGGCTGCAGAAACGAGAGAATAAAGAAAGAAATAAAAGAATTAGGGAAAAGGTATGAATGGTGGAATGGAGAGTGTCAGATTGCAAAGAAGAATTTGAGAAGAGGGGGAAGACAATGGAAGAAAGGCAAATTTGAAATAGAGGAGTATAGAAAGTTAAACCTCAAAACAGTTTGTGAAAAAAAGTAAAATACAGAATAAAATTAGAAAAAGAAATAGAGAAAATCAGAAATGAAAGACAAGCATGGGAGTTTATCGGAAAAATAAGAAAAAAGGAAAAGAGGGTCGGATATTAGAATAGAAGCAAAAAAATGGGAGGAACATTGCAAGGAACTACTGGGCGGAATAAAAGATAGAAAGGAAGGAGAGGGTGAAGGAAATGAGCGGAGATCAAGAGAAGGAGAGATATGAATGGATGAATTGGAGGAAGCTATCAGAAAAATTAAGAAAGGAAAGGCAGGAGGCACGGACGGAACACAGAGAGAGAAGTGGATGTATGTGGGGGAAAAATAAAGGAAAGGTTGAGAAGGATACTGGAAAGGATATGGAAAGGGAAGGATTCCCAAAGCAGTAGAGGGAGGCGATAGTGTGTCCGATCTATAAGGGTGGGAACAAGACAGAGACAAAAAGTTACAGAGCAATCAGTCTATTGAATGTAGGGTATAAGGTGTATGGGGAAATTTTAAGAAGGAGATTGGTCGAAGAAATAGAGGGAAAAGGGTTACTACCAGATTGGCCAGCAGGTTTTAGGAAAAACAGGGGCACAAACGACAATATTTACATGCTAAAGCATGTAGTAAATACGCAGATTGAGAAGAAGGGGGCAAAATGTGGGCAATCTTTATAGACGTAAAGGCGGCGTTCGACAGGGTGGAGAAGGGGTGTTTGTGGGAGTATTTGAGAATGGTAGGGATAAGTGAAAGTTTGGTAAAGGCAATTGAAGAGTGCTATAAAGAAACAAGATGCAGTGCGAGAGTCAAAGGTGAAGTGGGGGAAGGGTTCAGAATACTAAGAGGATTGAGAGAAGGATGCCCGATGAGCCCGAGTTTATTCGCAGCATATATAGGGGACATGGAGGAGGAGTTGGAGAAGCAACAAGTGGGAGGGATAGTGGTAGGGAAGAAAAAAGTTAACGTGCTAGCGTATGCGGATGACTTAGTGGCAGTGGCGAAAAGCGAGGAAGAAATGAAAGAGACGATAAAAGTGATTAAAAAGTACTTAGAGAAGAAAGGATTAGAGGTGAATGTGGGGAAAACGAAGATCATGGAATTTAAAAAAAAAAGGAAGAGGAAGAAAAATAAAATGGGGGTGGGGGGAATAGAAAATAAAAAATTGGACAAATACAAATATCTGGGATACGTTATAAGCTATGATAACAAGAATAGAGAGCATATTAAGAAACTGGAACAGAAAGGAAATAAGGTAGTCAGACAAGTATGGGGCATAGGGGAAAGAATATTTGGGAAAGGTCTTGAGAAAAGAAGATGGCTGTTTGATAGGATGGTAAGAAGTGTTTTGAAAAGAATTCAAGAAAAATATTGGAAATGGACACTATGATTAGAAACACCAGGATACATAGTGGGGAGGAGGTCAAGATGGAAAAAATAAGAACACATATACGAGGAGAAGATCAAAAACAAGAGAAAGAAAGATATATTAAACGAGTAAGAAGGTAAGATATGGAGAAGAGGAAAGAAAATTATATTACGAAAGAGGGGGTACGCAAGAGAAGAGAAGAGAGATCGGTAGAAGCAGAGATAGTAAGAAGGCATGTGGACTCGCAGGTGCAAGAAAGAGCGAGAAGAACAAAAAAGGGAAGTACAATGGAAAATATTGAATAATAAGTACAGAAGAAAAACCCAAATATTTAATTGGGGAGAGTGGATTAAAAGAAAAAAGAATTATAGCAAGGTTTAGGGTAGGGAATGAGAGAGGGAAAACAAATATTGGTTGAAGGACGAGGATAGAATATGTAGGATGTGTGGAGATGGGTGGGAGAACTTGGAATACATAAGTAAGGAATGTGGAGAACTGAGGGAAGAGGAGAGAGAGCGAGGAGAACTGCTGGGTGAAAGAGGGAAGGGATTGAGTGGATGAAAGAGGTAATGAAAAGAAGAAAAGCAATGGAGAGAAAAAAGAAGCATAATTAAGATATAGAATATACATTAAGGGAGAAGATGAAGGAAGGATGAGAAGCTAATTATTCAAAGCAAAAGGAGAGGAGGAAGGGGAAGAATATTAAACTAATTTAATTTAATATAGTATAGTTTGTTGGTGATAAATGGTATGAATTAGATTAATTTTATGGTGTATGTAGGATGTAAAAAACTGAATTCTTTGTTTATTGTAAAAAAAACAAATAAATGCATTGATTGATTGATTGATGATTCTATATTTGCATATGAACTTTCCGAAGTTGCTGATAGGTGGCGATACGTGTTACATTATTGTAATATTTTAGTTTCCTGTTATTTTCACACTTAACCTAACACTCAATTTAAAATTAAAGATTAATTCAAACAAACTGAATAGTATATTCTAGTAATATTTATAGAAATAAAGTATTAAAAACTTCAAAAAAATCTATTTTTAAATTATTTCGTTGTACCGTTGTATGGTAACATTATTTCGCGATATTCAATCAATGACAAAACCGAAAAGTCAACGCATAACGCCATCTATCGGTGACTGAAGGAAACACTAACACGTATAGAGAATCTACTGCTTGTATCTATGGGACGTTCTACATTCCGGAGGAGATGATGTATTTCTGGTAATAGTTAGTACGTAAACGTACTAAAATGGATTGGTCATGTCATCTTTTCAGACCCTAATAAATCAGGAAATAATTCTGCACCGATTATTCCGTCAATTGAACCTGGGTGATCAAAGGGGTCATCAGCTACTGGCAATTCAAAGAAATATTTTAAAGATTCAGTATGAACCTTACGGGTGAGTTTTCTAAAGTGTTACAAGGCAACATCTTGAAAACACTTTAATATATTTTCAAAAAACTTGGTAGGGGTAATAGGGAGGTGGGAGACATATTTAACCATATTTTTTAGATTTCAGCCTCTCTTCAATTTTGAGAGAGAGTAATAGTTAGTACGTAAACGTACTAAATTTCCTACAAAATCATTTCTATAGATATTTGTCAAATTTTTCAACCGTTTCGAGATATACCAATAATTTTCAAAGAAGTTTTTCTACCTCATCTTTTTGTCAAACATTTGATTTTAGTGTATTGTATGATCATTTCTTATAAAAATTGGTAATTTAAGCTGCATGGTATTAAATTTCAATATACATTTTGTATGTACTTTTTTCACGTCAACAAATCAAAAGTTATAGAATTTCTAATACGCTCAATTTTGATGATCCTCTGGAATGTTTTATTTAAATTAATTGTTATTTACCAATATCAGCATTATTTTTAGTTTTTTATAAGAATCGTATACAAAACTAATGTACAGCGCTTCAAAAAGTAAACATTACAGAAGGTGTCTATTTAATAATCTTGGGTGGACTATATCTAATAAACAACTGATGATATCAAAAATACTCAAAGCCGTTTCTAGGATAGAAAGGGGAACAAAAAAAATTTAAATGGCATAAGCACCTCTACTTGTGATACCCCCTACTTGTGATACATCATCAGAAAGCCTGTAGCCTTGTCACTAAAGTAAAGAATTATTTACAGGGTGTAGCACTAATGAACAAATCACTTTACTAGGGATAAACCATTAAACGTGCCAATAATACCTCACATTCAATTAGTTCAGCACTCATAATGCTATTCTACTCTACCCTTCTGTCATTTTCGTTCCTCATTGATATCTTAGAAACGGTTTGAGTATTTTTGATATCATCTGTTGTTCATAAGATAAAAACCTCATTAGATGTTCTTTTTATAGCTAGGTTTTACAATTATTGATCCGCCCTGTATATTATTACTTATACTATTGGATAGCATTTTTTGTAAGTTTTTTAATGATGTGTCACAAGTAGGGTTTTGGTATTTAAACTTTTCTAGTTGTGGTAGATGGTACGTTCTCTCTTCTGTCATTTTCGTTCTGCCTTCCTATCCTAGAAAGGGTTTTGAGTAATTTGATATCATCTGTTGTTCATGAGATATAGTCCATCAAAAGTTTTTAAATTGACACCCGTATAATTATAGAAAGTTAGGGATCACCTTGAATTGTCTGCTGTAAGTTTGCAAGAGATTGGACAATAGCAAACAAACACCGAGAATTACTCGAAATCTGTTTTGTCTTTTTGAAACTCTTCAGGAGTGAGAGGACTCGAGTGTAAGCTCACTATTGTACAAACACAAGTGGACACCTAAGTGTCGCAACACTTATTGTTTGTATGTGATGTGCCCTCCAGTAGGAAATATAGGCAACAGCACGCATTTGTACAATAGTGAACTTACACTCGAGTTCTCTCACTCCTGAGCAGTAAAAAACTGAAACTGTAATCTTGCAAAAAAAATGTGTTTTAACAAAAATGGCAAAAGCTATAATTAATAAATAAAAAAAAATTGACAAATATGTATAGAAATGATTTTGTAAGAAATTTAATTAGCTTTCATTTTTATTTGAAACATTTTTGTACAGTTTACCATTTCGGAGATATAAGCAAAAAACTAAGAAATCTAACGTTTTGACCCTCCTCCCGCGATTAGCTCCCCACCCTGAGGTGGGGTCTTTTAGTATGTTACCATAATAACTAATCTAAAGAAAGTACCGAAGCTAAAAATTCTCACATTTTTCATGCACTCTACACCGCTATTTAAACATTCGTTGACTGGACTATTAAGGAAAAACTAATTTGAAAAGTTATTGGCAGTTGCATCCTTTAATTAATGATAATTTTAAGTTTCATTTTAAATTTATGCTTAAAGAATGCCTTTTTAAACATTTCAATTAATTTAGAATTTATATACATTTATTTTTGATATTTTTGGCGTAAATTGGTTAAGTATCATAAATTAGTTGGAAATGGGATTTTATTTATTTTAACCCACACCAAATACCAAATAACGTAGTTGTATTAAACGTAAATAAAAACTAGTTTATTGCACTTGATTGAAAATTTGATGAGCCTAAGAAGACACTAAAAGCTAAAGTAATTGTTACGTAACATTAATTAAAGAGACAAAAGGATTCTGCACTTAATGAAAATTCTTAATTGGAAAAGAAAGTCAGTTAATTACTTTTTAGATTGAAAAAGAACATTTTTCTTTTTGTTCTGCAACGTAGTTTTCAATTACCTATAAGCAAAAAGCTACCACCGAAACTCATAAATATTACGACAATGTAACTTTGTGATTCGCGTTGTAATATTTCAATAAAAATACTAGTTTACAAATGTTTCAATACTCAAGACATTTATCAAATTTTCTCTCTAAAGCCTGAAAACGTTTGAGGGCTATAAAACAATTTGAACGGAAGTGCTACTAAATAGGTATCTTCCAGAAGCTATCTTTTTAATAGTAGGTGTGTTTTTTAACATTCTACGTCCTGGACTTGTTTAGAAGTGACGTCTTCTACCTCTCAAAATTTTAAAATGTATTGTCGGAGCTGAACCTATAAAGACATAACCTAACTTAGTTTGCACTGCAATTGTAGAATGGATTGGTCATGTCATCTTTTCAGACCCTAATAAATCAGGAAATAATTCTGCACCGATTATTCCGTCAATTGAACCTAGGTGATTAAAGGGGTCATCAGCTACTGGCAATTTAAAGAAATATTTTAAAAATTCAGTATGAACCTTACGGGTGAGTTTTCTAAAGTGTTACAAGGCAACATTTTGAAAACACTTTAATATATTTTCAAAAAACTTGGTAGGGGTAATAGGGAGATGGGGACATATTTAACCATATTTTTTAGATTTCAGCCCCTCTTCAATTTTGAGAGGGAGTAACTTTGGATTATGTATTTTCTTTCTGGAATTTTAATCATAGGTTATATCCCGAGAACTGTAAGTTTTGCCGGTTAAACTTTATTAGATGTTCGAAACATAATAGATTGGCTACTAAAATCTCGAGACCGCAGGTCTCGGATTTTAGCGAATTATTATGTTGAAAACATTTTCTCAAGTTTAACCGGCACAACTTACAGTTAGAGGGGTAGAGGTGTTAAGATTATTTCCCAAATAATTATCTAAAATAACTCCGTTACAGTTCAAGAAAATCGTTTGTAAAAGCAAGAAATGCTCGCGATGCTAAAAGAAAATTGTTGCAGCAAGACCCTTCAAAACGGAAGCAGAGTGCAACCGCATTCACACAGCAAAAGCATCGGTCTATAGTGAAAATATTGTTTGACGTTTAATAATTTTTCATTAATGCCAAAATTAATGAGACAAATTATAAAATTACGAGAAATTTAGTAGCAATAAAATAGTAGCTAATTTGTCAAGGTCGCGTTATATTTTTTCAAGATTATTTCGTGAGTCAAAAATAATTCCTTCAGATGAATATTGATGACCAAATAGTCGATTATTTACCACCAAGGTGAATAGTCGCTTTATTTCGTTTTGATTGGCTGCCTCAAATCAGTTTCCAAGTACGTGATTAGTGGAAAATTTAAATTTGACAGACAAATAAATAATCTATGTAAAAAACTACCTACCTGAATTGTTCCTCTAGTTATGGAATTATGAATAATCAAAATTCTATTAAATTTAAAAAATAAATTAATTTTATCAAATAATATCGCTCACTTGAAAATGATAATGTTTACTTATTACCGCATTAAAAGAAAGAAATAAATTACTACCCGAGTAACTTCAATTAACAACCGGTACATTAAAATTCGCTTCCATGTTTTAATTAACAAAGTGACAAATAATTATCAACACATCAAAATTCTCAAATGACTTAAGTAAACATTATCATTTCCATAGAAACGTAATATGAATTCCGAAATTATGTGAGCGTGATTATTTGATAAAATTCCTTTAATTTTTAAATTCAATTGAATTTTGATTACTCATAATATAACCAGATGAACAATTCAAGACATTATTTGTGCATGTAGGTAGCTCATTATGTAGATCCTTTTGCGCATGCGCATACGTCATTACGCGTGCGCAGAAGGACTTCACGTAATTTTAACATTTGATTTTACGATACCTAAAAACTCTCTAGAATATTATTTTGATAGTAACTAAAAAGAAATAAAACTGAGATTTGAACCCTCGTACGTTTTTCAAATATTTTTAATGTGTTTGGTTAATTTTTAGAAATTATAACGGAAAACGTTTTTTAGTACACATTGTTAAGTGTTCCGATACTGAAAATATCCGAAAAACACTTTAGGGACATATAAATTTTACTTTTCAAATTCTCCATGTTAAACAGAATGCTTCAGATTTTCCGGGACACACGGTATATGATTGGCCCCATGTGTCTAGTTCGACTAATGGTTATTCCGACAATACCTATTCTGTAAATTTTACTTATCGTTCATGAACGCTAAATTTACTAGTATTAGATCGTTAGTAAACGAGAGCCATTTAGCGATCGCTTATAAACGTTTGGAATTTGTTTGTGAGTTTTATATAAAATATATTACGTGGATTAACCTCTTTTACAGAAAAATTTAGTCGAACTAGACAGATAATAACAATAAATTTGATTAAACCTGTTGATAGTTAATTAATTTCTTTGAGTTTATTTCAGGGCTCTTTCAGAACAAAATTTTAGAAAACTTTATAAGTCAAGTAACTTAGTGGTTTTCTTGGTGCCTCTCATCAAAGAAAAACCAATACTTTAAATAAATCATTTATATTTCATCAAGCATCAACTAAGTGTTTTCCCATGGCCCACTAGTTTAAAATTATTATACTTTTAGTTAAGTATTCCCAGGTGTTTTAAAATATCAGGTTCCTCGGCAATCGAGATTATATTCATTTGTAGGGAAAACCGGGTTTTTTCCATTTCTTCTAAAAAAAATATGTATATTGTTATCGGGTGGTTTCAGCGCAGTTTCGCCTTTCAATAGTTGAGCTGACACCATAAATCATTTTTCTCTATTCTAATAAAATCCTATCAAGAATGACAAACAAACAAAGTTTTTAATAACTAGTATGTGTTTGTCAAAACGCAAAACTTAGGTTATAGGGATTTAAGTGGTTTGTGGTTATAGGTGACAGTAGGGTACGAAAATGTGTATTATCCATCCTAAAATTAAAGCTTTATCATTTAAAATAACGACAGACGTTACAAAATAAGAATTTACCGACATTCGTTCAATTGATCGTTAGCAACACGATAACGACAATCCGTATGCAACGAATCGTTCACGAACAAAAGTTTACAGAATAGACACGTAAAATTTGCTGTAAAAGAGGTCGATCCATGTGATAAATTTCATATCATTTTATTTTTATACTGCCCCCTCCCCCTCCCCTCCCCACATATTCCTCATATGACAAGCATGACTAATAGTTATTTAAGTAACGCAAGGAATGTAAATACGTGTTCACATTCAAGGCGAGTACGAGCCGAGGCCATAACCGATTGTCACTTGCCGAGGATGTTAACAGTCGATACATTCCGTGTTACTTATTACATTTTTCCCGCTGCCGTTGAAAATTTCGTCAAAATTCATCAGTTTTAGATATAAGCATGTATGCATTATTTACATTACTAGTAGCGGGAAAACAAGATCTTCAAATCTTGTGTCAATTACATCGTTTCTACTTATTTTGCATTTATATACAGGGTGTCTCAGAAATAAGTACATTAATTTTAACCACTAATCCAACTCATCAAGATGAACAACTTTTATATGTGCCATTTTTTAATGACTCCTCTATGTACTGTTGTAATTAAGATACATACTAACATGTCTTTCATCAATTTAAGCATAGGACTTCTTAGTATGTATTGAAAGAGGACAACAAAAGACATCAATTGATGATTAAAAACATAGGGTGTCCCATTTGAATTAAGCAAGTTTTTGTGGTCAAAAGTTGTTCATATTGGCACGAGAATTTTCATCACCCTGTACATGCAATTCGAGTTTTCATTTATATGTGAGATACTGTAACATATCGACAATTGCCACAACAAGTTACGAACTAAAATATTGATACCATCTTGAGATATGAACGATAACAATTCAGTATGATTTTAATTTTTTTAAATTGATATAACTAAAAACTCAGTTAGAATAAAAAATAGCATGTTTATTTGAAATAAGAAAGTTGACAGCTACTTCCGGTACAACCGGAAGCGCTACATGAACGAAAATATTTTGTCTGAGTTCAGTGATGCCGAAAACGGGCGCAGCACTGAATATAATTAGTTCTCATATACTTTTAATGCACGCTCGATGTGCCGGACCCTGTATAGTGCATGATTCTGTAATTCTTGGGTTTGAAATGGTCTGTGGGTTTAATATATAAAATTGACTTATTTAATGTACGTATAGTAAATAACTTTTGTATTCGTTGTTTTTAGAAATTTTTATTAATAAAGATATTGCTGTTATTATTGATTTTAAAATTGAGACTGATTCACTTAATTAAGTAACAATATTATGTCTATGATTATTTCATAGCGATTACTGTAAATTGAAAATGTATTTAATTGATTTATCCACAATCACCATATTATAGAGCTATTATAATTTCTATAAAACACTAGTGTTTTATATTCCATAAAACATTAGTGTTTTGTAATATATAAAATTCAAGAAAATTTGCAGAAAATTTTGTAATTATTTATTATCATTAATATTAACATTCACGTTAACATCAAAAATAAACTTATTTGCAATATCAGGATTTACATTTACACAAACCACGTTTGAAAAAGAGTGCATCGCGGAGATCTCTTGCATTGTGCTGGATTTTCCTTGAATTTTTCTGCAATATCGATTTTATTTGACTCGCTTTCTTCTATATACAACTCAATAACACTAGATGACCTCCACGCTCTGTGCCTCTTAGGGTGTGAATATCACCACCAGCATTAGCCAACAGATTCACCGAAGAACGGCGCATACTATGGCCCGTGTAGGATTTAGCGTCTAGGGTTTTAAGACAGAAGCAATCTGTGTGGGATTCTGGAAATAGTGTTAATTCATACAGGTTGCACGGTGCATTTCGAATTTATATATCGCAAAAAAAAATCTTCCCTGCGAAATAGTACTTTTAGGACGTAGGCGTATGTATTTCTTGCATATCTCCATAACATTAACAGAAAATCCTTCGTCTAATACAGTGAAACCGCCCTCTACAATGTACATCAAAACTGTAATTAGATTTAGATTTCTCATGTTGAAAAACTGCTGAATACCAAATTTTGTTGAAATCGTGCTTTTATTAAGGGAAATATTACCAAAAACTTTTCAAAAATTATAACTTTGACACCCTGTAACTTTTTTTGCATGCACATTTTTACTGATGTAAGTTAGGTTCAATCAAGTTATTTTTAGCCTCAGAATATATGGTTTAATTTATGGCTTGTATTTTCGTTACACTCTGTATACTTGATTTTTAAAATAAATTGTCGAAATAATACGCTTTCAGATTAAAATAAATGTTTTTTTTTGATCAGATTCTCTTACATTTTAATTTAAATTACCCGCTTTTTATGCATCCAATCAAATTATTACTGATCAACCAATCACAATACGCTTGTGTTTTTTTCGTACCTAATAGAGAGCGCATTTTTACACCAAATTTGGATCGTTAAAATAATCATCTACAATAATTGTTTAATCTATATCAATAATTTGTGTTTTAAAGTTGGGAGTAGAAAAAAGTATATTTTTGGCGGTTTTAATTGGATAGCCGCTTGTTATACTAAAACCTTAGGCGATCACTCTCTTTTTGTAAATAAATTATAAAGTTTTAAAATAATAAATATTAGTTAAAAAATTTTAGTAGCACATTTATTACTATGAACGTCAATGTTAACCTGTCACTTTCCGATATTGTTCAATAATTAAAAAAATATCAATAGATGGCGCTATTCTAGAGTGGCCAAAAATGAAAGCTGTAAGAAAACACATTTTTTGGGCCGCTTTTCAGTACTAAAAATTAATTTCTTTGAGTTTATTTGAGGTTAATCGCCGCGGCGGAACCGAGGTCAAAAATCGAATGAACACCAAACAACACTTTTTGGAAAAGATTCACACAACATTTTCTTTTGCGATTTTTATTGTAAATAAGGTTTACTAGAAAATTACTATCAAAGATTTGTGTTCGATGAAGTTAACTATGAAAACAAAAATATGACGGTAATATCGATATTGTTACGTAAGTTAAGAAGATATTGATAGATGGTAGCACCCTTGAGCGGACAATAATAACAGCGGGCACAAAACACGTACTTTTCGGCCGTTTTTGTATACGAAAAATTAACTTTTTTATTAAGATCACCTATAATAGATATTTACATAATAAGTCATGAAAAAGATACTTTGCCAGAGGAGGAGGTTATTGCAGAACCTACAAATAAATAAGAAATCAAAAGAAAAATATAGTTGCATGTAGTGGAAAAAATGATGTAGGTTTCTAAAACAGGTTTAAACAATCTGGAAATAAGTAAATTATAAAATAAAATGTAGTTGCCTAGAGTGGAATAATAATGATGATGTTAAAAAATGATGCAGGTTTAAAAATTACTTTGGGGACTAGTCAGAAAATCAATTTTTGTGATTCCTGGAGTCACAAAGTAACACCTTCAAGTCGAATTAGGAAAAAAAAATTTGTTTTCTTATTTCATCATTAGTCCATTCTGAAAAGCCAATCGCAAATTCAAATCTGTTTGTTTAAGGGGATTCTTACATCTTGTAGGCGAGTCATATTTTTGATATTCATTTTAATTTTTCTTTTACTTAGTTCTATACAACACTTTTATTCGACCTGAATTTGAATAAACGAACAAATAATTTCCGTAAGATCACCGATTTCAAACGTTCCGACACCCAGCTGAACTTCTGCGCAACGAAGTATTATTGTTCTGTGGCAGAATTGCATGTTGTTTTAACACATACAAATCCGTTTACAGAGAAAAAACAACCAATTCCAATAGCTCTGTTGATGACAATCCAATATTCTTATTAGTCCAGGTACGTATGCTTGATTCAAAAACAAGCGCATTTTTGGTCAAAGGGAATGCATTCGGTGCGACGGCTTTGTGAGGGACAACCGCTTTGAGACATTGCCGAAAAATTAAGGGAAACGTTTGTTCCCGCAATTTTCTTTATTTGTATTTTTTTAAACTCAGTTTACAGTCTTTTTTATTATTTATGACTAATATCAACGTTGAGTTGATAGTACGCAACAATCTAAATTAAAAAAAAATCGCACCACGCGTCTTCAGAATGACAATAAATAGTCAGGTAAAATTGTAAAATTTAAAATACAAATAATACGACAAAACAACATCAACAAAAGAAATCACTTTATTGGCTGTTACCAATTCTGCCTGTAAAGGAGCGATTGGCAACAGCGCCAGCGTGGCTGAGGGGGGGGAGCGTCGTTAGCGTTAGAGTTAAGTAGTAGTATAAAATATCCTGATATGCAAGTGATGTAAATAAATGGTGTTAGAACTAAGTGAGATTTATTAATAACATAACGATAAAAATAATATACTGCCGAATATTTTTTTTTGGTTTTTTTCAATGAAAATCGAAATGTAAATGAAACTCTTCCAAAGTTTTATAATCAATGTTATTATTTTCGGTACTTACAAACCATGTTATTAATTTGATAGAATGTTTTGTATAAATATCGATAATATTAATTTTTAAGTTACATACCATCTCAAGATTGTTTACATCATAAACACCTAGGGTCGGTGGGACATAGCCGTTTGCTATCAGAGACAAAAACTCGGTATGAAATTCTGATTGTAATTTGCACAGAAATTTTTTTTAAAAAAATGTGGGTTCGTAGATAATGATAATTATAAAATTTTAAATTATAATTATTGTTCAACCTTGCTTACAGATAACCTGTTAATTAATTTCTTAATAAAATGTTGAGTAATACTGATTAAAAAAGAATATAATTTGTAGATACTTTGGAATTTTTTTACAGTTTTGGTTGAATGTTTTATTTATTAACGGACTTGTATCTATGTATAATCTATACTTAGTTTATTTTTGCGATTTAATATGTTATATTGTTTAGCTACAGTTTCTTGACGAAAATATACGTAACCGCAGCTTTAAGCAAAAATGATCCCCTTAATGTGCTTTTTCCTCTAATTAATTCTCCTAACCATCTTATCTGTATTCCTACAGACCAAATAGAATTTTAGATAATGACCACTACAAACTAGAATTGGTTAATTATCACAACTATGATTATTAAGAATCTAATAATAATTACACTTGAAAAAAAAATAATGATTAGGAGTAACTTTGTTATGGCAGCTTAAGAAATACTTTACAACAAACAAATATCAGTTTGCGAAACGGCAATAATAAATTATATAAATATAAATCAAATGTAATAATTTGTAGAGTCTGTAGTATATAAGATAGATGCAGGCAGTAAACTCTTCAACATTACGAAAAAAAGCTAATCGTATTTTTAACGCAATATATCTAATTCCTTCGAACCGAATAAAACAGTAGCCAGTGATAATTACAGAATTTCGAACGGCACCTACATGCAAGTGTTTCGCCTTTTTTGAGACTCATTAGTGTAGGAAAGCTAAAACTCAAGTCTACAAAAATCACTGGAAATAGTTACAGTATTTCAACGCATCTGTGCGATTGCTTCATAAGCAAGGTATAGTCGGTGTCGCCAGTTCATGAACAATACTCAGATGTACAGATTTATCGAAATAAAAATTTACAAAACTAGCTGTCTTCCTTCACCAGAACAAATACACTTCAAACAACAACTACTAAATAGTAAAGAATATTAGAAAAATCTGTATAAATATTTGTTCTACAATATTAAAGTAATATTACGTCAATAGATGTAATTTATTAATTTGTTGACAAAATAGGAAAATCGACAAAGTTTAAATTGATGTACAAAGTAATTTGTGTATTTTAAATAACACCCAACTTGACAAAGCTTATAAAGAAAAACTAAAAAATAATAGAAACAACATCTAGTGTGGCTAGTGCTAACGTAGCACGTCCAAAAAGTAATCTGTACTAAAAAATGATAAATTAAACTAATTTGATTTTTAAAATTGGTGATTTTATTACAATAATTTACAAGAACGTAGTTATTGGAAATAGTGTTTGTGAGTTCAACATCAGAAGATGGTTCATCATGTTTTGTTCGCCCAGTTAAAGTCCAACCCCAAACGCAGAGGTTCAAATTGTTTTCAAGTTTTGGTGATTTTCCTAAGCACACCCGACAGTTTTATACTGATCTTTTGGGGCACCAACCATTACACTTACACCACAACTCAATAATGAAAAATAATGTAAGAATAACGAATAAATAAATAATTAAAAATTATGTTTTCATAATTTTATTACAACTTTGAGTTTGGAAATAAATCGTTGTAATATAATATTATAACTTTAGGTTTAAAAAGAATTGGTTGTGACAAGAAAATAATTCATAAAATTTGCAATTTAATATACTTCCCAGTTTGAAATCCTATCAAATTTACTTAAATTTAGACAGGGTAAAATGTATAACCGACAAAATGCTATCGATTAGTCGGTTTATTAAATTTGAACGTGAGATTTACACCACTGTAAAAAAAATCAAATACACATAACTGTTGTTTTATTTAATTGACTAAAATTTCGGCGAACAAAACTTAAACATTAATTACTCAATCCATTTGCTGCTGATGATAGTTGTTTATAACAATTGAAACCAGCCTCAGTCGAGCAAATAAGAGATCGCCATGCTTCATTAGCTTTTTTTCAAGAACAACGGGAATTTTAAGTTAATATTTCTAAATAAAGAACTAAAACAATTTTAACAATAACAAAGAAAAAATATTGTAAAAAGTGCTTATTTATTTATGGATATCTTGGACTGGGTGTGTAAGAAGTATCCTAAAAGTTTGTTTGTTATTCTAAATGTACCAGGACATTTTTGATTGTAGGAGATATAAATTAGACATCTCTACTATAACATGTGCTGTTTCTGTTTGGGTATAGGTAACTCATTCCTGCATATTTAATAGCACTTCCAATTTCTTAAACATATCAAGCATATCAACACTTACTCAAATTTGAGCAAGTTCTACATCATGAATTTTTGGTATAACATTAATTACACTTTCATAAACATATTTGTGCTTCAATATTCATCGTTTTCACAGATACACAATAAAGTTAATATCTTTGTAACGCAACAAGAAAAAAGCGCGAGGTTCACATTTTTCGTTTAATACAAATTACAGTACATTTTAAATCAGACTTGATAAAGATAAGCTAAAATTAATTTTGTGAACTAAAGTCCTCAACATTTTTAGCCTGCTTTTCAACAGGAACAGGGATAAATCGATTTATTTAGAAAACACTGTACCTTGTGCTATAATTCTACAATTGAATAATTAAGTCTTACACTTACTGCTTAAAGAACATACATGTTTCAATGTAAAACCAAAGAGCATACAATGGTAAAAGTGAAAATAGTTTTTTTGTCCAGTAAATTTTTCCGCAAATATTGTTGCAGTCAAAATTAAAAGTTGACTGAATAGTTTAAGAGCGCGCCGTCACGAGAGCGGGAGAAGAAAGTGTACTTAACTATATCGTGTGTCCCAGGAAATCTGAAGCATTGGGTTTAACATGGCGACCCCAAAGTGTTTTTAGGATATTTCCAGTATCAGAACACATTAAAATGTGTACCAGAAAAGGTTTTTGTAAAAAATATTAAAATGTAACAAAAAATATCAAAAATATTTCAAAAAAATGTATCGCGTGGTAAAAAGCTTTATTTAAATGAACAACTAAGAGATGCGTCGTTCATGTTCGGCGTAGCTCAGTTGTCTAAACGCATTACCACTGATTTATTGCCGATTCTTACGAAGGTTCAAATCCCCCAGACTGATTTATTTTTTTTTAAGTTGTATTATTATTTTAAATGAACAGCGTTAACTTTCTATCAATAAAGAGATGTTATTAAAAGTTTAAATTTTTATAACAAATTTACTAAAATATTATTCAAATTATTAAACATAACGCGTGATTCAAAAATGTTTCATCAAAGGTTGCCATGAACGACAAAGCAAGTTATAACAGGTGTATCTTAGCTTAGCTTGTACATTTGTCAATTCTGACAGATTTAATTTCAATTTTTTTAATTAATAATTCAAATGACTTCAATAGTTCAATAGTACTTTGGTAGGTCCAACACATCCAGTTTTATTTATTTAGAATAGACGTACGTGAATTTTTCATGGTCCACTTTAATGAAAAATTTTTGAATCACGCGTTACCTACATATTAGTTATTATTACCTACTTAACGATATTAAAACCATTTCAGTACGTTTTAATTTGTAACAATAAATGAATTTAGTTGTTGACATTAATAACAAGAATTACTAGTGTTCAATCATCTTGTTTGAATCAATCTTTTATAATAAATAAATATTTATGGTGATCCAAAAAAGAACCGATTGGGATAATGTCCTTAAATGAATATTCCAAATGCTTTCCGTTTTGTACTAGACAGTAGCATAGCATTATTGTAAAACTGCATAGGAACGTTTGCTTGTAATTGTTTTGTAGGTAGATACAATAAATTAGAAATTACGTTTACGTGATTAATGAAGCATTTGACAATAAAACAAAACGTAAGGCGGCTGCTACACGCGTCGAAAAACAATGGGGCATCAGAATACATTTTGTACTTTGTGTCCAGATTTCCTTGTTCGTTTCTTAAATAATTGTTTGAGTTTTGCGATTAGTTTGTATAAATAATGGAGAATTTAACATTGGAGCAGCAAATATTCATTTCTCATTTGCATTTTAGTGGAAGTAGTTGCCGTGAAATACAACAGAATTTTCTAGGAATTCTTGAAGTACCGAGTTATTCGACGTTTTAAAGAATTAAGGCCCATTCAGAATCAAGTTAGTGTACTTCGGTAGTGCAACTTAGTGGTAGCGCCAAACATCGATATCGTTGTTGTCAATGTAGCCGTTCGCAATTCTGCCATCTGCAAATATTAACTTAAACGGTAGTGCAGAACTTTGCAAGGTCCAAGCTTTTGCACTGCACGCGCACCGCATAATTTATGCAGACCAATCAAAGAGAGCCAACAACGATCAGACACGAAAATTTTCGAACCGCACTCATGCCGCCAACGCATGTCGCACTCGTCGTATAACCTAGAAAATTCTTCGAAGTATACAAATATAATATTGTTTATTGTAAAATGAATCAACAAGAATTTGATAATCGGTTGGCTAATGTGTTGGGTAGCTATCCTGCACTTTGGAAGAGAAGCTCTGCAGATTTTAAAAATAAAACAAAAAAACTAAATGCTCTAATGCATCTTGCTAAATTATTGCAAACAAATAGTAAGTGACTAGAAATTTGGGGTTATCATGTACCATTGGGCATATATGTTCCAGCTACTTATGTATTGGCTCGTATCAAGGCACTCCGAGAAAGGTACCGGAAAGAGCGAATTAGAACTACCGACCTTACTCGTAGTGGTTCTTCACAAGTTGAACATGAAGAGTGGTATTTGTATCACACATTGTCTTTTTTGATGAAGTAATGGTTTCAAGAAAGTAAGATGCTTTTATTCCAAAATTACTTTTATTATATCATGTATTTTCAGGACAACTTCAAATATGTGTAGCAGGGAAGAAAGTAAAGCAGATTTGCAAATGAATATAGGAACTAGCGAGTCTTCTATTGAACTCGATTCTGAACAAGATTATATGGAAAGTACGCGTAATGATTACGAACAGGAAAATGAAAATGAAAATGTCAACTGCATCAAATTGTAATAGTTTAAATGTAAATAAGCCTACTGTGTGCAATTCATTTGGGCAATTTATTGCTAATAAATTAGAATTATTAAATAAAGCACAACAACAAGAGGCAATGTTTCTAATTCACAAAGTTTTATATGAAATTGAAAATAAAAAATAATTTTTATATTGCTGAAAATATGTTTATTTTTCATTTAATGTAGGCAGTTTTCTTGCCATGGAACACTGCCAATTTCACTATTTACATAATCTTTTAATTTATTCCTATATGTAAGAGCATTTGTTTTGCATTTCGACATCCTAACCGTCGTTGTAGTTCTCCTACAGGTTTCAAAGAACAAGAAGATGGAATTTTATTTCTCCATTCCCCGAATTGGAGTTTGCCATTAATATCGGTATCCACATAATTCTCATAACAATAACGACGTTGTCCGCTTTCTTGTTCTTTTAATTTGATGAAATTATGTAAAACAACAGTTGCTTTTATAATCTTATCAACTGTACTAGGACAGAAGTAAATGGTTTTATGATAAATTCTCCATCGTGAAGTTAAAATTCCAAACGCATTTTCAATACAGCGCCTGGCTCTACTCAAGCGTTAATTAAAAATTTTAAATGAATTTTCTAAAAATTTACCACTGTATGGGCGCATTAGATTTTCTTGAAGTGGAAATGCCTCATCGCCAACAAAAAAATGCGGTCCACTATACCTTGTTCCTGGCAAGTAACGATTACCTGGTAAACCTAAATTACCATTGTTAAGCGCCTTTCCAAATTGGCTCTCTTTTAAGATACCTCCATCACTTTGGGCACCATAGGCACCAATATCAACATGAGTAAATAAATAATTAGCGTCACATACACCAAATAAAACTATACTAAATGTTTTCTTATAATTAAAATAGTCTGATCCCGAATTATTTGGAGCTTTTATATTTACATGTTTGCCATCAATCGATCCCACACAATTAGGGAATTGCCACTTTTCATAAAATTTTGTTGCAATTTCTTCATATTTATTAGTATCTGGTGGTTGTAGATACAGCGGCTGTAATATATTCCATAAAATTTCACAAGTTTCTTGAAAAATTTCACATACTGTCGACTTCCCAATCCTAAAGGCGAATGAAGCAGATGGTAAGGTCATACCATCAGCTAAAATCCTGAAAATATGTTTAATGCAACTGTAAATTTGTAATTTAGCACTTTTTACCTTAAAGTGACACTCAATCTTTCAGCAGGACATATCGATGGACGTTGTGATTTTTTAAGTAAGTGTAGTCCTACTAAAGATAAAAGATAGTGGAATGTAGCAACATTCATTCTTGTGTAGTTAAAAAAAGATTCGTGGTCAGTTAAACGCATTTCACTAATCAAATTGCGGTAATCGCCCTGTGATAAACGTTTTTGGAAAATAGGACGAACCCACCGTCTCCTGTTACGCCTTGCACGTTTACGTTCATTTTGTTCATATAATATTAATAAGGCGGCAGCGCTGGTCAGATAACAGTTCATTGTTGTTAATAACATCTTTGATCTCATAGTGCTACTCTCCATTTTCAACAAAATAATTAAATTTAAGGTTATTATGTTAAGTAAAGACAAGGACTATACTGCGCATGGTTAGTACCCTGCACTAATTCTTATCTGAACGTGTCCGTTTTTTTGGCAGCTGAAGTGCTCAACTGCAGATTACCAATTGCACTACCATCTGCACTAAGTTCATTCTGAATGACTCTTTATAGATAAGTTTATAACAACTGGGTCTGTTAGAATACGTAGTGATGATATTACCAAACCACCGCGGGAGTTGGAATTGAGAAACACCGAAATTGTCCTAGCTGCAGCTTCTGTTACAAATAAAACATCAATTTCCATCATTAATACTGATAACATTCGCATTCAGCGACTTGGCAAACAAATCAATAATGATAGGCCAAGACCGATCAAAGTTACGTTGCAATCTCCTAATGATGTTTTGCATATATTAAAAAACACGCACAAAATTAAATCTGTTAATAATGTGAACATTAAACAAGATCTTACTCCGATGCAGTTAAAACATCTCTCAAATTTACGCAGCCAATTGAATGAAAGAAAGGAAAAAGGTGAAAATAATATAACAATTAAATATATTCAAGGTCAGCCAAAAACCATTACTTTAAAAAACTAAATAAATATAATCAATCTACTAATAAAATCCAAATGTATTATCAAAATGTTAGAGGACTACGCACTAAATTAAATTATTTGAACACCGCTTGTTTTTTAAATAAACTTGACATAATGATGTTATCAGAAACATGGCTTATTCAGGACATTTTTGACTCTGAATTAGAATTTATAAACATGATCATATATAGAAAAGATAGGCCTTTAGAAATGGCTAAAAGAGGTGGAGGTGTACTAATTGCAGTGAACAACAAATTTAGCTCAAAAGTTATACCCACCTTATTTTCTGACATTGAGATGTTGTTTGTCCTATGCTCTATTGGACCTAAAAATTTAATTGTGGGAACTGTATATTGTCCTCCGAATAGTTGCTCTGGGTATTACAATAAAATTTCTATTACTATTGATAATATTATGCAAATGTACAATACTTCTGAAATTCTATTTGTGGGGGACTTCAATTTGCCTTATACGTGTTGGAATATTACTAAAGACAATGTACTTTACACCAGTGGTAGAAACTCTGCAATCGTTGATATTCTTTGTGAATGTTTCAATTTATGGAATATGCTTCAATGTAATTGTATTCAAAATACAGATCTCAGAATGCTTGATCTAGTTTTTTCCAATGTTACTAATGTAATTGTTGAACGTAGTTTAGATGTTCTTGTTCCGGAAGACAAATACCATCCTTCATTACTGATAACTTTAGAGCATAAATGTTTTAACGCATCGCTAAATTATGATTATTATTATTATGACTTTGTAAATGCAAATTATTCTGATTTATGTTATTATCTTTCTATGATTGATTGGAGTTTCCTATCATCTTTAAATGTTAATGATGCTGTAGAATGTTTCTATACTATTTTGCATGATTGTTGCGCTATTTTTGTTCCCATTAAACGTTCATTTAAATCTAAAAATAAGTTTCCTACCTGGTATTCGATTGAACTGCGTGAATTGATACAAACTAAAAATGTATATCACAGATTATTTAAAATTACAAATGATCTAAGTTATTATAATCAATTTTGTAATCTACGTCGACAATGTAATATGTTATCTTCTTCTTGTTATAAGTCATATATTGAATCTTTACAACTTAAAATTAAGAATAATCCAAAATATTTTTGGACTCATATACAGAACCAAAAAGGTGATAATTATTTGCCATCTGAAATGATTTTTAATGCGTCAAAAGGCTGCAATGGTCAGGAAATAGTTAATCTATTTGCTCAACACTTTGGCTCTGTATATGAATCATGTAATAATGGTAATCTATACAAACCAAAAACTAATTCTTCATCAAATAATTTTAATCTTCATAAAGTAGACATTGGTGTTGCTGATATTTTAAAAGAACTAAATAATCTTCCTGACAAAGTCAAATGTGGGCCAGATAATATACCACATATTTTTAAAAAAAAATGTTGTTACCTGTTAGTTCATCAGTTACATATTATTTTCTCTATGTCTTTGTCATCAGGAATTTGCCCTAATCCTTGGAAAACTAATTTTGTAATTCCCATTTATAAAAACAAAAATAAATCGGACATTAAGAATTATAGACCTATAACAAAAATTCTGAAATTCCTAAACTCTTTGAAAAAATCATTGTTTCTAATATTTTTCCTTTAGTAAAACACTTGATCATTGATGAACAACATGGGTTCTTTCCAAAACGTTCAACTACTACTAACTTGTTATTGTATCAACATTCTATTTATTCAGCCTTTGAACAAAATGCTCAGATGGACGCTGTCTATACCGATTTTGCCAAAGCTTTTGAAAGGGTAAATCATTCCATTTTAATTACTAAGCTAGAAAATATTGGAATTCTTGGATCATTACTTTCTTGGTTAAATGTAATGGTTTTTTTCATATCCAATTCCTGTTCATTCGGGTGTTCCTCAAGGTTTGCATCTTGCTCCTTTACTATTTTTAATTTATTTAAACGCTGTTAAAGAAGTGTTCAGACATTCAAATTTTCTCCTATTTGCTGACGATGTTAAAATCTTCAAACTTATTAAATCTTTACAGCATTGTCATCTGCTTCAAAAAGATTTAGATCGTTTTAATGATTGGAGTATTCAAAACTTGTTAGAACTAAATTTAAAAAGTGCTGTACGATTTCCTTCCATCGTATTAATAACCCTATTAAGTTTTCTTACAATATCAATAGTCAACCCTTGCAAGTTACGAATTACATAAAAGATCTAGGAGTAATATTTTCACAAAGTTTAAATTTTAATTTTCATATAAATTTTATTAATAACAAAGCAAATAGAGTTTTAGGATTTATAATTAGATGTTCCTTACAATTCACTAATCTGTTTGTAATCAAATTGTTGTATTCCTCGTTAGTTCGTCCTCACTTGGAATATGCCAGTACAGTTTGGGCTCCTTATCTGATAACACAAATTAGTAAAATTGAAAAAATTCAACATCGTTTCTTAAGGTTTCTCTCATATAAAGCAAGACTTTCATCCTCAAATTATCTCCAAATTTTAGTATTAATACTTTGAAAGCTAGAAGAATTTTACTAGACCAATTATTTTTCCATAAATTACTAAATGGTATTATTGACTGCCCATCTCTTCTACAGGAAATCCATCTTAACGTTCCTAGTAAAAATCTACGTAGCACAAACCAGTTCTTTTTAAATTTTAGTAAAACTAATTATCTTCTACATTCTCCTCTTTTAAGATTAATAAAAACTGCTAATTCTTTCTATAATGTTAATTACTATGATTGCGAATATAATACTAAGATAGATCTCATTAAGGAACTGCCAAATATTGATGTTGCTTACTACTTAAACTAAATTTTTGGTTACTTTAGTATAATTATCTTCTAATATTTAATAGATTGCGTTTCTAGTTGGTAATAATTATCGATAATATATTTTAAGTTTATGTTTTCAACATTTTAAATCTAAATTTCTAAATAATGTTTTATTTATTTTTTTTTTAATTGTTTTGGATCTTATCAGGATTTTCTAAAATTAAGTAATTTCAGATTGTACATTTTGTATTTGTTTAATATGGGGCTCCCTGTCATAAATAAATAAATAAAATGTACCAAAATCATTACAATTTCGTTAGTTAGGCCCAGTTGTACAACTGACCCTTGGTTATCATTCCATTGCGTGTCCGTTTACACCAATACCGCTTAAACTAGGCCGTATGCACCAACACAGCTTAAATTCAAGCAATGCTTAAAAACTTAAACACAATTGTTAAAACCACAGCAATGATTGTTTTTAAGTCTTGCTTAAGTTTAAGCTGTGTGGGTGCAAACGGCACTAAATGTTTAATAATGAATCATATTCTACTAAGGACTAGTTGCACCAACGCGATTAAACTTAAACAATGCTTAAAAATTATCGTTGCTATGGTTTTAACATTTGTATCTAAAGTTTTTAAACATTGCTTAAGTTTTAATTGTATTTGTGCAACCGGTTATGAATCTATTGCCAGTTCAATTAAAAAATTTAAACTAATATCTCGTTATTGGCCTAAATTAAATGGTGATCATTTAAAACAATAACCCGACATAAAAAAAAGGAATCAAACTGGGGATTTGAACCTTCGTTAGAACCGGTGATAAATTAGTGGTAATACGTTAAGACAACTGAGCCACGCCAAACATCAACAACGCTATTTATTTAAATAAAGCTTTTTATCACGTGATACATTATTTAAAATATTTTTAATATGTTTTGTTGAATTTAATTAATTTTTACAAAAAACGTTTTCTGGTACACATTGTAATGTGTTCTGATACTGGAAATATCCTAAAAACACTTTGGGGACATATAAATCGGACTTTTTAAATTCCCCATGTTAAACCCAATGCTTCAGATTTTCTGGGACACACGGTATACAGTGAAACCTGGTTAATTGGGATCTCCAATAGATACAAAAGATACTTTAATGAAAAAATAGAGAGTTTTAAAGTTCACCAACTTCGAAATTAACGACCGTCATGGAAACTCAATCTTGAATAGGTCAGTGTGAACTTAAAATATTTTCTAAAAAATAGGACATCCTTAGATAAGTCATTAACATATATAAAAAAAAGTGTCTTTTGAAAAAAATGATCCGTGAAAATGGTCACCACGCCGTTTAGTTTTTTAAGCAACAATAACAATATTTCTGATGGTTAATTCTTAACCTCTTTACTTCAAATTATGTATTTTTTAAAAATGTTTTACAGATTTTTGCATTTTATAAATATTTATAAAGTTAATTTAATTAGTTTTTTCTGAAGATAACTAGCTCGCATTTATCTTAATCGAAACTAGTAAATTTAAGGTAGTAAGTTTAAGATTTGACGTTTATTTATAGTATTAGCCAATCCATTAAGAATCTTTTATTTTTTTTATATTTGTTTAGATATCCCGCTCCAAACAAATGGGGGGGCCTTATCAACAAACTACGACTTCGACATATTACACGTTCAGGAGAAGATTGTTTTAAAAGACATGAAAAAAAAATACCGTTTGAAGTTTTTATTTATTATTTCTCTTTTAAAACAATCTTTCAAATCACAATTATCGTAATCCTTAAAGTGACGTTTTGCGTTATCGCGTAATACCGGTTGCAAGGTAAGTTTGTTTGAAAGGTGTAATTTACAAATTTACTAATTCAAAATACTTAAATAACAGACAACATTTATTTACACCCAAGTGTAATTAACTGCCTAAATGGTCGTTCAAAAAAGTTTTCAAGAATGTAGTTTTTTAGACCCGATTTTGTTTTTATATTGTCAACGTAAAAATCCAAATGAAGTTTTTTGGTGCACTCTGCACGAAAAAGGTTGTGTTCTCCAGAAAGGTAGTATTTGTAGTATATTGAAAAAACTTTTTATACATAGAATTGTTTGTTATTGTTATTTGCCTTTTTTTTAATTCCTTAAAACTTAGTTTGGGGTTTTCCACACCACCACACGCGATTTTTGCTTAACCGCCTACAATGCAAAAAAACGTTTCTGTAACGTTTTAGAAACGTATATCTGAAACATCTTCAAAACAGCGACAGAAACGTTTTATATACATACCGTAGATGTTTAATGTCCGCCTTCAGAAACCTAGATTTGCAATAATAATAATATTAATAATAATAATAATAATAATAATAATAAACTTTATTTATCTAAAAGACTTATTATAATAAGTATAAGAAAGGTCAAAAACAACATACAATATAGAGTAAATTTGACATTAAACGGTACTTTCTATGAATTCAGACAAACTACAAAAGAAATTATCTATCAAAAATACTGTAAAGTTACTTTTAAATCTACCACGTGACATATTTTTATACGTTTGGGGCATTTTATTAAATATTTTGATGCTCTAAAACATGCAGAGATTTTTGCGATAGTGATAAGTTTACCGTATCAGGTAATAATAAATGGAAGTTACGTGTAGGATAGCGCTGTTTGGTCTTATTGTTCCGAGAGTGCCTATTATCAAATGCGTATAAGGTCAATTGAAGAATTAGAAAGCAAAGTAATAACAATACACTAAGATTTTTAAATAAAGCTCTACATGAGTCAAACCTACTTTTCCTTGACATGCATCTTAGTATTCGCTTTTGGGCAATCAATACGGACTCTAAGTGCAAAGAAGTGCTCCATATTAAAATTAAAATTAAATTATTGCAGTGTTCTTTAAAGTCTAAAGTATCTGTTAGTTTGACCCCTAGAAACACGGTATCAGACTAATTTACGGTATTCTGACCTATTCGTATATGAGGATTTGATGGGATTTGCTTTTGTTTAGTGTGGAAAATTAAGGCATTTGTTTTGGCAGGATTCAGATATAAGCAATTTGAAGAAAATCACCAATGTAGTTTTTGTAAAGCGTCGTTACACTTTTGTTCGACTGAAACAAGTGAAGCTGAAGAACATAATACAGAAGTATCGTCAGCGTGCATTACTATAAAATACTCAGATGAAGCTTATGACTGCAGCTGATGTTGATTTATTTGATCTAAATCTATGCTGACAATCAATAAAAATTCTACATTTTGTAAGAAAGTTAATAAGTCTTTCAAGAATAGCATATGCAAAAGAATTTATCAAAGAAACTGATCGATAGATTTCTATTTCTAATTTATTCCTTTTTTTATAAACAGGTCTAATTGCCGAACATTTCAGAACTGTAGGAAATATTTCTTCTTTAAAAGATAAATTGATTAAATAAGACAGTGCCGGGGCTAGATGAGGTTCTCTGAATTCGCAAATTTAATACCATCCGGACCGTAACTATTTTTTTCTACTACTAGCTGTAAAGTGGACAATTATTGCGTCTCCTAGCCAACTGAGAAGTTGAATTTCTCAATTAGTGGTTAATATTTTTTCTATTGTTGACCTAGGTTAATAATGGACAATTTCAAATTTTTGAGAATCTAAGAATAGTTGTTTAACAAAAACGAGTGAAACATAATTTTGTATATCCAGGTGATTATCTTTAACTTATTTGCTGCTTAAAATTACCTAACACGATAAAATTATTTGAATAAAAAAATGCCATTAGTTTAAAATTCGCGCCCCATCCCATAACCGCAAATACATAACCTGAATTTATTTATTTATTAAATATGATGGTAGAATCAGTTTTTCAGGTTTCCCAAAGGAGATTTAACCAGGCGAGTTAAGTTACATCAAGAATTTTAAGTAAATTACAAACATTTGATTGTAGGTGTTTTGAATGGTTAACAGAATCTGGAAGGTCAGATCTGTTGATTAAAAATGTCGACTCTAAAAACTTAACGAGTATGTGGCGAACACTTGCCATTCCTAAATGAATTACAAGTGTCAATTTCTGAAACCCAATATTCAAATGATGCAAGGTATATTGGCGAAGCAATAAATGCCCGTTAACATCTCTAGCTATACCAAAACTACTTAAGGTTGCAGCTCAAATACTCTTAGGTAAAGAAAATTATGGAGGAACATTCTTAAATTGCAACGTTAAAAGAGAGCACTTCAATTGAAGTTAACATCTCCCAATGATTACTTCCCGAAAGCAGAGCACAAATTGTGACAGCCGAAGTGGACTTAAAAATAAACCATTAAGAAGCAGGAGATAAATAGAGGAATACAAACAATTTTCACTAAAATTATATTTTACGAGCCCCAAAATGTTAATTTTAAAGTAGGTTTAAAATTTTTGCCAGCTCAAACTGCTACGTGATCATGGTTAGAGTTATATATAAAAGTTAAACAACCCTTGTGCTACATCTTTAAATACGATATGCAAAGGTGACAAATTGAAGTCGATAGTATTAAACTGCATAGAAAAGCTACAACTACAATGCGGTGCCAATGTTAGGGCAGTAGTAAAATTTTCGAAACCTAATTAAAAGAATAGATGTATCACTGGAAAAACCATACCTTCTCGTAAACGATAAGAAAATCTATTATTTCTTCGATGTCTCCTATTTATTGAAGTCGGTGCAAAATAACTTGATTAAATACGATATAATCTTTAATAACAAAAAAGCATCTTGGAAAGACATTAAAAACTTCTACATGTCAGACAAATCTAAACCGCTGCGATTGGCTCCTAAATCAACTAATTTACATATTACTCCAAATAATTTTCAGAAAATGAAGGTGGAATATACCACACAAGTGTTTAGTGAATCAGTTGCAGTTGGTTTATCAACGTATGAAGCTTTTAATGCTTTTTGATTTATTTGCATTCCTGTGCTACTTGATTTTTACAAGAAAAATGTTTATTTTTTATTTTTGGCTTAAATTTGGCTAGTAGTGGAAAAAATAGTATATACACCATGGTTGTGAAGTCCATTATTGCCTTAGCACCAGTTTATTTCGCGAGGGGCGGTAGCCTCGAGCGAAATAAGGTGCGCAGGCAATAATGATAGACTTTACAACCTTGGTGTATAATATACTATTATTCTTAAATTTAAGCATTAGCTTACTTAATGCAAATGGGGAAAATTCACCTAGGTACATCATATTTGGATTTAAATAACTAACTACTATATCTCTAAAGTTTTTATCTATATTTGCAATTATAGTTTTTGGTACCTTATCAAAGAAAACTATAAATTTGTTTGCTAATTTGGCTGAGTTTGCAATTACCTCATTGTCTTCTGTTTTGATCTCTATATATTTGTAGCGTAATGTCCTTTATTTACATGTTTTCCCAAGTTTCGTGAATTAGGTTAGGTTCGTTGAATGAACATAGAATTATCAGACAAAGGCAGTTCCTTTAAGTCTATTTGTGTATTGTGTAATATCGTAGAGAAAATATTATCTATTTGCGTTCTTACAGATGGTCTAGTTATTTGATTAGTTAAACATGAGTACAAATTATAAGTGGCAAGAACGGATAAAAGATCTTTGCATTCATGAAAATTATTTAAAAAATTAACGTTAAAATCTCCGGCAAGTAGTACGTCACATTTAACATTAGAATATTTATCTAATACATCAGTTATTTTGTTAGAAATTCCTCAAAATTTTCAGAAGGAGATCTATATAAGCTAAAAACATACACAGATTTATTATAGTTTGTCCACATTAATCCACAAATTTCAATGGACTGTTCTATGCAAAATGCTGATAAATTTAAAGTTCACTCTTAGCCCATCCCCCACCTTTTCGTGTATTTCTACAAAAATGATTAATTAACCTGTATCCTAGAAACGAAATATATTGTATTTCATGTTGCGAACACCACGTTTCCGATAAATAGATAAATTTTGCATCGAATTTTAATAGTCCAGATTCCAACGCGGCTATATCATTTTTGATGCTTTGTGTATTAATGCTGAGTAGTATCGGAAAATGTATGTCTTCACGTTTTGTTTCATACGTGGACCAAAAAAATTAAATCATCTAACTATAACCCCACTTGGCCAAATATTAGGATTGTTTAAGTCTTCTAATAAATCAAAATCACAACCTACTTTAAAAGCTGACTTTGTTTCACTTTTATTTTTAATTTTCTCGCCGATAATTTTTAAGGTAATTGCAGATGTCATCGTTTGTACAATTCCGTCTGGCTCGAACAACATAAAACCAAGCTTTATGAGTATCAGCACTAAAATTGTCAACTTCCCACTTAGCGTTAGCTCGTGTAATTTTCTTAAATTTCTTTTGTACAGTAGTAGAAGTATTTAAAATTTTTCTTCTGTTGCTAAGATTTTCATCTTCTGAAGGTTGCATTTTATTCATCATTTGTTAGAGGGAATTTCATTGCATATTGGTACAAACCTTTGTATTGCTGTAACATCCGTGTATGTTACGTTATTTAAGATTATTCCTGTTTTAGTCACTTGCGCATATGAGGTATCAGCTGACTTATCACTAGTACCGTTGATTATAATTTTATAATCAATGCTAGTACCATTGATAGTACTTATTGACAAAACACACGGGCCATCATCATCAACTTTTGTGTTATTTTGGTTGCATACGTTATTTAGTAACATTATGTACTGCATTTTGTTTTAAACAGGTCTTTAAATAATTGTTTTCAATTTGCAAACTGTTAACTTTATCTATTAATAAACTTTTATTGAGTTGAAGCTCAGCAATTAGCTCTTTTAGACTTTTAATTAAATGGCTACTATACCCACATTCATGTTTGTTTATAATTCCTGACGTAGCTCCTAAATGCAATATTGGTATTTTAAAATTCACAACACCAAGCGGCACATTACAGCATGACTTAATACGATTAACACAGCTTTGTGATATTTTACTTTACAAATAGCACAAGTAAACTCTGTTTTAGCAGTAGCACCACATATATTCATTAACACTTTTAATTTCACAGTTATTGTTATTAATATCGGAGCATTCCGATTCAACATCATCATCATCGTCACCCGCCAATACAGGTAACACAGAAACGTTACATCAAAACGTTTGATATATTTTTCTTAAAGCATATCAGTGAGTGATATATTGATATGTACGAGAAATGTGTCGTTAGTAGAAGGGGCACAGCTCAACCTTGAGATAATGAGGAAAAAGTGAAAGGCAATTAGCCTAATTAGGCTAACAACCTCTCACCTACCTCTCACCTTTAACTTTAACACATTAGGGTTCGAACCATTAACGTTTAATATACCACCACGTATTTAACATATAGTTTTGAATTTACATTTGATTAAAAAAAACTTTAACATACTGAGGTTCGAACCATTAACGTTTGATACACCACCACGTATTTAACATATAGTTTTGAATTTACATTTGATTAAAAAAACTTTAACACATTAGGGTTCGAACCATTAACGTTTAATATACCACCACGTATTTAACATATAGTTTTGAATTTACATTTGATTAAAAAAAACTTTAACATACTGAGGTTCGAACCATTAACGTTTGATACACCACCACGTATTTAACATATAGTTTTGAATTTACATTTGATTAAAAAAAACTTTAACACATTAGGGATCGAACCATTAACGTTTAATATACCACCACGTATTTAACATATAGTTTTGAATTTACATTTGATTAAAAAAACTTTAACATACCGAGGTTCGAACCATTAACGTTTAATATACCACCATGTATTTAACATATAGTTTTGAATTTACATTTGATTAAAAAAAATTTAACACATCAGGGTTCGAACCATTAACGTTTTAATACACCATCAAGGTAACTTGAACTTGAAAGACAAGTTTTATCTATCCAACCTCGTGTGCATGTATGATGGTCTAGTAAATTCTGTTCTGAATTACTGCATACTAATTTGAGCCAACGCTAGAAATGTGAATAAAGTTTGAATTTGTCAAAAAGAATAAAAAGAAAAATTGTTGGTCTTAAACACACTGCTTCTTTCAGAAAATACTTTATTATCGGTAGAACACTCCAGTTTAACTTTGTTCAAGCAGTTACCAGATTCAATAAAAAATGAAACAGCTAAAACATTTTCCAAAGCAATCAATAAGATCTTGCAGATTAATGGTTTTTATAACATACAAAAATTGAAAATTTTGTTTAAACTAGTTCTATTAACTAATTCTATTCTGTATCACACAAATAACAACATAATAAAGATTTTATTTTATTTATTTTTGTTTTACGAAAACTTATTTTTAATTTCATCTGTATTTGTGAGATGAAAAGATGAATTTTAATCTTTAAAAAGAATTAGTAGTTTCATTTATAAATCAAATGCTTGTTAATAGTTAAAAATTTTTTTTTGTTAGGCAATCATTTAAAACAGACTTTTGCATATTAAATGAATTTTTGTAAACATTTTTAAAAATAAAGTTTTTTCTTTTTACCTGATTAATTTTAAGACCTCATTTAAAACAGACTTTTGTAAACTAGATAAGTTAATTTCACAAATTGTATTTCGAGTTGATACTTATTAATTCAGAAGTTACACAACTAACTACTGATTAAAATCGGTTAGTGTGCGTAAGAAAATAAAATATTTGGTCATTTAAGTTTTGATTTGCAAAAATAATTTTCTCTCACGAGTTTAAAATGTGTTTGTTGTTTTACTTCATACTTTGCTTTTAACTTGAATGTAGTTTTAGTTAACACTTTTTATAACTTACCGAACTAACATATGGTAAATATTTTGGTTCATTTTGAAAGACAATCGCAAACTTATGTTCATCCTCTGTAGGTTGTGTGGAGAGATGAATTTTAATCTTTAAGAGAATCAGTAGTTTCATACAAAAACAAATACGTTTGTTAATAGTTAAAAAATTGGTTTGTTAGGCAATCATTTACAAATAAATTTTTGTAAATATTTTTACAATAAAGTTTGTAATTGATTATCTTGTAAAGCAGTGTATTAATTTTGTGCAAATGCGTTGGTTACATGTAAACATATTACAAATTTTAGATGATTGCATTTTTGGTTTTGTTTTTAACAATCGCCTTAATTGAGTGACGGAAAAGTTGTTTTTAACTTTCACACAATAGAGATATTCCGTAAACAAATCCATTAGTGGGTTTGTATACCTATATAAACAGCTTGAAATATTGTTTTAACTGTAGATCTTCCCACATCATTAAAATTGGTATGTCTATCGAAAATCGAAAGGGGTGAGTATTATTATTAATTTTAATCTTTTAAAATGAATTGTTTTCAATTCACTTATTTTTAATGAATAGTTCTCAACTTTTGAGTATTAAATTTTGTTGTTAAATTGATTCTTGTTAATACTTTTAAAAATGTTTGTGGTTTATTTTTTATTTCAAGTTACAGATGCTGGAGATGAATAACTGGTCGTCAATATAAGAAAACTCTACGTTTGAATAATAGTTGCAGAATGAAAATTTTTGTGATACCGTAAAATGATTCTCGAGCTGGTAAACAAATGCTAGATATGGTGTGCCATTCATAGATGGAACTCTGAAGTTGTAATGTTTCATATTTTTGTAAAATAATTTTATATTGTGTGAAACAAGAGAGAAATAAAATTTGTTTCCTGCTTTCTTTATTCTTCCAATTAAAAAACATATGTTATTGGTATTTGTAAATGTGTTGTGTAACAGAGATACAAATAAAATGTATCCTCCTTGTTGTTTTTATTTTCCTTACACATACATCACCTTGATGGTGTATTAAAACGTTAATGGTTCGAACCCTGATGTGTTAAATTTTTTAATCAAATGTAAATTCAAAACTATATGTTAAATACGTGGTGGTGTATTAAACGTTAATGGTTCGAACCTCGGTATGTTAAAGTTTTTTAATCAAATGTAAATTCAAAACTATATTTTAAATACGTGGTGGTATATTAAACGTTAATGGTTCGAACCTAATGTGTTAAAATTTTTTAATCAAATGTAAATTCAAAACTATATGTTAAATACGTGGTGGTGTATCAAACGTTAATGGTTCGAACCTCAGTATGTTAAAGTTTTTTTAATCAAATGTAAATTCAAAACTATATGTTAAATAGGTGGTTAATGTAATTAACATGTTGAACAGGTATGTTTTAAAATCATAAGTCACCATGTCAAAATGGTGTCATCTGTTTACAAAAGACTGTGTATCAATCGTTAATGGTTCGAACCTCAGTATGTTAAATTTTTTTTAAATCAAGTGTAAATTTAAAAGTACTTGTTAAAGCCGTGGTTAATGTAATTAATAAAGAAAAATGTTGGTTTGACAGCCATATTGAATCGCTTTAGGTAATTGTTTTTCGTGTTTGTGTTCTAGTTTATAAAGTATGAGAAAGAAAAATGTACATGTTTTTATCCTTTTTCATCTTGTTTATTAAATGTTTAATCATACGTCATACAAAATGGCGCTACGTGAGTGTTATTTTTGTTTGTTAATTAGTTTATAATGAATAATAGTGATAAATATATGTTTTTATTCTTTTTCATCTTGTTTATTAAATGTTTTATCCTTATTCAACTTTTTAATTAACAGTTCTTCTCATCTTATCCTACATTTTACAGCATCATACATCATTAATTCATCTTAATCAACCTTTACAGCTATATACAAACTTCAAACTCTATCTTTCAATTGTCGCCGTAGCCTAGTGGTTAAAGCCTTGGCTCGGTAATGCAATGGTTGCAAGTTCGAATCTCAACCAAGTTTTTTAAATACATAAAAAAACTTTAGGACGCCATGTTGGAAATTCAAATCGACCGCCGAAACATCCGCCATGATGGAAATCAACTTCAACAACAACAGCCTAATGAGGTGAGAGGCCGTATTTTCCATTGACGTCTTCAAAAACAAAAACAAGTAATTAAATAGAATGCCTGCGTCAACAGCCTGTTGACAACAACAGCCTAATGAGGTGAGAGGCCTAATTAGGGAACTGCCTGATGAGGTGAGAGGTAGGTGAGAGGTTGTTAGCCTAATTAAGGCTAATTGCCTTTCACTTTTCCTCATTATCTCAAGGTTGAGGTGTCCTCATTCTACTGTCGTTATAAATGTTTATATGCCAATATTTTAAATGGTGGATATATATGTTACAAGTAAACGTCTCGCTTAAGTTTCGCGTAAAACATACCAGGATAGATATATTAAATTGGATTGTGGAACGAATTGCCTTTATCAATGTTCCATATGCCAAGATTTGAAATGTTGGATACATGTTACAATTGAATGTCTCATATATCTTTCACGTGAAATATACCATAGTATAATAAATTGGAACGTAGAAAAAGTTTCTTTATATAAGTGGAAATGTTGGGTATATATCACAATTAAACGTTTGATCTATAGTTTCTATACAACATCACTAAGCATAACTCTGTAACATTAACTTTGAAACATGACTATTTTGTTTCAAACAAACCATCCCATTTTTAACGTTTCTAAAATGTTATACACTATGACATTTCAAAAGGTACATGACAAAGATAAATTTATGGATAGATATTCACATTGTAAAGGTGTATATTTAGTTTCTTACGATATGTTTCAAGTGTAAAGTTTTTGATACTACACTATTAAACACAACTCTATAACATTAACTTTAAAACATGACGATTTTGTTTCAAACGAATCATCACGTTTTTAAAGTTTTTAAAATGTTATACACTATTACATCACAGAGATGTAATTTTTGGATACACATCTGAAACATTCACATTGAAAGTGTATGTTTTGTAGTTTATGCAACATGTCAATTAAAACGTTTATTAGACATTACCATTATTCGCTTTTGAAAGAAATGTACCAGTGATGTGTATTCGATGTTTTTTTAGAAATGTAACGTTTAGACACGTTTCATTGATGTACTGTCTTCAATGGACGCTGAGTGATGATGACTTGTCCACTTTAAGAAATAAATGTTTGAATAAATTAATGCTTTTCCCGATTATTATTATTTTTGTCACTAAGTATTGATTTTAAGATAATGCTCATTTCAACATTATTTACGTTTACCTGAATGATAACATTCTATAATACGCTGCTAATCGCCAGAGGGAAAATTCCTTTTCTGAACTCAACATTAGGAACTTCAAATCGTAGTAAAAGAACTAGACCAAAGCAGGTGGTGTATTGTTGGTTTTTTTAAAGAGGACCAATTAATATGTCCTGTTTGTTCATACAATAATGTGTGGTACTAGAGAACTAATTAACTATATAGGTTCAAATAAATTAATTTTTTAGACCAACAACACTTAGTACATAAAATTCGCTACGATTATAATTTAAAATTTGATGTGATTGAAAGCTATGATTAAATTCAATTTATTTGAAAGTCGCTGTTGAAGAATTAAAATAAAAAGACGTCGCTAGATTCGCCTGGAAAATGTAATTTGTTGCAAGCAACAGGAAATTTTACTTCTACGTGAAACTTTATTTAAACTGAGTTAAGATGAAAATGTAATAAAAAATCCTTCCTGTAGAAAACATAATAAATAGGTTAACGAATTTTAAAGTTAAAGGCAAAATTATGCTCTTAACACAAAATGTATTTTGACAAAAGTTATTCTCATTAAATTTTAATTAATTTTACTTTAGTTGTGCCCATAAGCATTACTAAAATAATTAAAGTGTTTACGAGTTCGCATTATATCTAAAGTTGTTTAACAACTCTTATGATTACTGTTTGTAAGTGGGGTTGTCTCGAAGTGCCAAGACTTATAATTTCTAAACCTATGGTGGATACAGATGTAACAAGCATGCATAATCAGTTTTTTTCGTTTCAAGCACGCAATTTGCTTTGTTACCATACGATACAAGCGTGCTGGGATAAATTACCGAATGAGCAAAACGTCAAATTTGTGGACAAATCGCCGGAAAGCTTATATGGACACATTTCTGAATGAGGTTAAAACACCAAAACTAAGAGAAGCGTTTACCGCAGAACTCCACATCTCTCTGATACTTACAAACGTCAAAGAACTAATGGAAAGTATGGATATGAACATGGAAAAATATGTAAAATAAATATTTTTAATATAAGTATTCTAAGATTTCGAAAATCTATCTATTATAATTGCGCTTTTGACTTGATAGATTATGCTCAAATTCTAATCAGATCTGCACTATTATATATAAAACTCATATGCAAAGTTTTATAAAAATCTGAACGAAGATTTTTCTGACATTTTATTTATAAATTCACATTTATAAGAAAAGATGCACCGCGAAGCAATTTCTATCGTCTAACAATAGTTAAATGAATCTAACTGCTAAGCCGTTATAGGAACGCTACCTACGAGAGTATGTCGAACTAGACGAGTTAAAAATTTTCAGTCTTACAAAGCGAAAATGAAATTACGTTTTAGAAAAAAATGGTTCAAACAAAAGTTATAGACAATAAATTTCCAACAACTTTTTTTCTTCAACTTTTTTTGTATAATTGATATTGGTGGAAACATTGTTACATTAATTAATGTCACTTGATTGCGCGATCTCAGTAATTACTTATCGGATCAAAAAATAATTTAAACAAAAGCTGTATATAATTAAATCACAAACAACTTTTATTTAAAACAAAAATATGTAAAATTAATATTTTCTAAATATTTAAAAATTTGACAATTATGCCCATCAGATCTGCGGAATTATAAATTAGGTTCATGTACAAAGTTTCATAAAAATCGTACCGGTGGTTTTCTTTATATCTTTAAAAGTTTACTATTTCGGAGATTTTAGGTAACTTATTTACTATAAGTGTAGTTTTTATCTTAGTAAGCTTTCACTCTTGGAATTTCCTGGACAACTTGTCCTAAAACTGCAACGCTAAATTTAACATGTTTTTTGAAAAATTCATGAACGCATTTATAACTGCCTTCCCAAGTAAAACATTTCATGTTCGAAGCCAAGATACAAACGCAGTATGGTTCAAAACTAGATTAAAACAAATGAGAGAGCGATTATCTGTAATTGACGACATGTACCGCTTCACAAAGTCCGACCACTTAAAAAAGATGAAAAATAATCTAAGGTCTCAATACAAACATGTTATTAAGAAAGCTAAGTGTCAAGCAAATGATAACATTATCCGCAATTCTAATAATCCCAGTAAAGCTGCTTGGAAAATTATTAACTCACATACGAGGATGTATTGATATCTAGTTAGCCTAGACCAGTTCCTTGCATAAACAAAATATTGCGTTACCATAGCAACAAACAATAACTTATTAGAAGTGTCAGTGTAAAGTTTGACGTCAAAAAAAGTAAACCAGAGTCACTCAATAAATTGAGCTAAAACGGATATCTGAAGCACTGAATATTTCATACAAACGTGTTCATCATATGGTTCACGTCAATCCATGAGAAAAATTGCTGCAAAATGGATCCCCAAATGTTTGAATGTTGACCAAAAGCGTGCAAGAGTAGAAGCATCGCGTTCGATCTGTGCTCGATTTGAAAACAATGTAGACTTCTTAAACCGAATTGTTACTATGGATGAGACTTGGGTACATTTCTACGATCCAGAAACAAAGCAACAATCGATGGAATGGCGACACTCTGGTTCTCCAAGACTTAAGAAGTTTCGTGTCCAAAAATCTGCTGGAAAAGTTCTTGCTTCAGTTTTTTGGGATTGCCATGGAGTAATCATGATTGATTTTTGGATAAGGGTAGAACAATAACTAGAGATTACTATTCGACATTACTGACCACTCTACGGGAAAATATTAAAGAGAAAAGACGCGGAAAGCTATCCAAAGGTGTTTTGTTTTTGCAGGACAACGCCCCTGCACACAAATCTCATGTTGCCATGCAAAAATTCGTGATTTAGGGTTTGAATTACTAGAACAACCCTCTTATTCACCCGATTTGGCTCCGTCCGACTATCACCTCTTTCCTCAACTGAAAAAAAGTTTAAAAGGTCGTACATTTTTTTCCAACAAGGAGGTAATAGAAGCTGTGGAGGTCTGGTTTGCAGAGCAAGAAGAAAAATTTTTTTTGAAAGGCCTAGAGACGTTGCAGGTTCGCTGTAATAAATGTATCCAATTAAGAGGAGAATATGTTGAGTAATAAAATATTTTGACATTGAAATTTTGTTTGGTTCTATAGTAGGCTAAGAATTTTTCAATATATCCTCGTAAGTCTAGAATCTCAAATCCTATAGCACCTCAAATTAACATTAATGGTATAAATGAATACTTCATCTCATCTATTTCAGGTTCCCAAGCTCAAGTTAAAGTTCGAGATCCTATTGAATTGTGTAAGGCCAATACGTCTTTTAAGTTGGATGTATTTTCTTTTCGCACTATCTCAGAAATAGAAACGAGAGAAATCATAAAATTAGTTTACTCGTGACACCTTTAACAAAGCTAATAAACTCCTCTTTTCAGAGCGGAATCTTTCCAGATGCGCTTAAAATAGCCATAGTAATGCCTGTGCACAAAAAAGGTGACGGAAGTTTACCGGAACATTATCGACCCATTTCAATTCTACCAATCATTTCCAAAGTTTTTGAAATGACAATCTTTAAACAAATGCTAAAACATTTTGAAAAAAACTGTATCTTATTTGAAAACCAATATGGTTTCCGAAAAAATAGACGAACTTCTGATGCAGTGGGCAACTTTGTTGAACACTCACTAAAATGTTTCGAATACGGACAGTTTTCTATGGCTATATTTTTAGACCTAACTCGAGCGTTTGACAGCGTTTGTCATATAACTTTAATAAACAAATTAAAAGACGTCTACAAGTTTAATTCTGATAGCTTATATCTTATTAAATCGTATCTTAAAAATAGATCGCAAGCTGTAAAGATAAATGAAAGCCTGTCTGATTTCCTAACTTTGATAAGTGGTGTTCCTCAGGGATCAATCTTAGGTTCACTCCTCTTTATTATTTATATTAATGACTTTGCTTCTCATCTAACAGATCAACAATCTGTCTGCAATATGCAGACGACACTACCTAATTGTTGGTGACACGGATTTAAACTGTGTTAATACTCAGGCGAGTTTAATTTAAAAAAAAGCGGAAGTATGGTGCAGTTCCAATAAATTGTATCTAAACCGAGATAAAACAAAACATATGTTCATCATCATCATCATCAAACAGCCCTTTCTTGTATCCACTGCTGGATATAGGCCTCCCTTAATCTCTTCCATGTGCTTCGATCCTGCGCCGCCTGCATCCAGTTTCCCTGGCAACGCTTTAGAGTCATCGGTCCATCTCGTTGGAGGGCGTCCCCTATTTTGATACGCTTCCTGTCTTGGTCTCCATTCCAATATTCGCTTGGTCCATCTGTTATCTGTCAGTCTGGCGACATGCCCTGCCCAGTTCCATTTGAGTGTGGTTATTCTCTCTATTGCATCTACTACTTTTGTTGTTTGTCGTATTTCCCTGTTTGGGACTCTGTCTCTAATAGAAATGCCAAGCATTACCCGTTCCATCGCCCTCTGTGCCACACGGATTTTGTGTATCGTTTTTCTGGTCAGTGTTAATGTTTCTGCTCCATAGGTCAATACAGGCAATATACACTGATCAAAAGTCTTTCTTTTAAGGCACGTGAGAAGGTCTGACTTGAACACATGGCTTAATTTTCCGAAGGCTACCCATGTAAGTCTTATGCGTCGGTTAAGTTCGATTGTTTGATTGTCTCTGCCTATGCAAATCTCATGCCCCAGATATTTGTATGACACAGTTTGCTCAATTGCCTTTCCAGCAACAGCTATGCTTTCGCTGAGCACGAGGTTTGTCATAATTTGTGTTTTGGCCATGTTCATTTTTAGTCCCACCTCTCGAGAGGAGAGATAGAACGTCTCCAACAAATCCCTGGCATCATCCATTTGGTCGGCTATCAAAACTATATCGTCGGCGAATCTCAGGTGACTGAGCCACTCGCCATTTATATTTATGCCCTTTTCATCCAGGTTAGCTCTTTTGCATGAATACTCTAGTAGCGTAGTGAAGAGTCTTGGCGATATGGTGTCTCCTTGTCTAACTCCACGTCCTATGGGAATTTGTTTGTTTGTTGATCTCCTACTCTTACTCTCGCTGTAGCATTTTTGTATATATGTTTTATTATATTTATGTAGCGGTGATCTATTCGACATTCCGTTAAAGCTTCTAACATTTTTGTTGATTTATTGTGTCGAAAGCCTTTTCGTAGTCAACAAATATCAACACCAAAGGTTTATTGTATTCGGCACATTTCTCAATTAAGTTTTTTATTACCAGTAGGTGATCGTTTGTGCCATATCCCGACCTAAAACCTGCCTGTTCTCTTGGTTGGTAAAGTTCTAATTTATTTTTAGTCTCTTTGTGAGTATCTTTGTAAAGATCTTGTACACATGAGAAAGTAGGCTTATAGGACAATAATTTGAGAGATCGGCAATATCCCTTTTTTGTGCAGCAGAATTACCTCTGCGTTGCTCCACTGAGTTGGCGTTGTCGCTTCTCCTAAGCATTTATTAAAGAGTCTAGTTAACATATGTTAACTACACTTAAACATCATAATTTTATAAATCCATCTAGTGTAAATTTTTTAGGAGTAAGTATTGACCCTAAACTTTCTTTTAATGATCATATCAATGAATTAGCAAAAAAACTAAATCGTAGTATATTCCTTTTGCGACGATTATCCGAAAATATATCATGCTCAGTACTTAAAATAGCATATCATGGATTGATTCAATCACATCTACATTACTGCAACATAGTATGGGCAAACTCTTCTAATGCTTTTCGAATATTTGGTCTTCAACGGCGAGCAGTTAGGATCTTAGGGAGTATTGGGTACAAGGAAGATTGTAAATTTCTATTTATTCATTTTAAAATATTGACTCTTCCTAGCATATTTTATTAAACTGTGTACAATTTGCTAAGAGTAATTCTTTTAAACTTGACACAAACATCACTGTTCACGGCTATAAAACTCGTAATTGTTATGACTTACATCTAAAATACTATAGACTTAAAAAAACACATCAAAGTTTTATTAATATCGCTTATGTACTATTTAATGCATTACTACATCATATAAAAAACCTACCACTTTCTAATTTAAAATCTAGAGTCAAAATGTTCCTTCTTAACAACGCTTTTTACAGTATTAATGAATTTATCAACGGCGACTTGAATATTATTTAGTCTGTTTGTTTTTATATTGATTTTATATTGTGTCTGACTTATGTAAATGTATTTGTATAACATAGTAACAGCAACAAACATTATTATTATTATTATTATAAATACAGTTTAATTTTCTTCGTTGGTCGTATAAATCTTAGTTACCCAGAATCCCTGAAACCATAAAGCTTACTAAGCCTATTTTTTTACCTCTAGAGTTAATTTAAGCAGTAGATTTAGCTGTGCGAAATTCGTTTGTTTATGATGTAAATCATAGGCGACTGTATTACATTAAATGCTTTATTCAAACCCACCACCATATCATTTTATCGAAAACGAATAAAAATAAAAATATTTTACAAGAGACATAATTTGAGCGTTTTTTAATTCTCTGTCGAATAAATTATTTTTTCTTCAAGCGTGCTAAAATATGAATTTTACTATACCGCATTGAATATATAGAACGACTACATTATTTTACGGCGTACAATAATATTATTTTACGCTCAATTAGTAACTTAGTTTGCCGGTAGAGGTATTAGCACTTTTTAAGCAGAAACGCCATTTAAAATTTAAACTTTTAAAAATGTCGCAAATTGAAGGAACTCCACCTAAAATAAAACAAATCGCCGATGCCTTAGTTGAAAATTTGATCCCCAACAAATCGCGCAAAATATATGATTTTGCTTACAATAAATTTTGAAATGGGCGCAAGAAAATAATATAATCAATTACACAGAAAATGTTATGTTAGCGTATTTTTCCCATTTGGCGGAAACTATGAAAAGTTCGTCATTATGGGCACAATATTCCATGCTAAAGTGCCAATTAAATATTAAACATGACATAAACTTAAAAATTACGCAAAATTAATTTCCTTCTTGAAGCGCCAAGCTGATGGGTATCAACCAAAAAAAGCAAAAGTTTTCTCAAAATAACATTTTAATAACTTTTTACAAAATGCGCCAAACAATGAATATTTGGCTATGAAGGTAATTTCAAATATAACTTTTTCAATCGCTAAAGTAGATACTATTTTCTTAGATCGTATTAATATTCGGAGTTAGTGGGGCATGTCGTTGCGACGAACTAGTCAATTTAAGAATACAGGATATCGAAGATCTGGAACGTATAATACTAGTAAAAATTCTAATACTAAAACGAATAAGTCACGGACATTTACCATAGTTGGAGATTTTATTTAAATTTATGTAGACAATATATGACACTTCGACCTAATGACATCAACATAACAAGATTCTTTTAAAATACCAAAATGGTAGATGCCACCGTGTCGTTATGGGGATACATAAAATTTCAGGTATACCAAAACAAGTGACAACTTTTTTAAAACTACCTAATCCAGAGGAATACACTGGTCATACACTGCGACGAACCTCAGCTACATTGTTAGTTGACAATGGTGGAGACATTATCACTCTAAAAAGACACGGTGGATGGAAATCTAACAATGTAGCTGAGGGATACATCGAAGACTCCCTTTCAAACAAACGTGAAATTGCCAATAGAATATTAGGGTGCGATGAAGGTAACACATCTACCGTAACATCAGGTGATCTTAACAGGCCTAGTACTTCCACCGCAACATCGAGCATATCCCAGTCAAGTGAATATGAAATCCATCACGACTATAATGACGTCAATGTCAGTTCTAAAACAGCAAGTAGTGGATTAAATATTATTAACTCGACATTACAAAATTGTACCTTTAATATTACTATAAATAAGAAATAGGTATTTTTTCCACTATATAGTTACTACAAAAGAATGTTTGTTTTAAGTTTTCATCTGAAATAAGAGTTAATTATTATTATTGTTGTATTGTTAAATAATTATAGCTTTCTTTCTTACTCTACAAATTAATACAAAAATTTTCCTTTTACAAACCGTGTTAATACACACAACAAAAATAATGTTGTTTGACAGTCATGTTTGACAGTTGTAAAGTTGAGTTAACGCTGTTGCCTATTCATTCTAAAACCACCTCAATTACTTCAAGAATTTGGTTTTTTACGCTTGAAGAAAAATAGTATATGCTACACGGAGTCGAACGCCTTTTGTGTTTCGCAAAGTATTTTGCGGCCTCAGCGCTTCGGCCGCAATACCTTCGCTCAACACAAAAAGAATGCGTTCTACTCCTAGTAGCATAATACATTGTGTCTCTACTACAGACAGCAAAAAAAAATCTATTATAATTGTCATGCGTGTTTCATTCACTTCCGGTATTGTCTAGACATTTTCTCAAAAATTCTCCTATAATACTAACTGCCATGCCGTTTTCCAATTTATAATAAAAAAAACGATTTCAAAATTTTACTTTCAAGGCCGCCTAGCGCCTAAGGTAAGCGACTTTGAACTAAGATAAGTGCACTTAAATTTTGATCTAAAAATTATGTAGTAGGCGTGTGTAAAGCCCTTATACAGACATCCTGTATAATATATTTAACAACGTCAGTTTATTACATCTTTAACTTTGATTAGAGGTTGATCTTTGAGTATTCTTATTATAATTATAGCATGATACCACAATTTGAAACCACTGTCAAGAAAGAGAAGAAAATTAAAAGAGATCATAAAGTAGAAAATAGTTGGCAATTCTTTTTACAAAAATTTCTACAAAAATACATAAAATTTTGTATTTTGTTCTTTTAACTATTAATTAATATTAATCCCATTGATTAGGTAAGTTTTTTCAATCCCTTTTTTGAGTTTTATCATTATGGACTTCCGCATTGGTCAACAAAATGATGATAAAACATGTACATATTCACATGAGAATAGTTATGCACATTTTTCTCAGATGTTTCTAGACATGTTCAATGTTGTCACCATTCTGTTCTACACAACTATGTGCGCGGTGACAGAGCTTAATAACGAAATTTGTTTTGTTTTAATTGTTGCTGTTTAATTAATTTAATTGTTTAATTTTAATTATTTAATTTTAATTGCTTCCAATTAATTCATCCCGCCTGTTTACCGGTGTTTTATAAACTAACGCTTTCATGAAACCCCATAAAAAAAAACGGTGTAAGGCCTGGTGAGCGAGGTGGCCACGCAAATGGCTCATTTTGACTAATCCACCTGATTGGAAAATTATAATCCAAGAACTCACGCACTTATTCTTTTAAAAGTTTTGAGTTAATTAAAAAATGTTATTTGAAAAAGTTGTTTATTTTAAGAAGTTCTATACACAGTTTAAAAAATAATCTACGTGTGTTTTAATTTAAATTGGTATCGTTACATAGATACAGGGTGAAACAGGAAATTGTGCTTTTTACAAAAAACGTTTTATTTCTTTTATTATAGAAACTAAGGACATCAAATTTTCAGGATATGGATGAGAGGACACGCCGAAGCTAAAAATGGCGCCAAAAATTGTTTAGGCTTATTATGTCAAGGTCAACTTTTGTTTTTCTTACGGATGCCATATTGAATTTCTATATTTTCGAAAGCCTCATTAAAAATGCTCTTCAACTAACACATTTATGTTTGGTCAAGCTAAATCATGAAAAATAACAAAATTAAGATTTCAGGATAGTAGGCTATTGGAATCTGAAGATATGCTCTAAAGTAAAATTTTTGGAGCTGGTTCCTTTGTGATCCACGTTGCGACCAATCTTGTGGTTGTTCTTTGCTATACATGATCCTTTAGATGTTTCTGAGCTCCCCGAATATTTGTGAAGTCCTTGCCAACAGCGTGCCTAGAAGAATGCAGCATTGTATCGACAGCAAGGGATATTATATTAATTATTAATATATTTTAATTTAATTTAATAATATTAATTGTTAGTATGTTACATTTAAATTTTAAACTAATTGATTAACCTCACTTTATGATATAATGTTTAGTTAATTTAATTCCTTGATAATAACTACATACTAACTGAAGTAGTCGAAACTAGTTGAAAAACCTATTATTTATATTTTCACATTTTAATTTAAAACAACATACCTACTTTTTATGCTCGTAGAAAAAAATTTTTGAAAGGCGTCATGTTCTTTCAGCTTGTAAAAATCAACGTTTTTTGTTTGAACTAAGAATTTATACACTAAAAAGTTCACTTGTGTATTTATTTCTTCTTATACAGTTTATAACTTCATCGTATATTTATTCTGTAGTTACTGTAGCGATGACTAGTTTGTATGTAAAAATAGACAACAAACACGAAAATGTACTTAATCACATCACATCAAGTCAAAATCAAAGTTGCAAGAATTATAACCCTAGAGCATAAAACTACATTTCATTGTTTTTTCAAGGAAGAATTTCCAGTAAATTGTTTTGCGGACTTTTCTATGCTAAGACAATTTCTTACATCACAATGAAGTAATTCAAAGAAAGATTTTTGAAAGTACTTTCTTTTCTAGCTGAAAGGTGCTTTTTATAACATAATACAATTAATCCAATATTTGAAATAATTCAAAAAACACAGTTTTATATGAATGGTTTTATCATGATTGATTTTATGTCTAAATCATTTTTCAAAAATAAAGTTTTATTTCAAGATCAAAAACAAACACAAGAAGTGTATTAAATTAATGTAAAATATAACATAAAAGAAAACAATAATTTTGAATAATGTATAGAAATTACAAAGTTAACCTTCCCAAAAATACTTATTAGGACCAACAAAATTCTTTAATTGTGTTTTTGAAAAAAATGTAATATAAACCCAAGCAAGGTAAACAAATTTGTTAGAGGATTAGGTACACTCTTCAAAATTGTAAACACTTTACCTGCATTAATTACTTTATGTCACAGGGATGTTCAAATGTTATGGTTGTTTATAAAGGTGTGGGCTTTATTTAAGTCCACGGGTGTACTATATGCAAGGAATGTGCTAGAAAACTGCAGCGTTAACTGCAAAAAATTACAAAAATTGTAAATTACTTAATACTATAAAACATAAACACTTTTTTGCTCGATAGGGCAGCACTTTTTTATTTGATAAAATTGAATTTGTTTCATCAGTCTTTGGTAACAAAACAATTACTACAGCCTGTCCGTGTACTACGCAGACCTTTGATATTGCCTTAAAAAGCAGATTTTTTCAAAATCGGTTTTGACCATTCTTTTAAGTTCTTTAGTAGCTACAATTTAAAAGTATTTTTAATAATACAGGGTGTCCCACTTTCATCGACCACCTGTCAACTTTGACATTTTGAGTAGAAACATGAATCTACATGAAAAACCTTGGTGACTTTATGTATATGCTGAGAATGTCATTCTTGTGTTAACCTTCTAACAACTCGTTCATAAAATTGTAGTAATTTATCGGTGAATACGATTTTTAATGTAGATTAATTATGCCTTCAAATATTGACTACTTCATGTAATAATTTATTTTCCTGATGAAGCCAATATCTCATTAGCGTAGTACTGAAATGAACATTTTGCAAATTATCAAATTGTCTTGGTCTAATCCCAAACAACTTAACTTACTTTCAATAAGGCCAATTACTCGCTCCAACTTCTTAAGAAAAAAACTTTTGTTTGTATGAGATGACGTTTCGTATCGTTTCAGAGGTTGCTTTATGACGATCGCCTCGTACTAACAGATCCACTCTCGTTCCAAAAACATAAGGGTCTAGAAAAATTTGCACTTAACAATTTATCATTCTGAACTAATTATCATAAAGTGACATTAGTATGAAAAATGTCTCTTTTTTAAATTATCAATTTTGATATAACAAATAACTTCCTTTAAATACTCAAACACACGCTCACCATAGTCAAAACGTGAATCGCGCTTCTAACATCTTGAGGTTGCAAACAATTTTTAAAATAATCTCGAGAACTATCCTTCAGTTGTAGGAAATTAACTGGTTCAAAATACCTAGTCGAATTTTGAAACAACATGTTATTACGTGCCTCGTAAATTAAATGGGCGAATATATCTAAAGCTGGCAACCATTTCTTGTTTTCTAAATATTTTATTGCTTTTATTTCCATTTCGTGCAGCTGCTCTTTAACATTGGAATCGATTAATCCGATTTGATATAAATATTCGCTGTAGTCAAATTGATTGATTGGATCTGAATAACCGTTTCCTTTTAACATAAATTTTCCTGGTTCGAATTTTCTTTTAAAATTTTGTACGCCAAAGCGGGTATGTATTTTCCTGCATATGATTCACCACTTAAAAACAGATCATTTTTACGTAACTCCGGAAATAACGCATAAAATTGATTAAGTGCCTCGAATAGATGGTCGCCTATAATCGTTTGATTCTGCACATATCCACCTTCATTGGTAAAGCTGAATCCAGTGCCGACAGGATTATCCATATACACCATAGACAATTTTTGAGTCCATCTGTACGGTCTTATTGCAATATTTGAATCGGAGGTGACAATAAAAGGGCCGTTTTCCATAAAAATTTCTGTGAAGGAAGAATCGCCAGGGCCGCCTTGTAACAACAACAGCAAGGGCGAGTTTTCGTAATCTTCTTCTGCAGGAAAGAACCAAAAAAACGTGTTAGAATTAAATTTTTTATTTACTGTGAAATAACCGGCGTTACTTTTTACGTGTTTAAATTGATCGTGTTTAACTTCGGCTTTTGCTTTAGCTTCTTGGAGTTTTCCTGGACGGATTAAATCTGTTAACAATAATGGAAGTTCCGTGTTTTCATTGGAACTGGAATTTATCGCATCTATTACACAACACATCAGTATAGCAATAACAAATTTAATTAATTTGATCATTATGTAATTTTAGGTTTTATAACAATAATCTGATTGCATACTAGCACTGCGAGAAGCATCACAACTGATTAAGAAATGCCGAAACATTTAGAGCAACACGTTCACTAATTAATAATCTAACTCTAAACATCTTTGTTTTTGTCTTTTTTGTTATAAATGTTTATGGTTTCGCACATAGGCAACAAACCATACCGTCAAGCACGAAAGAACTTCATGTCGGGTTTTATAAGCAAACATTTCTTTTTTACACAAAACTGTATAAAATTTCGTTTAGCTATTGGTTTAGCATTGATTTTATTTTATTTGAATTAAGTAAAAATATTTTTGAAGAACAAGAATTTCAAATTTTATTGTGTATCATAAAGTGACATTAGTATGAAAAATGTCTCTTTTAAATTACCAATTTTGAATATAACTAATAAATAACTCCGACTTTTGTTAGTGTACTTATATGAATAATTTAATCACAAATTACTTAGTCGAAATTTCGTGCAAATAGATAAGGTGTAAATGAAATGAACTTAATAAATGTGAGGGGTTTTGTAATAATTTTGAACAGTTTTTGAGAAAATACAAGACGAATTTTAACTAGATCCATCTTGAAATCTATTTAACAAAAAATAGGCCAAAATAGAATTAACGTATGACTTATTTCGAATACAATGCGTTGTGGGGAGCCATAAGATAAGCAGTTGCAATATCATCGTTTTTGTTAAAATTAAATTATATAAGTAGTTGTCAAACTTTTAATTCTTTTAAAATTGCCAAAAGGCATTATTTTTCAAAATTTAAAACAAACGTTTCTCCCAGAATTCCATATCGCCCCGATACTAATAAAAGTGACTAAATTTTTTTCTCGAATAAGAAGAAAAAACAAAATGGGGGTTTGTATAAAAAAAAATAGTAGTTCAAATAAAAGATTATTTATCTTTTGTATATTTATTATATAATTAATGTTCTTAAAGATATTTCAGTAATTACTTATTGGATCAAAATAGTTTAAATAAAAGTTGTGTATAATGAAATTATCAACAGCTTTATTTACAGGTAGATCTATTACTATAGTGTGCATACGTAAGTATATCTCGAATTCGAGGTCTATTTAACCGATCAACCTCAACTTGGTCAGCGTTCTATTTTTCACAATCTCTATTTTAAAAAAAAGTTATACCATAGTGTTTAGACCCTTCAAGAGGAGATTGTAGCTATTAGGACGTTTAATTTTAGAACATTGTATCTAGTTTGAATGTGCCAAAATTTTATTAAATTTTGAAATTAAAAAAAAATTTTATAGGTTTGATTTCCAGTTTTAAGATTAACACATTTTTATTATTTTATAATTACACTATGAAATGGGGTCACTCAAATTTAGTCAATTTTCAAAAAATTGCTATATTCAAGTACCCGACTAACTCGTTTTTATACAGGGTCATTGATGGTCGATTGATGGTTAAACGTTTATAGAACTTTATCAATTATGGTTCTAAGCTTAAAGCATAAACTTTCTTTCGTTCATTTTGGCTGCAAATCAGAATATATTTCATTGAATTTCCTACATGTTCTTGCCACAATTTTGTCACATTGTTCATCAAAACTTCATGGGAGTAATTATTTCGCCTCATTGTAATTTGTTTTGAATAAGTATTAAGTAGTAAATCACAATCACAATCTCGAAGCTTTGACGTCTGTCAAACACAGTGAATAATTGCTTGACTATAACATACTAATCCTAATTCGTCGGAAATAAAGGGTGTTAACATTTTTGATTTGAAACTCATCGCATAACTACCCTCTTATTAAAAGATGTAGAGTAAAAAATGTAATAAAGAAAAGTTGTTTATATGTGATTTTATACATCCAGTTAGCAATTTTAGGTTTCTACAGCAAACTTCATTTTTTCTAATATTTCCAATTTTAGTCTAGTGCATTTAGGAATTTTAACCCGCAATTTTTGTATACATTTTTTTTCTTACCCCCCATTCGAAAGGGTTTTTCTTGGTGAGTTGCTCTGCAAAGTCGACAGAACGGCTTTTCGAAATACGCTGAATAGGGCTTGCGCTCCGAGCTGCATTTCGTCGTAATACGACTCGTCCCTCGTTCATTTATTAAAATAAACGATTGTTATGCTTGATACATTGTTTAAATATACCTATTTGTTCAATAAAAATTTTGTTGGGGTGCGTTTTTATTTAAAAATTTCGATGAGTTTAATGATGACTTTATTCTTTCCAAAATATTATTCAATTAAACTATTGCTATTTGTTACTAATATATTGGTACAGTAAGAAATTCTTTTTTTTTTTTGAACGCAGAACTGTTTTTTTTTTCATGTGGTTTCCCAGATAGACCTATTGCACAGTTTTTACTTTTTCTTTCGTGAATTTCTCACCCTGCCATGATATTGATAGCCATCGTCATTTTCATTCTCACTTATCACAGGTGATTGGCTTGCTTTTCGTTTCAATCAACCGGTTGTCTTGGTAAAGGTACCATCGTTGTAAGTTCGTCATCAACTTCTTTGTCTTTGTCATTCGAGTCCTCTACATCTTCTTTCGCACTTATGTAGGTTTTTCCACAGCAAATCTTGCACAAAACAGAACATTTCCACAAGCCCTCCTACAGTTGGTTGTACATTCACATAATACAAAGTCCAGAAGTAAGCGTGGTATCGGTTCCTGATCGTTTGTCATTGGTTCCAAGTGCATTTATCTCTGCATCAATTCATTTTTGCACTTGATGATATGTTTGAAGAGAATGTTACCTCACTGCTGAGCTGCTCGAGGAAGGTAAACGCGATAAGTCAGTTTTGGTTTTCAGATCAAGTTGCGAAAACGAGCAGCGAGTCAACATTTCCTTCGAACATGTCAAGTGCAAAAGTGGATCGGTGTCGAAGGTCGACTGTTTTGATTTTTTTTTGGTTTTCTTTATTCTTTGAAATAGCGACATTCAAGCTACACTTAAAAAATAAAATTGAATTTTGTTGAAAAGTGAATGTGTAACTGTTATTTGAATTCACCCGTACATCTTTGACCAACCAACTCGTGGTTTTGAAACAAGCTGTATTAAATTAAGACCAGTATTGAGATCAAAAATTTCATGTGACTCATAATAAAACTGTACCAAAAATTACTACTATCTAGTTATAGGTGTCAAAGTGGGAGTTGTTTTTTTTTTATATTTTTAATTAAATGTGCTACCTAAAAGGATATCCAAATATTTATTGCAGACATAGTAAAGATATATAGCCTTATTTACACGTTTTGGCCCTGGGCACACGGGTCGTTTGGAACTCAAAGCGGCTGCGACTCGAACTTGATGAGATTTTGTTTACTCTCGACTTCCTATGAAATAAATTAAGAACTTTTACAATTTGAATTTTAGTAATTCTAGACCATTTTCAAACGATTTTGGGAATCAATGCTATAAAATTTGTATCACTCTTTCCAAAAATAAACTATCGACTATGAAAATTACATCTATATACGAATGCAACATTACTCTCTTTTTTGCCTTTCTTTTCATCCGTCAACACCGATACCAAAATATCACATCATCCTGCTCATCACGTGAACTACTCATTATGATCTCTTTTTTGAATTTTCACTTGGTTTAGGAGACGCAAACAGACCAAGAATAATCACCTTCGAGTTCGAGCCGTAACCGCTTCGAGTGCCAAACGACTCGTGTGAGAAGGGCCTTATTCTATAGATCACTAAGGTAAAAAGTGGCAATTAATGATACGAGTTCAAGATAAAAAAATTATCATTATGATAAGCAATTCGAAATGTATAAAAAACAAAAACAATTTTTGTCTTCAGTTTTCAGCCCTGAGTCCATCTATATGTAAACACGATACTTACTACAAAAAGAATGATCCTGATGAATCTTTGTTTTTGGTTTTTATATTCACAACGATTACCATAGGTTTTGGGCATAACCAAACACTGTGGGCAAAGAAGTTTTTAGTTGCTTTTGAATAAATAATAATAAATTAATTACTGAGATGCGGTATTTCTTGGGTTTTTGTATAACAATACACATTCTCGTTAAAAATGTGTTGCTATGGGTGTTAAGTGTCAGGAGTGTTAGCCATTTCAGCGGCAGTACTTGGTACTTGGGAAAAAATCACCCTGAAATTTAGGAAAGTATTTACTCATTGTTACCCAACGGTGGGTAACAATAAGACGGAAGGTAGGTAACAATAAAACATAGTCTTATTGTTAGTAGTTTTTTTAAAAAGAATCATTATTAATATATAGAATTCGGAAACTTTATCAGCTACAAAAAACATGTTCTTACTATCTTATTTAGTATCAATTAAGAGTAAAATCAATGAATGTCAATTAAGGCAAAATTAATTTCAAACGAAAAATAAGAATTTTGCCTTTTCGCCTGACCATAGTTTTTTGGTGAAGGCAAAATCATCCTTATGTCACTTTTAGAAATGTGAGATGTATCAGAAAATGCTCGAAAATAAAATTTATTTTGAACTTTTTTACTTCTTCTTAAAAAGGAAATAAAAAATTCATCTGTTTTCTCTGTAGTGGACGACAGTTTTCCAACATAATAAATAATTTTAAATTTATGATGTTCTGTTTTAAATTTTATGAGAACATAATCTCCCACGTCTGAATTCTTTTCTAATTCTTTAAAATTCATTCGGTCAGTTTCCATCTCAATGACATAGTCTGACGAATCATCTTTTGCCATTCTTCATCTTCATCGTCGCTGTCATAAATTTTTCGTTTTACCATGTTCTTTTTTTGTTGCTGTGGTTTATTGTTACTGTTACTATGTCTTTCTTCCAACTCAGCTTTATGTGGTGGGTTTTTATCGTCGCTGTCATAATTTTTTTGCTTTTCCATGCTCTTTTTTTTGCTGTGGTTTATTACTATTACGATGTCTTTCTGCCAATTCGGCTTTATCCGGTGAGTCCGTCGGTATCATGCTCCTTCCTTTTTTTATCTCTTGCCTGTTTTCTTTTTTTGCTTCAGCCTTAGGAAACCCACGGAAGTAAATTGACTAGTTCCGGGTGCATTATTTAGCTTACTTGTTCACATGGTGAATTTAAGTGAACTACTTTTACATCAAGAATAGGTCTATCAGTTACAGAACTTTGTAAAAAATGTACTTCCGTAAATATGAACCTATAAAAAAGAAAAATTCCACATTTTCTGAAAGCCGATGTAATAGTCCCTGGTAACATAGACTTTTTAAATGCATAACCCACACAAGCAGCCACTTCATATATTGAAAGTGGTTTTCCTAGGTGATGCATTAGCTAATTATCTACTGCAGCATTATAAGTTAAACTAAACGGCTTAAAGACATCGGCGTCCAAAGGTTGCAATTTGTTTGTTAAGTGAGGTGGAAATGTTACTATTGTAACGCCGTTTTCTTTTGCGAGATTTAGCACATCTATTGATAAGTGACTCTTATTTATTTATTTATTTATTCGTATGGTACATTTTTTACTCTCATGATTATCATAGAGAAGTAATGTAGGATTGTGCTTGGAGCTGAAAGTATGAAGGATAAAATACTCCATTACTTTAACAAATAAAGTTCAATTCATCCATCCAGATGCTGCTACGAGACCTAGAGTTTTAGTTGGTGGTCTAGAAATCAAGTGCTCTATAAAATGTACGCGTGGAAGCACCATAGCAGGTGGTAGATAATTTCCCGAAGCACTTATAATAACACAAGTTGTTACCAATACCCCGTTTTCACCAATGATGACCTTATTGACTTGTTTTGTTCCTTTCTCTGTCAAAACTTTTGCTGATTTCTAAACAGTCACCATCGCAGTCTCATCCAAATTATATATTCTAGTTCTATCAACAAATTTTTTGTGGCGACGTATTACTTTATGTAAATTATCAAAAAATTTGTTGACATTGTGTTGATTGAAAGATGTAGCCCTTACCAAACAACATCCTTCTGCACTTCTTAATGAAATAGTTGGATTCCGTCTCATAAAACTGATCACCCATTCTTTGCCTGCAATCTGATTCACCTCCCAAGTAGTAGTAAATTTTTAATTTATTTATTGTTGCCATCTCGTATGCAAGTTTTCGGCAGTCAGTTAGAGGCAGACCATAAAACATTTGAGAACATTTGAATAAATAGTTGGCAAAACTTGTCTCTTGCTCTTTAGTAAATATTTTATTAACGGCGTATATCTGATTAAATTATTGCCATTTTCTTTGGTTTTCTTTATATACCTAAAAAAAATGAATACTAGGTTATAAAACTTTTTTGACGACAATATTGGTAGCAAGATCCTACCTTGCCAAAGTTTGAAAACTCAATCCCAATTCTTCTTCTTTTGCCACAGATCTTATACTGCGACCATTTAATACAGCCTCTACTGCTCTCTTCATTACATCTCCCGATTTTCCTTGAAGGGTTTCTAGGCATTTTTTAGTCTTCGGTAAAATATAAAAATAATTAGAAGTAAATATTGCTTAGAAAGTGTCTCATTGTTACTCATTTGATGTCAAGAGAAGAATATTATGAAATAAACAAACCTCAATTTTTTCAAAGTCTTCAAATGTTACCAAACGCTTTTTGAAACTCTCTACTACACTTCTATGTCTATGTCGATTTTCTTGGAAACGGTTGGCCAAATCGACATCTTTTAAGTATACTTTTTTGAGCTCATTACGTCAAGAAAATGAAAATCTTCGAACAACAATCCAATATACCAAGGGGCAAAAAGTTATGAACATTTTAATGTACGCGAAGTGCTGCTGGTGGCGCCCTCTACAATGTACACTCATGAAATTTAAAACTTGGACACCACAATTTCTGTAAACAAAAGTTTGCACATTGTGAAGCGGGCTTAAGGGTATCATTTACAATTCTAACAGCAGGTAGTCTCAGCAGGGGTTATCTTATAGAAGGACTGTAGAATGAATCATTACACTAAGCACGTTTTAGAAAATAGGTAATTTGCGTTGCTTACTTAATTTTTTTTTTAAAGAATATATTTGAAGGTATCGCTAATTAAACACCATAGCTCGATTAATTATCGAATCAAAATTTTGTTTAGGAAATGTTTACAAAATAAAATTAGAAATAATTTTGATTTAAAAACGTCTACAAGCAATAACTTTTAAATTAAATCAAAAACTAAACATGGTTATTTGGGTTGACTGATTATTACTTATTTTTAAATAAATCTAACCTACTAATTATTGTAAGTTATTAAAAAAATCATTAAACTCTCTATTCATAATATTTAGTCCTTACAAAATGTATATTTTATGACGTTTCATTTTTTCTGTAGTTAATATAAAAAGTGAAAATAAAAACTAAGGCAATTCTTATTGTCAACGTATATATTTAGTTTTTGACAAGAATTTATTACATAATTATAATTAAGATACCAAGTTATAGTTTAAAATTAAATGAAAACGTTTTTTTTTAAATAAAGGTATTACTATATAAATAAATATAAGAAATCAATAATGGGTGTGACCTCCATTATTATTGATACATTCTTGGAGGCGTCTGCTCATTGACGCTATCAAGGTATCAATATAATTAATATTAATCGTTTCCCATGCGGTATCAATGGCTGCAATTAGTGCATTACGGTTTAGTGGTATAAAATTTGGCCCTTGTTGTTATCGGATAACAGCAAGTATTCGAGGACTGTGGACCATCTTTGTAGGAGTAGTACTAATGAGAGATGATTGGAACACCATGTCTAACTTTTTGCCGACGTTTCAACTAGCGTTGTTCAGTCTTTATCCATGCATCTAACTAAGTTTTGGAATATCTACAATTAAAATAATATATGAGATCTGGTGAAAAATTGTTTTTTTTGTACGGGTAAATACTTTTGATTCGTAAAAGCTTTTTGAAATGGAAATGCATTATAGTTTCAAAATGTTTCTGTTACTTTGCAATGCACGTGTGTTTCATGGTCAAGTTTGTCGGAATATTGTTTTTGGTCATTTAATATTTTTCTTAATTTAAATTTATAAAAGATGTTATCGTCACGTTCATGCAATTAAGGATTTGCCGAAACGCTTATTTCTATAGTTCTCACACTTCGATTTCTTAGAATTCAACTTCACAGGCCATATTTTGTTTTGTTAGCTCAAAGGTTTCTTTGTTCGTTCCTTGAAAAACAGTCGGTGTTGGACGACGTTATCAGTTAAATTAAAGATATGTTTGTCTAAATGAAAATAACACACGGCTTGGGCTCACGGTGGAAAGTCTAGGTAAGCGGTTTTTGTTTGATACTTCTGAGAATATTGTAGTGCAGTAAATTTTTTGTAACGTTCGTTGTGAAAAACCGTTGAGAGGGGTGACTCTCTTTACCTGATGTTAGTGAATAGTTTAGTTTTTAGAGTTTAGTCTTTAAGTAGACGCTGGACGAGTAAGATGAGTTTTTAAGTAGACACTCGACGGGTTAATTTGGTCTTTAGCTAGATCCGCGATGACGCGGAGTAATGTTGTTAAATTTTAACAACCGCTAAGTAACGCAAATGCCGAAAAGTGTGTGCGTATGAATCGCGAGTGCAATAAGGAAAGTAAGTGAACTATAACTAAAAGGAACTACTCTTTCGCCGCTATTAAGAGAGTACCGTTCGATTTTGTGTAAACATTCGAAACCACCGTAATACGAATTATAGACTATCTATGAGGCACGCGAGATTATTACAAATGCAATAGTATTTGCCATTGAAATGAAACCTTTGGATAATCAAATGGTTCCTGTTGGATTATTCCCGTATTAAGGAAATATTACGCTGCTTATGGATTAAGAATATGGTTCCTGTTGGATTATTCCCGTATTGAGGAAAGATTACGCTGCTTATGGATTAAGAATACCGTTCCTGTTGGATTATTCCCGTATTAAGGAAATATTACGCTGCTTATGGATTAAGAATATGGTTCCTGTTGGATTATTCCCGTATTAAGAAAATATTACGCTGCTTATGGATTAGGAATACGGTTCCTGTTGGATGATTCCCGTAGGAAAGAATAATTACGCTGGTAACGGATTAGAAGAGAGAAAATTTCTAATGTAAGTACCTTTCCAATTATTCAGAAACTTTTGTGAAGGATGACTTCGTGTGCGAATTTGAATTAGTGTAGGTAACGTTAAGATAAGTTAGTTTTGCTTAGTATGTTGTAACAAGTTGTCGGCGATTCTACCTGAATGAACCCTATTTTGTAATAGTTTTAGGTACGCGGTGATTAACCTTTTCGTTACGCTCCGGTACCGAGGTAGCTGCATGATTGTTTCTATTAGGCGACATAATACGTTTTAGAATTAGGACCCCGGGAAATTAACTTGTGTATTTTTTTTTAAATTTAATAGAGAGAACTGTTAATAATAATTTTTCTCTTTTATTGCATCAAGTGTTTATATTTCTCCCTTTTATTTAGTGAACATTTAAATCAGACATTTAAAAGAATAGGGTGGCGCCTGGCAACACCGACTGTGAAATATTTTAAAGACTTTTAGTCTTCAATAAAGGTAAGTGAGTGACTTATCCAAACCCACCCCTTGCCGTTAGCTAGCCGGCACATTCGTTTGCTACGAATTTGATATCCAGACTCGTGGTGTAACAGACTTCAATGGCAAAAGTGTAAACACAGACAATTGAAATTATGCTTCCGTATGCCGTTATAGTTTAGATATAGAGTGCAGTTTGTGGTGCAGGTCATTATTTACTTAAAGCGACGTTACCTTCTAATACTTTGATATTTCTATCGTTTATATGCACTCGAGGTGGTCAAAAATTTAGAACCGCAACTTTTATGTATAAGACATTAAAACAATTACTTCCTTCATTTCTTTGGGAGAGTTTATTGGTCTTAGCCTACAAATACTTAATTTTTGCAACATTTTAGAGTAACTTACCATAATTCATCTGCTACGTTTTAAATTTTATTGAAAAAAGTTTTTACGTGCGTAGGTACATCTACGATACGTAAATTAAACTTTGGCTTTTTATTTACAAACGACATTGAAATGCTGTCGTTTGACGTTTACGTTAAGTTGGTATCAAAACTGTTTGTACAAGAAAGCGAAATTTGTTGTTGATGTTATTTTTGTTGCTTACTTGAGTTAGTAAGAGACATACAAAACGACACTATTTGTATAATACGTTAGCTAATGATGTATGTACACTCATGAAATTTAAACCTTGGACACCACAATTTCTGTAAACAAAAGTTTGCACATTGTGAAGCGGGCTTAAGGGTATCATTTACAATTCTAACAGCAGGTAGTCTCAGCAGGGGTTATCTTATAGAAGGACTGTAGAATGAATCATTACACTAAGCACGTTTTAGAAAATAGGTAATTTACGTTGCTTACTTAATTTTTTCTTTAAAGAATATATTTGAAGGTATCGCTAATTAAACACCATAGCTCGATTAATTATCGAATCAAAATTTTGTTTAGGAAATGTTTAAAAAATGACCAATATAACAACCCTTACAGCAATTTGACTCAAAGGAAGTAAATTAAACAAACAAGGATATTCTATTGTTATTGAAATTTATTCATAAAGTAAAAGCCATTTCCTTATAATGCTAATGGACAGGATTTTCATTTAAGTATTAAGATTACAATAGAGGACTTATAAACTTTCGAAAATATCTAATTATAAATATTTACACTGCAATTGCGCTTTTCCTTAATAATTTCTTAGCAATAACATACACGTTCTTGGTTTTAAGTTGTCATAAATTTGATATGATATAAATTTGTGTTTCTAATATACATCACAAACTAATCTTTATTCGCCAAAAATTGTTGCTTAAGTTGTAAAGCTTCGTACACACCTGAACAACAAACCGAGCAACAAACATAACAACGAACCGAAAGTCAAACAGAACGACAAACGATCTTTTATGATTTCCACAATCCGAACAACAAACGGAACGTTTGTGCTGTTCCCATAATTATTTTCAGTAGTTTTCAGTTCATATATATTTATTATTGAGAAGAGAAAATTGCGGAAAACAAGAAGATAGTGCCAACCAAATTTTTACGCACAAAGAAGAGTAAAAATTATAATTTACTTCGCTTTTTTTTTTTTGGAAATTTCCCGCCCAAATGATGCTAATAGGGACATCATTTTTTCTTGCATTCTTAAACACTGATTAATTTAAAACATTTTTCTTCTGTCAACTCCATAATATTACCTAAAACACAACAAACCCACAAAAGGGAGGACAAAAATAAATAATTTAATTCCCGCATAAGTTTGTTCGCCGTTTTGTTTAGATTCGTCCAAACCTGCAAACGCATTCGCGCGCATTTTCTTTGATGTCGGAGAAAAAACCGACAAGTTGCGGGAACGCCGCAAACCGTTCGTGGAACAATCAGGACTTGCGAATCTGTTCTAAAATTCGTACGTAGCACCGTCCAAATTAATGTTCCGATTGCCGTTCGGTTCGTTGTTCTGTTTGTTCCTCGGTTTGTTGTTCAGGTGTGTACGAAGCTTTACAATAAGCATATTAATATGAACTATATCTTATGAAAGGAGAGTTATGTAACTATAATTAACGACTTAACGTTACGTTAGTAGATTCCATTTACTATTTACACATATTTTCTTGGAACATTCGATAATTAACTATCGGGATATGATGACCCTATACTTCGCAGGTTGTGCGCAACTGGATACAAGCAAATAACTTGGAGCTGTTACCCTGGCCAGCAAAAGCCCAGATTTTAACATTATCGAAAATGTTTGGGCTCGAATACTTGCTGTTATCCGAAGACAACAAGGGCCAAATTTTATACCAGTAAACCGTAATGCACTAATTGCAGCCATTGATACCGCATGGGAAACGATTAATATTAATTATATTGATACCTTGATAGCGTCAATGAGCAGACGCCTCCAAGAATGTATCAATAATAATGGAGGTCACACCCATTATTGATTTCTTATATTTATTTATATAGTAATACCTTTATTTAAAAAAAACGTTTTCATTTAATTTTAAACTATAACTTGGTATCTTAATTATAATTATGTAATAAATTCTTGTCAAAAACTAAATATATACGTTGACAATAAGAATTGCCTTAGTTTTTATTTTCACTTTTTATATTAACTACAGAAAAAAATGAAACGTCATAAAATATACATTTTGTAAGGACTAAATATTATGAATAGAGAGTTTAATGATTTTTTTTAATAACTTACAATAATTAGTAGGTTAGATTTATTTAAAAATAAGTAATAATCAGTCAACCCAAATAACCATGTTTAGTTTTTGATTTAATTTAAAAGTTATTGCTTGTAGACGTTTTTTAAATCAAAATTATTTCTAATTTTATTTTGTAAAGATTTCCATAAAGAAAAAAAATTAAGTAAGCAACGTAAATTACCTATTTTCTAAAACGTGCTTAGTGTAATGATTCATTCTACAGTCCTTCTATAAGATAACCCCTGCTGAGACTACCTGCTGTTAGAATTGTAAATGATACCCTTAAGCCCGCTTCACAATGTGCAAACTTTTGTTTACAGAAATTGTGGTGTCCAAGTTTTAAATTTCATGAGTGTACACGTTGTATTCAGTAGTAGGAAATGATAGTCATATTGGTGAATAAAATTAACGTTGGTGGCGCTACGATAGCATTGTTTACATCCGCTGTAGTTGGGTACAGAAACAGCTGTGCATCTACGATTATATTAGATTTCATTTTTATAAAATAAAAATCGAAATTATGAATCGAGTTAAATTAAGTAGCATATTTGAGTATGCAAACTGTTGTGCACAATCAAGAAGTGTTGTTGAAGGTGAAGAAATTCTAGCCTCCAAGCACATGGTTTTATGTGGACATTATCCACAAATTTTAGAAAACCAAATGGACAAGTGGCACATTTATGCATTGGTCTTACAAACCAGTGCTTTAACATCCCCTCCACACACAATTAAAGGGGAAATAAAAGCAGATTACACAATAGATTATTTTGTGTGTTCATGCAAAGCCGGAGCATCCGGATGTTGTAAACATGTATTGGCCGTACTTCTACACTGTAATAGGTAAGTTTTTAAAGTGTTTTTATTTGACTGATAATAAAACTGTATTTATTTTAGAAATGATTTGAATTCCTTAGAAGTATTGTCTTCAACTGATACACATTGCGAGTGGAATAAACTAAAAGGAAGTTCATTGGAAAAATATAAGCCAACTCCTGTATCACAGTTTAGTTGCTGCTTTAAATCTAGAGATGTTCAGCCCTTGGTAATTGACAGTGATGCAATTTTACTACAATTGTTGGAGTGTGCTCCTAACTCGGCGTTAGCAAAGCATTCCATTGGTAGACATATACCATTATTAAAATCTTTTAGTGCAAGTGACGAATCGTTTTTGTGTGATCCAACACCAATATCAGATAATATACACTCGTTATTTTATACATCAAAAACAACCACATAATGACCTTAATCAGTGACATTACAGTGAGTGACTTACATGAATGTTGTAGAACTTTTATCGGACAAATATTGTTATGATCAATGAAAGAGAAATTTGTGAAAAAACATTAACGGACAAAACTTTATGGCAACAGCAGCGACAATTTCGTGTCACTGGAAGCCGCTGTTACAGCCTATATACATATTCTGGTGACTGGCAAAAGAAGGCTGAAAAATATTTTGGCCAAAATCATTTGAAAATAAATTTACGAAGCATGGCAAACAATTTGAAGGGCATGCAAGAATTCAGTATTCTAAAGCTATGAATTGTGAAGTGTTTGAGTGTGGAATAGTAGTAAATGAACTGAATCCATGGTTAGGTTATTCTCCTGATGGAATTATTTTTAACAGTGATGGAAGTGTACACAAACTTATCGAAATTAAATGTCCTTTCGAAGGCAAAAATTTAAGTATTATGGATTTGCTACCAACCTGTAAATACCTATCGAATGATGAAAATTTCAATTTAAAACAAAAACATCAGTATTATGGCCAGATACAGTTAGGCATGGCATTACTAAATGTTGATCAGTGTGATTTCATAATTTATGCTAGTAGTGATAACTCTTTATTTGTGAAAACTATACATTTTGATTTTGATTATACTTATAAGATGCTGTCAAAGATAAAGTATAATTATTTTGAAAATATGTTACCAGTTGTCTGCCAACAACATAAACAACACAAGTAGAAATAAATGTTCAATTTAAAATAATGGCATTTTATTTTTTAATATGAATTTGTACAATTACAACTAACATTTACAGAACCAGTGTTTATTAATGTTAATTAAATTTATCATCTCCTAGAATAGGAGAGCCTAAATTCACAAGTCCACATACCGTTGTAAATGCATCATCAACAATGTTTATTAATGACCATTCTATCTTACTATTAAAAAATTTGAATACTTTTATTCTTTGATTAGAACGTTCTATGTGAACTCGAGCACTCGCAAATTTTCTATTTAATAAAGCCTCTTTCTTAGTGAGTTGTTTATTGTTTTTTAAAAAGGAGGTCGAACTAACTGGATGCCAGACTTTTTACATGTTTCATCAATTAGAAAACCTTTATCAACCATGACTGCGTCTCCGTTTTCTAACATTGTTATAAGAGGACTTTGCTCAAAGATAGCTTTGTCTGAAGTTCTACCTCCATAACAATGGCTAATAAAACTAATATTTCCAGCTGGAGTAACACCAGTTAAGAATTTTAAAGTTAAGGTTGATTTATAGTGAGAATACAATCGAAGTCGACATGATAAACACTTTGGCTTCTGAACCGATACTTCTGTACAGTCTAATACGACTCTTACATTCTCAAAATCATTAAAACATTTTGGAATGTTTTTAAAATTTCGCATTTAGATGGCCAAGGAATTGCATTTTTAAAATTTTAGCTAAAATAGGTATAACAGACATAAAGATATTTTTACAAGTTACAGGGGTGATGTGAATAAACAAAAAACTTAACAATTTAAAAGACAAATTTAACCTAAGCTTCATTAAAGTTAAAATTATGCGTTCTTTAACACTTAATTTGTGAATTCGCTTGTCATCAATTAGAGGTGTAATTAGTCTACACAGAGTATTTAATATAGCAAAAGTACGAACTCCAGTCAAGGAATTCAGTTTATTCTCATTAACAATTAATGAAGCAAATGAAACTGCTATATCTCCACTTGTAACCTGAATGCTTCGATTCATCATAGTACTTGACTGGCTTTCCTCCGGTACTTCACTTGCCATACTAGTGCTTGCTTCTTTATTGTTATGATGAGAATTTTCAATTGTCTTTATACTACTATTGTGTAACATTACTAAAGTATTTGCAATTTCCATTCTATCATTCTTTTCGTTTTCTTCGTTTATTAGTTTATTCAACCTTTTCACATACCTTTGTGTACGTTTATGTATAGGAGTTTGTGATGATATTGTGGCACTTCCATGAGATGGTTTTTCTGGTAAATTACAGGATGGTACAGCAGTTTTTTTTAATTTCCTTCGCTTTCTTTCTCCAGTACCTGTATTACCAAAAATGAATTAATTAGCCGAATATTACTACAATTAATTAATGTTCTTACTGCTTATAAAATCTTCTTTGGAGAAATGTTTCGAGCAAACTTTCATGTAATTTGTGATTTTTTTTCCCATTAACAATTTGATTCCCCATGCCTTTCTACCATCTATCATTTCTTTAACCCCAAAATTGTTCATTATAGGAACTTTAGTTACACCTGGACTTGGAAAAGAATGAAAACTAACATCCAGAGTGTTTTTATACGTAGATCCGCACCCATAAACAGAACAAAATTGTTTACTACGTTTAGCACTATTTGCACTTGCCATTTTGTAAATTTGACCCAACTACAGCAGTTACACAAACTACCACCAGATGTCTCACTGCTAATTACGTTAGCGAATACAAGGCCACGTTGATTCATCGATCAATCGGAATAAGTAAAACGAATGGACAATACTTATAAACTGGACAGTATCTATAAATACCTATGATAAATACATTTTAGAATATGATCTCAGTCGCCCACAGTTTTGTATATGGATTAAAATAGTAATTAATATGCAGTGCACATGTTCTTCATAAATGTGGATTTTTTTCCAACAACGTATTTGATTTTTACTCCACTTCTTATAAATAAGATAAAATAAAATTAATTTTTTCCGTCATCACTGAATTATGTTTGCATTATTCAACTGTTTTTTAAATAATAATCACTATAAAATATAAAGTACTGATCTAATTAGAATGTGGTCTAAGACCCCTTCTGAAATAGTAAATTATGAATGCATAAGTAATTCACTATTTGTAATAATAACAAAACAACAAATGCTAATTCAAGGTTATAGTATATTAAACATACATCTCTCAAACGACGTCTTTGAAGTTATTAATAATAAAAATTTGAACTTGCAGCAATTTTATTCGGTTTTAAACACAGAGTCGGACTAGTCGTAATATAGGTATTTTCGAACGGTTTTTAATTATAATTTCATTTCTTACATAAACAAAATGTAAATAAATCTAAATCAACGTTTTTTCAATAAATCGATTTATAGGATCCTATTTACAGTAATCGACACTAGGATACGCCTCTGGTAATAAATTATTATTTAAATCGTTCACAAACATATGATTCTTGAAATACCTATTACAAACTCGGGATTTTTACAACTATTAACCCAGTGACAAAAAAGGAAACACCAAAAAAACTGCACAAAAAAAGTGTACTCCAACACGTGTTCCAATAGATAAGCTATCAGCGAACTGAGTTGTCAGTTGCTGAAGTTATCGAAACACGTGTTCGAATATAGTTTTTTGTGCAGTTTTTGGTGTTTTCCTTTTTGTTACATATAGACCCTGCAGTTTAGAGTTCCATTCCTTTGATTAACACAGTGTTTACACCTGCTTCAAAAACTGCAACAATTACAGAATACAGTTTAAATCATCTGTTATCTAAATTACCCTGCTTCATCACTTGGAAATGAAAATAATCTTATGGTTGATTTATGCAATTTCAGTGATGATAAGCAACCTTGCATTGCTTAAGTATACTCCGAAACTAGTTTAAGCATATTAGTATGTATGCTTGTGATAAAACTGAAAATAATTCTGAAATTAAATGAATAGTATAATGAATTAATAAATGCTTACCTAAATTTAACACTTAAATCAGTCAAATACTTAAAACTAGTCAATGTCAGTTAATAATGTTGAATTAATACTACAAAACACAAATAACACGAATCCGCTGATAGTTATACGCCATTTTGAAAAATGTGCATTTTGACGCAATTCGGTTTTGGAGTAAAACAAAGTTTTGCTACTAAACGTTAGTATGTATACTGTAATTAAACCGAAGTTTAAAATACGCTACTGTATATGTATTTATAAAGTGTCAAAGTGTGCAACAAATCGTTTTGAGTCGTTGGTTTTGCACAACTTAGTTTGTAAGTAGAAAGTTTAACATCAGTATAATGGTTATCATGGTCACTCAGATAATCTACTATTTTCTCTTATTTTTAAGTCAAAGTTTAGTAGACGATAATAATCAAAGAATCGATTTTTGTAACTGCGCACAAAGTATGTCGACAAAGTTGTTTTACCGCAGATAACTTTTCGAACGTGTTACGATATCACAAGGTGGCACTAGAGTCACAACCATTTTATTAACTTTTTACGTATTTCTGATAGAATGTGAGATCCACCTTCTAATTATTTCATCTTTCATCAGGAGTTTATTTTATTAATTAAATATACCACCGTGTTGGTTATAATTAGAATTGTAAATATTGAAAACATCTTCTAAAATATTCGGAAATTATGTACATTCTTTGGAAAGGTAGGTCTAGATAAGAAAAGAACTCCTTTAATTTTTCTTTCAATTTTTTAGTGCCTCATACTAAGTTGAGCAGGAGTATATGCGGGTGTTGAAACATTAAATGTTAGTTCGTCGTGTATAAAGCTTGTCTCTTATTTAATAAATTTTAGTCAATTGACGTGTATTGTTTAATTTTAATTGTGTCGATATTGATAGTTACCTGGATCCATGTTACTCTAGTCAGGTACTCTACCAAATTAGTAGTTAGACGCCTTGAAAAAGATAGAACTTTTCTGTCGAAACGTTGGCGAGAATAACTCTAATGGTGTGTACTTGATTTCAACCCCTTAATATAATCCTGCAGAAGGTACAACTTAGTTTAAGACACTAAATTGTAGGTCTAGATGTTCTATTCTACTGTTTTGGAAAATGTACGAAACTTTTACTTCATATTTGGAATCTAAATTACGTTATTCCTCAATAATATAACATAAAGTAAAAGTATATCTTGCCATTATGATTTCACTGAAAATGTGCCCATGAGGTATAAAACTTTAAAACATTTTTTGTTAACTTTCCATGTTGTTTTAATTTTTGATATCAACGTTTGTCAACGTTAATTCATGTTAATGTATGAAGACATAATTGGGGTGCAATTCTCAGATTAAAACTAATTGTTGTACTTTCTCTCTGGTATTTAAAGCACCACCACACCACAGCTCAAACTACCTAATGTTTTTTCAGAGCGAATCTGATATTCATATGATTGTTTCTTCAGGTTATGTGAATCGGTCTCTAAAATTTCTCTATCTTCTGATAATTAATTGAATCGGCACTTTAGGTTCTTGGCCATGGTTAGCCTAGTGAAAATCCTAATGTTATTCCTGCTCACCGATAGATGTTCCTTAAGTTTTCATTTGGTCCAGAAAAACTCCTAGTACGGTGAAAGAAGTAGCTGTTTTATTCCTACCACTTGATCGTTACCTTCTATTCCAGCTTGTCCAGAAACCTAGGTTAGCGTAACATATTTTCGGTAATTTGACTTGATGACACTATTGTATGGCAATGGCCGTCTGATTGTACTATATACTTACATTCTCTCTTCAAGTTAAACTGGAATTTAATTTGTATGTATTTCCGTCTCAAAGGTTTTGATGGATTTGTTTATAGGCTCCAAGTATTGGGCTTTCGGTTCAAATACTCTCGCCCCCGTATCTATCTTACCTGATCTTGTTTTCCGTGCTGCAATGTAAGTTCTTCCTGCAGCTCAATCTCAATTAGTGTGAAAGTTTGTATCAAATAGAAAGACCTTTCTTTAACCTCGGCCGTGTTTCCCCGTGTAGTTGTGTCAAACAAAAAACTTTTGGTATTCAAATCATTCATTTTTAAAGCGATAAAGATGGAATGAAATTTATACAATTACTAGGTTTCTCAGATATTAGAAAATGTACCTATAATCAAAATAAAAAACTAAAGAAAAAGTTTAATAGTCGTACAAACGTAACAATTAGAACATTCAGAAAAGTTGAAAGACACAAGCTAACTAAACTTAATTTACAGTGCGGGTATCCTGTTATGTGGAATCAAAAAAAAAAGATGCCACAAGACGCCAAATACAAACAGAAATGTGTAAATCTATAGCGCTATATACGTTTTTGGATTGTTATTTAAGAAAAATACTGCTAATCAAACAATCGATTCTGCACAAATCGAGTTATTAAATCGTAAGCCCATTCTGGTTGATCGTAAGGCACATGGTGACCAGCCAATCTAACCATCGCTTCAACTAAATTTCCACCTTGTTTCAGATACCCCGCCAATTCTTCACCGACATACCATTTATGCCTGAGCGCTTTTTTGTATTCATCGGCTCCAGAAAACTTAAGCTTCTTAAGAACGTTCAACACAAGAGGATAAGGTACTATGAGATCAACTTGTCCATTATAAAACATGATGCGGTAATGTTCAAGTAATTCCGATATCCACGGAGCAACAGATTGACAAAACTCTTCCTCTAAATATTCTGCCACCAGCACACCGTCATGGAACGTTGAATTTCCGACATGAATCGCATTCCTAACATCTGCACGTTGCAAGAAACTTTCATAATGATGTTGTGCGCTGCTTTTCACTTCTAAAAAATTGTAGGGTTCCAAATACCCACTCGAATTTTGAAACAAGGTGTTCTCACGTGCTTCGTAAATTAATTGTCCAAAAATATCTAAAGCCGGTAACCATTCTTTATTTTCAATATGCTTCACAGCTTTTTCTCCCATTTCGCGCATTTGTTCTTTTACACTGAAGTCGACTAAACCTATTTGATATAAATATTCGCTATAATCAAATTGATTCATTGGATCTGCGTAAGCGTTTCCGATCGCCAAACCGTCTAACCGAATTTTTCTTTTTCCATTCGAATTTTCTTTTAAAATTTTGTAAGCGAGAGCAGGTAAATATTTTCCTGCATACGATTGTCCTGTCAAATACAAATTATTTTTTTGTATTTCCGGAAATAACTCATAGAATTGTTGAAAGGCCTCGTATAGATGTTCTCCTATAATGGTTTGATTTTTCACATATCCACCTTTATCGGTAAAACTGAATCCGGTGCCAACAGGATTATCGATATAAATCATTGAAAATTGTTTGGTCCATCTGTATGGTCTTATTTCTACATTCAATTTGGATGTTACAATGAAAGGGCCAGTTTCGAGAAATAGACCTGACATTGTAGACGCGCCTGGACCGCCCTGTAACCACAACACCAATGGCGCATTTTCATAATCCTCCTCTGCAGGAAAGAACCAGAAGAACATGTTCGAATTAAATTCTTTGTTTACTGTGAAATAAGCTGCATAACTTTTAACTTGTTTGAACTGATCGCACTTAACTTCGGATCTGGATTTTGCTTCGTCGATTTTTCCTGAGTAAATTAAATCCGTCAACAATAAAGGTGAATCGGTGTTTTGATCATTTCTTTCACATTCGGAATTTTCAACAACTTCCACTGAACACGCCAACATAGCTGCAGTGTAGATGATAAATTTTATCATTGTAAACCGTAGTATCTATTTTAAACTCACTGTTTCGTTGAACTTGAACGATATCAATGTGTGGAGTAATTGTAGATACCGTATCACAAGTGTGAACTAAATGAATGTTCAACGACCAATTTAATAATAATATTTCTATATAATTCAAGATGACGTTATTTCAGCAGTTAACAAACTAAATGAATACATTCCTTGACTTTCACCAGTTGTAATTATTCCCACACACCTAGATTTTGTATGCGTATTCAGACAACCTTCGGGTCAATTAGAAATACTCTTAATGACAAGAGAAACTTATATTAAGCAAAATTTAATTAACATCAATGTTACTATTTTTCTTTTGCAAAAACAATCTTATTTCGGTCAAATTGCAACAGCAGTTTCTTTACTATTGAACTAATGCCTGTTCAATGAATTTTATGGACTTTGTGTTTAATTATTTTATTAATACACTTCTAGAGCATTTGTATTTATAAGTGATATTTTTACAAGAGCATGCAATATTTTTATTTTCCTGAAATTATACTTCAATAACGAAATTGTCAAATATTGAACAAGATAAAATTGTTTCTTTTAGGTAATTACCAATGAATCCAATAAAACCGTGTAATAGTTCTTCAAAGTTTCGGCCTTCAAAAGTTGTCATGTCATTTCTTTGTCTGTGTAGGTATTTCATTGAAAGAAAATTATTTCGGCTTTGGCATACATTTCCCATCACCTTCGATTTTACATACGTTCGAGTCTATATCTTGTATCAGTTTCAGAATGATAAGCCACTAACGGTTTTCTAATTCTTAGCAATTGCCTGCAAACGACTTATATTCCCATACGGTTATTTTGATATATCATCTTGTATGTATACTGTGGCGTAGTCATATCGGAGTGCTCCACGCCTCAAAAATTTTTAATTTGAATTCAACCTTTGTAAGAAGATTTAAGAGAAGTGCGGAGAAGCACAAATGCAGGTACAGTATAAATACCTGCTTATTCTTACCATACTTTGATGGTTCATAAGAAGTGGGTGTGAAATTCTCCAAACATAATAAAAAGCGAGTTTTAGGTGATGTCACTTACATTTGAGAAGTTGTACGTGTATTTACTCAAGCAAAAACAGTATTAAACTCCCGTTATTTAGTGTCTATATCCTTTGAACTAGAAAGCTTAAATTCGCTGATATTTTAGTATCACCGCATTTTTTGGAAACCTGGAGTTTAGAGCATTCACCATCTCTAGAGAACTTAATGGCAGTTTAAGTCAAAGGCGATCAATTATCTCTTACCAAACTGTGTCACTAATTTAGGAAATGGTGAAGTAGTTCGAGAAGCCGTGATGCAGACCACAGCCGAAATAATCCACAAATCGTTCACCAGTATCTATCCACTACCAATGGATGCAAAGTAAACTTGTTGTCTTATATTGGCGTTCCTGAAAAATATATATGCATTAATATTTTTTTGTGAACTATTGATTTGTATTGTAACTGCTGTTTATGTAGCTAATGTTCTTTATTTTACAAAAATTAAGTTTGGCGGAACATCTAGTACCACAACATCGTTCTATCATAGCACAATAGAAAAAAAAAATTTTCCGACTGATAGTGTAAGCAGTTTACATGAATCAATTCTTCGATCATTGAAGCCAAGTATGCGTTTGCTTAAAACACCAGTCTAAAATCTCCTCCAAGGTGACGATTCGGGTCAGTCAGCAAATAATTCAAATAAAAAATAAAATCGATAAAAACCAAATATATAAAAGAAGACAATAAATAAACAAAATAAGTGAAAAATTTTAAATTTTTTTAAAGCAAAACCAAAAACAAAAATTAAAATTTTAAAATATAAACTAGTCTAGAATTTAAGGACGATAACCTAAAAACTAATCTAAAATGTAGTAGATAAGAGGGAACAAACTGTAAAGAGTTGACTTTGACGTGCGAAGATAACGTTACAGTTCACTACGAAATCATAATGTAAATTTTATCCAAAATAGGCATGTAATTAAAAAAATTGTACGTGTAAAAGCGGTAAAATGAAAACACTAAGCGAAATGGTGGAAGGAAAAGAAGATATAATAGACAAGTTCATAGAGATAGAAGGGAAAATTGGCAAAACCAACAAAAATATGTCCCAACAAGCAATAAATATTAATAACTTAGAGAAAACTATAAAGCAACAGAAGCTAAAAATAGAGCAGAATCCAGGAAAAAAATGTAATCATATTTGGTATTGCGGAAGACGATAAAGAAAATAATTCTGCAAGAAATTTTTTTAAGCGAAAACGACTTTTGGCAAAAACATGAAATACTACGCAACGCAAAAGATGACTCGTCAAAAACACACTTCAAGAAACTAGCAATATAACAAAAAGTAGCGAAAAAGAGCAAGAGATAGAAATATACAGTTCTAAATAGAAAGTGGAAATAGAAAAAGAGAGCAATTAAGATAAGGACAACACAACACGAATGGGGAATTGCAACATAAATACAATGACTAGCAAAAAAACTATCGGAAGAAATAGATACAAATAAAATTTAAATACTAGATGAACTAGATCAGCTGACGACTTTACGATTTTACCTTTTTTTTATAAGCTTCATATTATTCCGTTGCAAGAGTATTGCCTCTCGCAAGGTTGCTTTGCGATCTACTGGCCAAAACCTGGATTTGCAAAGTTAATAAACTTAAGCTATTTTAGGTTGCTTAAATTTAGGATATAATATATGGTTACGATCTTTGACGACTATATGTTGTATTAAGATGTAGATTCTTTTTCTAATCCCTCGATCCTCGAAGAAAGCATAGCAATAAAAATTTATGACATACGATTAACAAATAGTAAACTCACTAAGCTATCTAAACCAACTAGTAAAGTGAGTTTGAGGCGTGCACACGCGTTTTACATGCGCTCTGTATTTTGTAAAATTGTATATACGCACTGAATTTTAATATTAATTTTGAACATGCCACTTGTTAAAAATTGTGGGGCCTGTAATAAGCCACTTTCCCAAGAAAAGGAAACAATTTGTGTATGTGACAAGTGTCGCCTACCATTGCATTCGGCTTGCTCGGGTCTAACAAGGGCAGAAGTACAGCTACTTGGTTCAACTGATAAACGTAGACCAACTTTTCACTGTGATTACTGCATGAATGAAAGAAGCCTTATATCTGAATTAAGAGAAACTATAAACAAATTAACATCAGATATCGATGACCTAAAAACAAATTTGCTACTAGCACAGTCGACGTTCTGTCCTCTGAAGTAATGGAAGACTTAATTAATGAAGTAAATGAGCGAAATAAAAGAGCTTCTAACATAATTATCTACAACATTGAAGAGTCCACATTAAAAGAAACAGGTGCTCGTATTGATTATGACAAATCGCGAGTAACAGAAATTATTGCAAAATACCCAATGTAGATTTAAATTATTTACAAGTTTATCGCTTAGGAAAACCAAGCAATAATTTAAACCGTCCGATTAAAGTTATACTAAAAGATAGCAAAGCTGTTAAAGAAGTATTTAAAAATAAGTCAGTGATCGAAAAGGGTAATGCACGATTGTCTTCAGATCAAACGCCAAATCAACGTAAATTTCTTCAAGAACTCCGTAAATCTTTGCAAACTCGTTTGAATGAAGGTGAAAACAATTTAACAATTAAATATATAAATGGAACACCAAAAATAATAGACCCGATTAGTGTGACGTCACGTACAAACCGCTAAATTCAAAATTCGGTACTTTGCAAAATTGTGGACGAAAAAGTGAACCTTAAGTACAAGGACTTAAGGGTTATATTCAAATAGATCAATAGAAGTTGGTTGGTTTTCCAATATATACGCATAAATAAGAGAAATCGTTGTCATATTCACTAATTCTGAACCTTTATCTTTCATCTAGTATCAATATTACATTTTCAAATAGCATATTTTTATTATAAATTAAAATTAATGTTTATACTACAAATACATGCGCAGAAATCAGCTGGCGGGAACAGTAATTTTAGAAATACGCACCGGGTTAACCATAACCTAATTACTATGAAGTACTATTAAATTAAACTATAAATCACGTATTATAAAGAACAAACTAATGAAGTAAACGAGTAAATAAGCTAATAAATAAACAAGAGTAACGCCAGGAACAACAAAGGAAAACAGCAATTACAAAGTATAAGGTTAACCCGGTGCGTATTTTAACATTACTGTTCCCGCCAGCTGGTTTTTGCGCATGTATTTGTAGTATATAAGTTAATTTTAATTTATAATAAAAATATGCTATTTGAAAATGTAATATTGATACTAGATGAAAGATAAAGGTTCAGAATTAGTGAATATGAAAACGATTTCCCTTATTTATGTGTGTATATTGGAAAACCAACCACTTTTATTGACCTATTTTATTATCACCCTTAAGTCCATGTACTTAAGGTTCACTTTTTCGACCACAATTTTGCCAAGTACCGAATTTTGATTTTAGCGGTTTAATTTGACGTCACCACTGATCGGGTCTATTACCGTAAATCAACCAAAAAACTGAATGCTAATTCTAAGAACAAGTTTCCCGACACTAAATTAAGTATAGCCCATGTTAACATTCGTTCATTAATTGCAAGCTTTGATTGGCTGCGTGAGTTTATTAAACATAATTGTTTTCATTTAATTGCGATATCTGAGACCTGGTTAACACCAGATATTTCAACAAAAGATATTAACTTACCGGGCTATGAATTAATCCGAATTGATAGAATAACGAGAGGTGGGGGCGTATGTTGCTATGTGCAAAACAATATTCTGTTTAAAGTTAAACCTACGGATTTTGTAGTTACAGATAGGATAGAGCAGTTATGGTTATCTCTTAGTATCGCAAACAGCAAAGTAGGTCTAGGGGTAATATACATACCGAAAGTTTCAAATTCATGTTTTAATGAACTGGAACTGACGCTCTCAATATCTCAGTAGAGATGGATGATTTAATAGTTGTTGGTGACTTGAATGTAGATCTTACAAAAGATACCATTTATTCGAGGAAACTGTTAAATCTTCTTAGTTCTTACAATATGAAACAGATAGTTACTCAACCAACTAGAATAACAGATACATCTTCATCTTTGATAGATATCATATGCATCAGTAAAAATATTGCCACAATCGAATGTGAAAACATTGATGTACATGAGGTCTCAGATCATATGCTAACATACTGTAAATTAAACTATGCTATTAAAAATTTGCCACCGAAAACAATAACATACAGGGATTATAAAAATCTTGAATATAATCAATTGGAATCATATTGAGGAGATGGGTGATATAAATGAAAAAGTTGACTTTATTAACTCAAATATTATTGCCTTATTTGACACACATGCACCAATAAAGAGCACTTGCCTTCGACATACTTATCGACCTTATATAACTGATGTCATAAAAATAATGATTAAGTTAAAGAAAACAGCTTATAAAAAATTTATAGAAACTAAACTAGAGGCGCATCTAAATTATTACAGGCAGATAAGAAACTATTTATCAGTTGCCATAAAAAGAGAAAAAGCTGCATACGTCCAATATCAGATTCGTCTTAATAAAAAAAATCCAAAGTTGTTGTGGAAAAACTTTACTACATGGGGCATTCATTCCAAACACACAAATGAAATATCGAAAGAAATTAAAAATGCAACCTTAATAAATAATTACATAGTAAACAACATTCAAACCGTCAAAGTTGATGAAGAGACATTAAATTATTTTAACTACAACAAGAAAAACGAACGTCAATATATTGGATTTTTTACAGAAGTAACAGAGACAGAAATTGAAAAGTTAGTTGGTGAATTGACGTCGGAAGCCTATGGAGTAGATAACATAAACTTAAAAATGTTAAAGTTAGTACTACCATATTGCAAACTTGCCTTAATGCATATCATTAATTATTCACTTGCCAATGGAGTTGTACCTGATTTATGGAAAAAAGCGGTGATCAATCCACTATCCAAGATCAATAAAGCCTACGAACTGAAAGACATCAGGCCTATCAGCATCTTACCAACAATGTCGAAAATTCTTGAGAAAATAGTTAACAACCAAATAAGTCAACATATTCGCAATAATGACATCTTGCCAATAACTCAATCAGGTTTTCGCAAAAATCACAGCACCACTACAGCTTTATTGAAAATAACTAGTGATATTTCCAGATACATGGACAACAGTGAATTGACGTATTTAGTGTTATTGGACTATAGTAAAGCCTTTGACGTAATTCATCGTACTCTCTTGCTTGCCAAATTGAAATATTATGGGATAGAAGAACATATACTGCAATGGTTTCATAGTTACTTAAATAACAGGAGCCAAATAGTTAAAATTGATAATGACATTTCACACGAATTGATCGTTAAATATGGAGTTCCGCAAGGTAGCATACTAGGACCGTTACTATTTTCAATATTCACAGCTGAACTTCCAACTGTGTTACAGCACCAATGGAACATTCACATGTATGCAGATGACACCCAAATGTATAAGTCATGCTTACCACACCTAAAGGATAAACTACTAACTGAATTAAACAGCAATATCAACAATATACTAGAATGGTCTACGAAAAATGGGCTTTGTGTAAATCCCCAAAAAACAATAGTGTTGTGTATTGGCACTAGTGGTACAATTAAAAAATTAAACATGGATGTTAATAACTTTATTCTAGTGGATAACCAAATAATAAACGAAAGTGACAATACCCGAAATCTGGGCATATGCATTGATAATCGTTTAAATTTTGATAAACATGTGATAAAAAGTGTAGTGAAGCTTATGCAAAATTAAAATTACTATGGAAATTCAAAGCAATGGTACCAGATGAAGTAAAATGGAATTTAGCAAATGTTCTCGTTTTAAGTCATCTCGACTACGGAAGTAATGTATACTACAATTACTTAACCGTTGAAATGAAAAATAAACTGCAAATTTTACAAAACTGTTGTATGCGCTTTTCATATAACATTAAGAGATACGAACACATCACGCCCTACTATAATAAACTAGGTATTTTGAAAATAGAATACAGATTTATGCTGCTTTACGGAAAACTATTGTTTAAAATTTTAAATTCCAAAGAACCACAATATCTTTATACATTGTTAAATAGAAAATCTACCATACACGATCTGTCTCTAAGAAATATTAATTCGTTTTGTATTCCGCAACACACTAGTGCTAAATTTAGGTGTAGCTTTTTATACTTTGCGCCACAACTGATGAAGTATCCCGCATTGTTTGCAAACTCCTCATCATGTCTGGACTTTAACAGGAAATTCAAGGGCGCTTTGTTACATGTGCAGGCCTCTAAATAAATATTTAAATGTATTAGAAAATATGTTGACATTTAAACTTATTGTAAATACATTTATTTAATTTAGTATATTATAAGGGAAAAGTGAAAAACGGCTATGCCGATCTTTGTCCCTATTGAATTGTATTGTTTTTCAGTTCAATAAACATTGGAAGAAAAAAAACTACAAAAACCTATCTGTCAGTAATATAGCCATATAACTAAAGAACCCTAGACCATCCATCCGCAAACATTTACGGAGTGACTAACAACAATAAACAATCGTTTACGGCAGACTCCACATCGTCCCGATACTAATGTAATAAACGTCAATGAACGTATGGAAAGTATGGATACGTTATAAAAAAAACATTAAAAAATGTGTAAAATAAATATTTTGTAAATATTTTAATCTACATTATTATATACAGGGTGCCCATTATTTACTCCGGTATGATGGGTAACTTTGTTATTTGTGATGATATAGCTTCGCTTAAATTAGCAAAGTTGGGCAGAAATTTCAGAGCACTTTCGTGACATAAACAAACTTCAAATCCATAAACTGATTTCTCAAATAATTTGAGAAAATTGAAAATTGTTGATTTTTTTATTCTTGAATATCGCCGTCACCGTCATTGATACAAAAGTAAATAATACGTCATTTTGTAGTTATTTCCATAGCATGCTTAGTTCAAAAGATATAACACCAACTTGCATTTCCTTAAATGGAAATCGTAGTTGGCTGTGGCGACTTTCAAAAGCTTATTTTTTCTGATTTCAATGATATAGACGTATTTTCATTAGTTTGAGATGTATTCAACAATAACTATTTTTTTAAATTATTTACAAAATTATGAATAAGCAAAAACACCGTGGTGATGTAAGTATGTTAGTTTCTGTATCGTAGTATACTTAGAGGTAATTTGTACAACATTTTTTTACAATTCACTTTGTAGAAATTCCAAATCTCGTTGAGAATTGAGGTTTGTATCATAAAAATTGGTTCTAAGATTATAGTTCAAATAATTCGGCACCAAATATTTACTGAAAACACCTACTGGTCTCTTCTTTTTCCAATGAGGTGACGATTGTTTTGATCCCAATGGACAGTATTGTGTCGCTTAATTTTTCCGTTATTAGTGAACAATTTCATCTGAAAAAAGAATTCCATACGAGAAACAATCAGTTAGCTGTGTTTCCCTGTGTTGACGGAATAAAAAACCGTGGGAAAAAAAACCGGGGAATAAATAGCCGGGAAAAAAGGACCCCGGAAAAAAAGTCGGTGGAAAAAAAACCGAGGGAAAAAAGCCAACGGAAAGAAAAGCCGCGGAAAAAATAGCCGGCGCAAAAAAAAGCCGGTGGAAAAAAACTGACGGAAAAAGCAGTTGACGGAAAAAATCCGAAAAAACCCCAGAGGAAAAATAACGTATCAAGTGATCAGTTGTGTTAAAAAACTTTCGCTGTAGTTTCTCAAGATTATCATTATGAAGATTACAGTATGGTCTCCAGATTGTACAACAATAAGGAATTCTTCGGTATATTAATTAATGATGGTGGACCGTAAATAATTTTTTATAAACTCAACGCGTTGATTGGTGCTTTGTGTCAAAAGGTTTAGTTCACATTTGTAATTGACTTTTCGTCATACAAAAAAAATATTTTACTTTAGCACTTATACCATAACAACTATTACACACTTTAGGTTAGAATGTAAATAATTTAATTTTTAAAGTGCATTTCCAAATTCAAATTTAAGAAATGTATTTTATAACTAAGTAGTTTTTAAAATGCATTTGCAATTCGTCTTAAAACTAACCCTCTTCTAGTGAAGACCAAGAGCACAAATCCTTATTCTATGAAAAGTGTATTGTGTCAGATTATAAATTATGACTAAAATGACTAGTTACATAGAAAATTTATGTCGTTTATTGTAATAAAATTGTATTTACAATCACTAATCTTTCTAAAATACTTCATAGTTTAATGGCACAAGAAAATATAAATAAGGTAAGAACGGTAAATGATTTATTCACCGGTTTTTTACCGCAGCTCTTTACACACCAGCTTTTATATCACGGCTTTTTTGACGGATTTTTTATATCCAGGTTTTTTCCGGAGGTTTTTTTTCCCCGGCTTTTTTTCCGAAGCTTTTTTTCCGCGGTTTTTTTGCGGCTTTTTTTCCGAGGCTTTTTTTTCGTCGGCTTTTTTCTAGAGGTTTTTTTTCCGCGGTTTTTTATACCCCGGCTTTTAATTCCCCAGCTTTTTTTTCAAGGCTTTTTTTCCTAGATTCGTTTCCCTTACTAGCCATCTAACAAACTCAATTTTTGGTTTAAATCCATAAAATATAAAGTATTGCTGATACTACATTTATAGGGACGGTAATTATTCTGTTTAAGAATCAAACAGGCTCTTTCTTTTGGAATCCCGCACTCGTTCACCACTTCTCCGGTAGATGTACTTAGTTTACAAATTAACGTTAAACTCTTACTTCGCCTGCTTCTTTAAATTACACCTTCTCAGTTTTCGGATTGTTAAATGAAACCCTAGTTTTGATAACAATATTTTATTATTATAAATTATTAGTACGTAAGTTTAGAACTATTTTGACACAAGCTTGTACAATAACAATTTGTTGATCGCATTAAATGCTTCCACCGCTTGCTTGGAACATAATTTTGCGAATAATTTATAAAATTGTTTTTACTAGTGGTGGCAAAACCGTCGAAAACAAAAACCGATTAATCGTTTTTAGAAAAAATCGAGTAACCGTTACTTCCCGAAAATCGTATATTAAAATCGATGTTTAAAACCGTTTCATAAAATCAATGTTTAAACATTTATTTTAAACAGAATTTCAATATAATTGTTTATCAAAAACTGCAGTAATAACTTTGTCATGAACTTTTATAAACAAGCTTAATCAAATATGGGTTATTTTATGAAAACATTAATAAATATGTCGCACTTTGCGGTAGTACCGGAAGTAACCATTAATTTTCTTATATTACATAGAAACCCGTATTTTTATTTGGTTCTATCTAATCCAATTTTGTTAAGATCTTTGCAAACTTTAACTACTTAAACCGTTTCAATTTAAATCCAGATCATTTAGTTTTAAAATGTTTAAAAATCATTCAACTTCTACCCTTCGAGCAGCAGACCTCTCAGTAATTAATATAATATATTAATATAATATATATATATATATATATATATATATATATATATATATTAATATAATAAAAAATTAAGTTTTAAAAACGGTACTATTTTTAACAAAATAATTTAAAATATTCTAGGTAGTATGTATACGTATTTTATAAAACAATAAATATTTTTGAAATTGTTTAATTAATTGTAAAAACGTGGTTAAAAATTTATTTTGTTATTTATCTTACATTGTAAAAAGGTTTCTTTTTACGGTTTTTTACGTTTACCAAAACCGACCATGTACCCGTACAAATCAATGACAGTTTTATGCTGTCAAGTGATTCTTGAAGAATATACATAGTTAACAATAAGAGGATTAAATCTCAGTATTTGGTGCAGCAGGTAAAATTTGTCAATGTTAGGATTATAGGATATTTTAAGATTTTTTTTATTGTTTCTTTTGTTAAACATATTATTGCATGTTTGGTAAATTTATTAGCGTTTTAAATGATCCTGCATTTTGGCCCAAACTTTTGAATACTAGAAATAGAGAACTAACGGTAAGAAATAACCCCCATAAGGCTCATGATTGGCATTTAATTCCTAATATAATGCCCCAGGAGTTAAAATTACTCGAGCCGTGCCTATGCGCTACGGTATCAAAAGTTAACTCGTTAGGTCGCTTAAAATGACATTTTAGACCACTTTCTTTGGTCAGCGGACTTTCTTTTCTATGGTTTTTTCTGCGTGTATTTTTTTCTGGCAGTTTTATTATTCGCGTTTTTTCCGATTTTTAAAATCAATTAATAATAGTAACAACATTTAAAATCGAAATAACAGTTGATAAAACCACCATTTTAAGATCCGATTTAAAAATCCTTTCAAAAACCCTATTTATAAAGTTAACTTTAACATCCTATTCATAAAATCGATTTTAAAAACCGTTTTTTAAATCGGTTTTAAGAAACGATTTTAAAAATTGATTTAAAAATCGATTTTAGAAATCGACTTAATAAAACCCGATTTTAAAATCGATTTATAAACTGATTTAAAAATTACCTTAAAAATAATTTTAAAATTGACTTCAAAACCGATTTTAAAAGTCGACTTTAAAACCGATTTTAAAATCTACTTCGAAAGTCGACTATGTAAATCGATTACCTACTATTATTTTTTAGCACTAACCATGTAGTTGATATTCAAGAATGAATAATTTTCAGTTTTCTCAAATTTTCTTATTAAGTAGGCGATGCATTTAAAGTTTGTGCATGCCATCAAACCGCTCTTGAAATTATTCCCAACTTTGCTAAAACAAATAACAAAAGTGCCCATTATACCGAAGCCCCCTTATAAAACCTATATACAAAGTTTTTAAAATCCAATCGACAGTTTTCCTGACATCTTATTTATAAGATGTGGAGTGAAAATCAGATACATTGTAAAGAAAAATCCACATTTATGAAGATAATGTGAACCGCGAAGCAATTTGTAAAATCAAATTAAACATAGTATCGGCCCACAGTAGTTAAATGTATCTAACTGGTAAGCCGTTATACGAACGCTACCTACTACACTATGTCAGTAGGTCGCGTCGGGACAAAGCGAGGTATCGCGCGCCTAAGTTCTTTAAGACAACTCTTTAAGAAAATTATCACACTCACAAAGCGATAATTAAATTGCGTTTTAGAAAATTTTGTTTCAAATTAAAGCTATATACAATAGAATTTCGAACAATTTTTTTCCCTCATTTTTTTTTGTATAATTGATATTGGTGGAGGTATTGTTAAAACAATTAGTGGCACGTGTTTGCTATATTTCAGTAATTACTTATCGGATCAAAAAATAGTTTAAACAAATGTTGTGTACAATTAAATTACAAAGAACTTTTATTTGGAAGCAGAATGTGTAAAATAAAGATTATTCTAAATATTTAAAAATTTGAAAATCTATGTAGGTTAATGTCCCTAAGGCTAGATACATTATACTTATATATATATATATATATTGTTGGATAACATTTTTAAGTTATTAACAATGAAATGTATTAACAAATGTCAAATACATACAATTGCCACACCTAGCAAACTTGACAAAACTGTGGAATACCTCACACAGCTCATTCGAAAGCTAAATCACAAAAATATATTTTTAACATTTACTTTTGTTTATAAAAAAATATTGTTTTGTACATGATGAACTTTTTTAAACATAGGAGATGGGCAAGATGACATAGAAATTCATTATTATTTTTTTTTTAAGATGGTTTATTAATGTATGAAAGTTGCACTAAATCAAATTAAGATAAAGAAGAAAATATCTTCTGGGTACGTCTGACTTAAATTTCCACTCCAACTATACACTCATAATAAGAAATACATTAAAAGACATTTCCAAAAACATTTCATGACAATAACGTAATACCGCATGCTTCTACTTTTTTACTACGATTAGCCAGTTCCTCTTTTATCAAAATATTCAAAGTTAAACGGAGATCCAAGATGTTACAGCTCCAGAAAATCTAATTCCCACATAGGCGAGAGACAAAAGAAAAAACTTTTTAAATTTCTATTTTTGGATATTTAAAATAAGAAAAAAGATATCCCATCTTCATTCTAAAACCATATTTAAAGCAAATTCAATTTACGCCAACCTAGTAAATTATTAACTACAATATAACACAAAAAATGCAAGTGATTTTAGCATCCTTCCTTCATCTCCTGTTGACGGAAAGTATTTCCACTATCGAAAACACGATAATGCAATTATGTCATTGGACAACTACATCTAATCTTTCTTAAACATTAAAAACATTACTTTACATTATAACACCTATATTGTTTTGCGAGATAGATTCATCAAGCCGACACTGGTATGTCACTATCCAAACACTTCATCTTAATTGCAAAATTCTATTTTAAGAATCTAAAAACGAAAAACCAACAAAAGATACGTAACACCTCATTTTTGAAAATATTTGAAATAGTTTTCTGAAGCGTTGAAACTTAGGTGAAAAAATATATTTTTCCATTATTCATCTCCTTTATCATATATGCCTAAAAATTTAAATTTCAATAGTGTAGCAACTACAAAATTCAAAAATTTATCTATCATTTCTGAACACGATGTCCAAGATAGAAAACTAAAAATTAAATGTTTATAAAATCGTTCTTAAATTTGTCATATACAGGGTGTGTCTTGACAATACCATCTTAGACGAATAATGAGAACAAAAAAAATCAATTCAGCTTGGCGTATCTATCTCTTACCATTATTAAGAAAAAAAAATTTCAGGCCTTAATAACGAAAATTTGGATTTATAAAAAAATTAATATCCCAATTTAGTATCCCAATTAGTTACGCAATATTGGACCGATGGTGGTTCAATATTTTCTATATCGGCTCAATATTCAGTACAATCTTAGACCAATAATAGAATGAAACAAAGTGCAATATCGTACCAATATTGATGAGTTATATTGGTCCAATATTACCAATTACATTGGTTCAGTATTACGCCAAGTTGTAAAATAATATTGGACCAATTTCATTTCAATCACAAATCACATTAGTATAATTACTCAAACAATTAATATAGTCCAGAAAAAGAAATATTAGTATTATACATCAAAATACATAATATTCTACATTAATTTATAATAGTAGTTATGGGATCTTTTTTCTTTCCTTCTTCCCAACCTCACGGTCTCCAGCGGTAGCTGAAGCTGGGCCAATACTCTTTGATATTAGACATTCTTCAACGTTAGAAAATTTAGATTGTACTGCCACTAAAAACATAATACTGCATAGTGCCCAAATACAAAAAAATCTATATACATGTAACACTTTCAAACAATTTTAATTTGTTAAATTACTTTTTTCCTTTTCGTCCTTGAATAATTTCCTTGGTTATTATTCTTTTCATTATTGACTGAGACTTCAAATCACATTATTTGAACTTTTAGAACAATACGAAAACAAAGTTCATTGATATGAGCATTAACAGCTTTCATTATCTTTCTACGTTTAGTAGCTCAAGATATTTATAATAAATGTAACCATGAAAGCATCAACATACAGTGTGAGGGTAAAGTATGGAATAAAATTCATTAAATTTTTATTCTTATTTGTATGTAATTTTCCGTGGACAGGTCTATTGTTATTTTTAAATTACCATCTTTAGGTATAAATCAACTCTTTTTATCTCCTCCAGTGGCGGCGCAACAAGGGGCAACTTAAAAATTTTAAATGGCAATAGGGATCAAAAGTTACATTTTCGGAGACCATTTTATCCTCTATGCAGCAATGTAAGCATCTTCAACATCAGTCGATTAGAACAGGGAAAAAGTAACCTTTTAATATTTTTTCTACACTCATAATTTCTGGTTGCATTTTCTGTTAATAAATCGACGCAACAGTTCCCTGAAACCATTACACAAATTTCCACCTATTTGCATAAATAATACATTTCTATCACAACCAGTGGCGGTGCAACGGAGGGCAATTTGAAAATTTTACATGGTACTAGTAGCCAAAAGTTACATTTTCGGAAAGATTTTTTCATCTTCTATTTAGCAATGTAATTGTTTCTAAAATTGGACAAATAGAACAACCTTTTATCCTTATTGTCTTTTAAATTTTTTAAATTACCCCACGATACGCCGCCACTGGTTGGGATACTAATGTATAATTTGTACCTAAAAAAATGACCTAAAAAAATTTGGATGATACTTTCCAGAAACTATTACTTGTTTCGATTATCAATAATAGAAAATACAAGCAGACATTAATATTAATGCTGAAAAACATTTAAAGTAATTTTTTTAATTTTCCTGTTCTAATCTACCGATGTTGCAGATGCTTTCATTGCTGCATAGGGGTGAAATGGTCTTTCCAAAAATGTAACTTTTGACCCCATTGTCATTTAAAATTTTCAAGTTCCCCCTGTTTCGCCGCCACTGGTGGAGATAGAAAGGGTTGATTTATACCAAAAGATGGGAATTTAAAAATAAAAATTGACCTGTCCGAGGAAAATTGCATAAAAATAAGGATAAAAGTTTAATGAATTTTATTCCATACTTTACACTCACACTGTATAATAAAAGGTACTAAAGATAGATACTTACCTCAACTCAAAAATTTTAACAATAGATGAAAAACGTTAAAAATCAAAAACTTTTTAGTGCCTATGATCAAAATTTTTTTACTTACAACCACATGCGGTTTTTTCAGAATGATTGAGTAGGTCCCTCCCTGGCCATCTGAAATCGATAATTACAATATTTTTTAATAGGGACAACATTTTTTATTGCAAAATTTGTCAAAAATCTGTCTAAAGATTTTTTATAACTTTTTCACACATTTATCGCGATATCTCCGGAACCAATATAGATATTAATTTGTTTTTTTTTAAACATTTAAGAAAATGTGAGCGAATGTAACTACGTCATTGACATTTTTGTGGCACAATTAGTACTGTACTGCAGAACTATTTTCACTAAGCGAGTAATTTTTTGTTTTAAAAAATTTTGCTATACTATCTGGGGACGAAACAAAGCTAAAACTGCAAAAAAGTTTTTAAAACAAAAATCATTATTCTAAGTGTAATAGTTTTTGAGTTATACCGAGTTCAAGTTTTTCTCGCTGACTGCAGGTCGCGGCCGTCGCGTCGTCTTGGTTGCGCGACAATTCGTACAAGCTGCTGGTAACTATTATTATTGTTATTCTTTATACTTCTAAATAGAAGTAACTTACAATTGTGAAAGTATAATATTATTGTTTAATAATCGTCGTTATCTGAAGCAGTTTCTTAGGTTGCGCTATTACAGCAGTTTGCACATTTGGAGTCACTGCAGCATTTTAATCCTTGCGACATACAGGTGCACCAGAAGGTACACCTATTGTTGTTGCATGTTCTGTCGGAACATCTTATCAATAAGGTTTGTCGGACTTCATTTGGCACTGGATCTTGAGAAGAAAAATTAGCTTTCCAAGAATTTTCTTCTGATGTCCAGCCGTATAGAGCCGGATCTTCCACCGGCATATTTGGAATGTGGCTATTGTACCAAATTTGTAATTGATACACAGTCCTACAACAACAATAGATAGGTACGATAGGTATTTTCTTTGTTATATTATAAATTACCGAGAGACTTAAAAAAATAATTATTACCTTTTCAAATGTTGCTTAAATGCTTGATCAGTAGGAGGCAACTCAGAAGCTGAACGATTTGATTCAGCAGTCAGATACCATCTTAATTGATTCAAAGAAACAATATTTTTGTTTTGTTTCTATACAAATAAAGTGTATATTTAGTACTAACTTCAATTGCCTTATGCTCTGATAAAAAGGGAAGATTTCCTAGATCTTGTAAAAAATCAATATTTTTGTATAACACATCAAACGCTATTTTTCTTGCCTATTTTATACATCGCATTTGTTGTGTCGCAGCCAGTCAAGCAATGAATCACCAGTAGCATTTTACACATTTCTGCTCCTAAATTTTTGACAATATCGTTGATAAATAAAAAATGTGAATTTTTGCCATGTCCCAATTGAATGAATATATTGCTTAGGCACATATTTGGTGTTTCGCAGTAAAAATGTAACAGCAAGATCAAAACATAGGTATCAACAGATTTTACCAAGATTGTGTTACCTGGTTTAAGCTCTGCTAGAACGTGGAGTATCAGTCTCGTGTCAGCTTCTTCCTGACTGCTTTTTAGACTTTCCACCTTTTATGGCCCTTGAATATTAGTCACTTCAAAACAAAGTTCAGGATATTGAAAGCCTCCAGCTATAATCAGCGTTTCAGAGTCACTTAGCAAATTTGGACAATTTGGTACTTCTGTCAAGAAATAGTGTGGGACGAATATTAATAATGATCGTTTATTCGCCGAAGACCTTAAAAATTCGCGATATTTCGGTACTTTTCTAGAACCAGCCACATTGAATTCACTATTTGAATCACCACGTCTTTGGCGTTCCCCATTCTTTAACGTATTTTCTAAATACGTATCAAACACTATTGTAATTCTTTTTACGCCATGTTTTCTTCCCTCTCTTAAGATTTTACTAGCAAAGACTCTTCCCAAATCGTTGAAAGTGACAAAACTAGAAGGTTGTAATTCTTGTAGTGCCACCATTCCATCAACAATAAAAGAGTCTACGGACGGGCAACTAGTTAAAATCTTAGTAAATGACTCAATTTTTTTTGCAAGGTCAGATTTTCTAGTTTTTCTCATTGAACCGTCCTTGTGAAAGAGCGACGCTGGAACCACTGTTAGTTCATATGAGAGTATATTTTCCAGATTCATTTTTTTAAATCGAGCTGCACAAATAACTCTGCGAAACATACATTATGTTCCAATAATTTTCTTTTTTGATAAAACTCTCTTTTTGTCTATGGCGTTGTTAAAAGTATAAGTTTTGCTTCGTTTCACAGGATTCCAAAAGCTTTGTTGCAAACTGGTTGATAAAGTTTTGACATGTTCCTGTGCAGTTTCAAAAAAATTACTAAGACTATTATCAGTTTCTTCGTCCGCAATTTTTCCTGTGCATATATTAATTAACTGGCTGGGTATATTTTGTAAATCAAATGGATTACACCAATCGTTTTCCAAAGTACTTATTATCATTCGAGAAATATCTTCCTCATTTTTTAGTCCCATTTTACCTCCTTCTTTGCATAGTGTTTTAGTTTCCTCAATAATTACATCTGACAATTTAAACAAGTTTTACAGAAAAATACTAATCAATAAAATAAAATATTTCTGTAGGATTGTTTGCGTATTAGGCCCACAAGTCTATGAAATTGATAAAAATGAGAAACTTCCGAGGAAAATACTTTTGATATTACCAAATTTTTGAAAACCGAAAATTGCGTAAAAGTTGTTTAATTCTATTATTTAATGTTATTTTATAAGTTTCTTTTGAATTATGGTCATTATTTTTGACAACGGCAGCAGTTGACTTTCCGTCGAGTATTTTTCGTTTTTATTAATTTCTAAACCTTGTAGGAATACCCAAACAATCCTACTGAACTATAGCTCAAAACTAGAACCTATCTAATAAAATATTTATTTTTACCTGAAAATTTTTTTGAATATTCTCCTAAGACGTGTCTAGTTGTTATCCAGCGGAGAAGAGCACTAGGTTTCTGAGAAAGTCCAATAACACCCGCCGAACTTTTGCAGTCCTTGTTTATGGATTGTTCAAGGGCCATATCGGAAGCCACACAGTTAAAAATTTTATCGTTGGTTTTTTTAACAACAAAATTACCATTCAATAATTACTTATACATGTTTGGTATTTCTTCTTTCAAGGTTTCCATGTCCGACAAATACACAGGAACCCATTTTAAATATAAGTTTCTTCCAGCTGCTGATTAATACGGCAAACAATCACTGACAACACACAAATGAGACTCAAAATCCCCATTTCTCTGTGATCTTATTAAACGCCAAAGGAGATCGACTGCTTCAAGAAATGAGTGCCAGTATTTAAAGGTGTTTGAATTAGATGATCGATCAATAATAAATTTACTCATAACTTGTTGTAAATGGTTCATTTTCTTGATAAAACTTTCAAAGCACTCTTTGTCAAGTGAAAAATTTTGAAAATTTTGTATGAGAACCTGTATATCTTTCTTTAAATCAAGTGTAATAACGAACATTTCTTCATCTAGATCACCTTGCCATTTAACAAACGACTTGAAAAATAAGCGTGAAAGTGCGTCGACAACTAATGTTAGACCACGAATAGCTCTGGAATATTGTTTTCCTTGCAACATCATTTTGCAAGTAGCCTCGGCGTAAACATCTGTTTCAGTTAAAATTGTAAAAAAACCGCCGTCACTAAAAATATGACCGATACTTGCTATTAGAGCCATATTGAGGTGCATACCTCCAAGGGTCAGTGTAACTTTGCCATTCAATGCGTCAGGTTTATTTCATAAAATTTCACGAACCTTTGAATATATAGCTAAATCTGCAGTTATAATATATGGTCTTGATTTATTGTATTGACAAGTTCAACTAGGCGTAACATTGAGGTATACATTGTATCATAATTTGTTGGTGGATTATTCACAAATGGCAAATAATATTTATCTGACACGGAAATGTTGTTATAGGCTAAAGCGTTGTTGAAGTCAGTACAGTTTAGAAACATTTTTGTGTCTTTAAAGCATCATAAAAGTTTCCATATTAAATTAATTTTTTTCGAAAGAATGTCATTTTGGCGATTCAATGTAACTGATTTTATTTCAAAATTATCGGGACGTTTTGCAGGCATTGGATATTGTGATATATTCTGAATAGTATAATTTAGTTCTTCTGACAACTTTAAAGAATATGCTCCACCTTTGGGAATATTTTCATCGACAAATCTACGCGTTTCTGAATGTTTTTGAAAGACTACCATTGCCGTACAATGTGTGGTATTTTTTCCATCTATTGTGTCCTCATTCAGATCAAAGTTATCGATACTGGCATGGATATAATTGCCCTTTGAGTCCTCTACCATTTCAAGCCCTGGTGGCACATACACCGTGTCGTTAGACCACTTAGACCAACACTTGATAAAATGTCTAAAATTTTCTGACTACGTACTAAATGATACAAATAGATTCCTAGTCCCATTTGAAAGTTATTTCATCTAAACATTTTGTCATAAAGGCTTATAATAATGTTACACGGAACAGCTGCTTTTGATATTATCTTGTCGTTCCACTTTCGTAGCAACCATCATGCTACAAATTGAAGCAACTCATTAGGAACTTGTTTTTGAAATTCTGCCTGATTCATATCATTCGGAATTGGAAAGTTACTCTGTGGAGTATTGAATTCCTTAATTTTTTTCTTTAGGATGCCCGCCGCTTTATGTAAAATAAGAATTTCGTCCTTCTCAATCGTTTTTAAAGTTTCATTTGCATTACAAACTGATCTGGTTGCCTCTGATTTTATTTTAAGCTTCCCTCCTAGAATTTCACCCTTTGTTGTAAAATTTTCTGGGGGCAAACGTCTTTCCTTTTTTCTGCAGCAGTGATAATTGTTTTTAATCCCTGTATCCTTGGATTTTGTGTCACACTTTTGTCATTGTCTTGTAAAAGCTCCTCACAAAATACACACTTCATTTTTAAGAGAACAGATTATGTGTAAGCGCATAAATCTACATAAAATGCAATATAATAACCACACAAAAATTACATTTTGAATTAAAATTACGTTTGAGAAAACCGCAACGTTATGAGGAACGTTGAAGTGCCAATACGCGCGGGTGGAAGTTAGAAGGGTGGGAAGACAAAATAATTGAATCACTTATTTGAGTAACTCGACAAATCCACATATTCGGAAACTATGTTTGTGGAACTTGCAGGGTTTCTGAAATAAGTGCTTCATCAATTAAATGCACGTGCAAAAAGAGTATGTACGAAATGTACCTCTAGCCGCAGGACCCGGAGGAACCGTGCCCGGAGCTTCAACTCGCTATAACTCAAAAACTATTACACTTAGGATAATGATTTTTGTTTTAAAAACTTTTTTGCAGTTTGGCTTTGGTTCCGGAGATATCGCGATACATGTGTGAAAAAGTAATAAAAAATCTTTAGACAGATTTTTGACAAATTTTGCAATAAAAAATGTTGTCTCTATTAAAAAATGTTGTAATTATCGATTTCAGATAGCCAGGGACCTACTCTATTATTCTGAAAAAACCGCATGTGGTTGTAAGTTAAAAAATAAAAAATCGAGAAGGAGACGTCTTTTTCCTGGTTTTTCAGTCCACTAACTCACCAAGTAGCGTCAACTGGTTTATGTCGAAGACCTATTTATGATCATACAAATAAAACCAATCATATAATTTTTACATTGGTTATAGATATAGGTTCTACATTGGTCTATATTTAACCTGTATATTGAACTAATTTAGTAATTTTACATTCAGCCAATATCGGCTGAATATACTTTATACAATATTGACATTGTCTTGTTTGGTAATATCGGTCCAATATTGGTTAAATGTAAATAATCTTCGCCAACATTCAAACATTGGACCAATATAGAGCCAACGTGTAGCTAACATTTATATTTAATTTAATTTAATGTTAATTTAATTTAATGTTTGTTAGTTTGGTAGTGTTAATTATTCGTTAATTTTGTCTTTTTATACATATTTATTATAGTTTTATAGTATGACAAATAATCATATTATTAATTTTAATTTTAATGACAAACGGCTTCAATTTTGATATCGAAGTAAGTATTTTATCAACTTTATGTACATCTTATATTGTTGTTCTTGGAATTGATCCTAAAAATGATCAAATTGTTTAAATTTATTACATAGGCTCTGTTGTTATCTTTGTAACTTATACTTGTATTTTGTGTCTTCATTAGCGCCTGAGGAAGGAAACACTTTGTTTAATTATTTAAATATAACGTTTCCGAAACGTCGCAAGATAATCACTTGAAGTAGTTTTATTTGCCCTGTTCTCTACTAAGAAGGATTTTCTACAACTGTGTCAACATTATTAGGAGAAATTATCATCACTCGCAGACTTCATACCTTCGTAACTCAACAATGAACAATTCACTACCATGGCACCAGGTAATAAAAACAAAATATAGCCACGAAGTTTCAAAACAGATCAACCTATTGGAAAAAAAACGAATTAAAATTTAAAAACTACATTGCAGAACTAGTTTTTTAAAAACGTGTAAAAATAATTATGTCATACCGTCACATATCCAACAATTGTTTAAATCTACCTACATCATTCAAGCAGAAAACACGCCTTTTAATGATAAATTGATGAGAACAATTGAGACTTTTCAGTTTAATTTGTTAAAATTAGAAATTGATATTACTTACTTCAAAATTTCTAACCTACAAAAAATAATCACACAAAATCATATTAATTTAAGTAACTTACTCGATCCACGAGATTTTAAAAAACTAAAAAACAATATTAAATACAAAAATAAAAAAACTTTTCTTAATAAAAAACCGAAACTAAAGAACAAATTCCAAAAATTATACGACTTCCAACACTGCAATCAAATTATCAATACAGAAAAATGTGTGTACAATTTAACAAAAACTCCTATACCTAATTATGTAAAACAATGTCTCGCATTAAACCCAAAATTCATGTATAATTATGATCACAAAAAAATTCCTATCGTGAATGTTGTTAAGGACGTGGAAGATATACTGTCATTACACGATGAAGTTGATAAAGAACGGTTGAGAGGTAAAGCAGTTAACTGTATTACCAATCATTTAAATAATACATCTGTTCATTATAATAAACAAGATTTTTTTATTAAAAAACTTATTTATAATACTGTAAAATTTAAAAAAGAAAATAATGACATTATCATCTGTAGATCCGACAAAGGGAATGCTACTGTTTTGTTAAACAGACAGGAATATCAATCGAAAATTACAAAATTATTAGATAATGAAGAAATATACAAAAACTGACTTTCAATCCAACTATTTCTTTTCAAAATAAAAATAATTCCATCATAAAATCGTTATACACTAAAGGTCACATAGATGTTAATATGTACAAAAAATTAATGACTTATACCAGTATTCCATCTAAATTTTATGGTCTAATTAAAATCCATAAAAATAATAACCCTATGAGACCCATAGTGTCATGTATTGGTAGTCCGACTTACAATTTATCTAAGTTCATGTCTAATATTATGTCAAATCTTTCCCCTATTTTTGATTATAACATAAAAAATTCTTATGAGTTAGTAGATCATATTAAAAAAGCTAATCAAAAACAGATACCTCATAATTATATACTCATTTCGTTTGATGTTACCTCTCTGTTCACCAACATAACTAAAAATGTAACGATTAATGTAATTAAAAAATATTGGGAAAAACTAAAAGATTACACTACACTAAATATTCATGAATTTCTATTTATTATCAACTTTATTTTTGATTCTAGTTTTTTCCAATACAACAATAATTTCTATTTACAAATTTTTGGTACAGCTATGGGATCGCCAGTCTCACCTATAATGGCGAATTTAATAATGCACGATATTTTGACGGAGTCCACTAAATTGTTACATTATACCCCATTTTTATTATACGTGTATGTAGATGACATTATAGCATGTATACCTCATGATAGTGTCAATGAAACATTAAGAATTTTGAACAACTATGATCAATACATAAAATTCACAGTAGAGCTAGAAGTTGATAAAAAAATTACCATTTTTAGATTTAGAACTTATAAGAAATACTAACACAAATACATTACTAATAGATCATTACACGAAACCTATTGCTTCAAATAGAATCATTAATTACTTTTCTAAACATCCTTTCCATCAAAAGCTCAACATTATTAATTCTATTAAAACAAATTAATCACACTATGTAGTGAAGAATTACGGGAAAAAAATTTAGCAATATTAATGACTACTCTAATTAAAAATAACTATCCAAAAAATTGACTAAAAAACTTATTTATTATAATACCTCCTCCATTACTAATACTACAACTACTAATACTAATAATACCACCACCGTTACTACTAATACAAATTCTCACTACAAAAAACTAATTAATATTCCTAACCTAAGTCATAAATTAATCAGTATTCTAAAAAAAGAAAAATTAAAATCATTCTGTACAACAATAATACAATATACAACACATGCTATACCAAATTGAAAGACAAAACGCCCTCCATTGAGAAATCTTGTCTTGTGTATAGGATAAATTGCAAGGGATGCAATAGTTGTTATTTAGGCCAAACAAAACAAAAATTAAAAAATAGAATCAGAAATCACAAATATGATTGCTCAAAAAAGATGGATAGTACTGCACTTTCATTACACCATAACCAGACAGGACACATATTTAATTTTGAAGAACCTATAATTGTAGATGTTGAATCCATTTATTATAAAAGAATTATCTCTGAAATGATTTACATTAATGTCCATAAAATAATATTAACTTCAAAACAGACACGAATAATCTAAATACTTGTTATAACAACATAATTAGTAAGATTAAGTTTTAGTTTAATAATTGGTGCTATCCATCCCCATAATGTTATTTAAGCGTAATTTGGGCTGCATATCTATAAGGTATATTTGCAATTTGTATTTTTCGCGAATTTATTACTAGGTCGTAATTTTACCTTATCATTTACATACACGTACAATTGTTGTTTTTTGGTCATTTTATATCATATTTCAAATACATATCTCACATTTACAATAGTGCCGTTAATATCCTAAAAATGATCAAATTGTTTAAATTTATTACATAGCAATACGTAACTGG